>CM040620.1:66053288-66067841 GCA_022817965.1 Solanum lycopersicoides | reverse complement strand
GATATTACTTGTTCCTTGAACCATCATGGCGATCTCCCTATGCAACTGGAAAATCCTCGATCCATCAGCCTATCAAATCGTTCCTTGAGATCTCTCCAAATAGCACCCAGCATCAAAAGAATACACAATACACTTAATAACTCTTTCGAAACAGAGTTCATGATCCATGAAAGGACAATTGCATTGCAGCTGTGAGATTTGGACCAAAACCTTCTTTTCTACATCTTCCATTGATCAGACCAGACTTGTTTCTTCCAAGTACGACAATCTACATCGATCGACTCCAAACAAAATAGTTTTCCGATCCAGTCAACTGAATAGAGATGAAAACTACTCCAGAAATATATGATGAACTGAGATACAGAGGATGATTATGACCCAATTTCTCCGGTAATTTATTATCTACTACAATCGCCATAACTCCTTCTTAAGAGCTCTCAAAAATTCACTATCAATGGCTGAAAAGCTCTGATACCATATTAAACAAAGTAATAAACATCTTAAAATGCTGAGGAGAACTTACAAGAACAAAGAAGAAAATATCTGCATTTCAGAAAAATGAATTGTACAGAATGTGATTTCAAAATTACTTCTAAATCAACTATGTATTCTTACTTATATACAAGAATATTTCTACCTTCTATTTGACAGTTGTACAGATTCTATTAAACTAACTAACTGACTAGTACAATAACCATTTAACAGATTTTGTTATACAACTAACTTTCAGTTAACTAAGTCACTGCACCAGTTTCATCAAAGATCAATGTGTATCTAGTGTGATTTGCATGTAACTAGTGAGATTCTTAGGTATCAGGAATACATGGTTATCTCTCTCGCGTCCTCGCCATCCTGCTCGCCTCTCTTTATTTTAGTTTATCTGATAGCAGAAATACATTATCTAAATGTATCTTTCTCAATATATTATAGGAAACTCTTAATAAGTGGTAACACACACTCTTAATGAGTGGTAACACACATAATACTTTAGAAGTATAAATAATAATAATATATATGATAGTAAAGTGTGTCTAGTTATGTAGTTACTCTTTATTAAGCTAGAAGATCCGCAACACTTTCAATTTCTTTTTCAATATATGTGTTTCACGTTAATTGTTGTAGAATTGATTTTCTAGGTCACTTACAAATAAATGTTTAGTCTTATGGCCTTTTATCAAGAAATTTTTATTTGTTACACATAAAAAATTAAAAAATTATTTTGTTCTATTATTCATTTTGTAAATGATAAAAAAATATTAATTCCTTCAAAATGACTCCTTTTAAATATTATTTCTCAGTTTCATATAATACTAAGTAACATTTCTTTTTATAATAAAGTTCAATAATCAAACTAATTTTTATAAAGGAAAATGATCAAAAATGTCTTTAAACTACTTGAAAGAAATAAAAATGTCCTTCGTTTATAGTTTGACTCAAATATATTCATCATTAATTTATATATACTTTACTCTCAACATTGAGAATTTCAACTTATATCAGAAGCAGGGAAAGCGAAATATACCGTCAATACTTTGGTTCAAAAATATCCTTAAATTATGCAAAAGAAACAAAAATGTTCTCCACCTGTAGTTTGATCCAAAAATGCTCTTGCCATCAACACTTTGTCCAGAAGTACCCTTATTATTATTTAATGGGTCAAAAATGCTCATTTTCCAAATAAATATATTATTATTTTCTATTTTAACACATTCTTTTCTAATAATTTTTTAAAATTAGCAAATGTTTATCTTACTTCAACTCGGAAAAAAAAATATTTCTTAGTTATTATGATTATTTTTATCATTATATATATAAATTAATGATGAATATATTATGATCTATATATATGACATATATTATCTGTCGAAAGAGTATATGAAGTTATTCTATTTGAATTGATAAAATGAGATTAAGAAGAAAAAAGTATTTCAAAACATTTTCATTTGTTAAGTGATTATAGAAGAAAGAAAACAGTGTTCTTTAATAGTATTTTAATTAAAAAAAAGATATGTTTAAAAAAGAAAAAATAATATATTTATTTAGAAAATGACACTTTTAACCCATTTTGCAAATATAGGGGCATTTCTGAATTAAAGTATTGACTATAAAAATATTTTTGAACTAAAGTATTGACAATAAAAATATTTTTGAGTTAAATTATAAACAAATGACATTTTTATTTCTTTCACATGATTTAAAAATATTTTTAACTCTTTCCTATTTATAAATTGTTTCTTTCACCTTTTTCCTTTTTCATAACCACCAAAGAATATGATACTCCCGTTTTGGAAACAGTCTTTCTTTGAATTGAATGATTACTTTATCTGCAATTTTAGGTACATGATCGTCACTTTAATGCAAAGTGGATTCCACCGTTATACGTCAAAACAGATTTGTAAGACTATACAAATCTGGTGCCTTTCACTATCCAGGGTGGCTCCACCGTTACCATATATATTCGAATCTATCTTAATTCAATATTTTCGATAAGAAGCATAAGCATCTATAAATTTGACGTGGTTTCATATACTTTTGAAAATAATGAGTTTATTGTGAATATTTTAAATAAATTTATAAAATTTAAATCCTGAATTTATTTCTGACATAATCATATGGTTTAAGCTGAGGAGAAGCCAAGATTAAGTATTTGGAAGTTCTAAATCAATCTTGTGAGGGCTTCACAAAGTAATATACATATATTATATTATATTAATTTTCTAATACAAATATAGAATATATGAAAAGGCTAGTAATTTCATCAACTCACAAACCCCAACCTAGCCCAGCCTCAAGGTGCAAGGTACTTAATTATTTGATATAACTTAATGGTTTTTCTTTGAGCTCTTTAAAAGAAAAAATTAGTTATATATTTATATTTTTTAAGAGATTTTTATTTTTATGAATAAGAAATTTGAAATGATCATTTTCTATAAATCAAATTGAGTGTGTAAGAGATTTTAATTCCTTCCATTTTTATGAAAGTTGTTAGTATGAAGAAATGAAATTTCTCGTGACATCTAAGTTATATAAGTTAAGAGATCTTACAATTTAAATAGAAGAAAATATTATTTTGTAAATCTCTTAAATAGTTATAAAAATATAAAAAAATTATAAAATTAAAAACAATTAATCCCGTAAATATATTGCAAAAGTTAACGGAATAATCTCTTTTACAGAAAATGGTATCCTACGCAACCCATGAAGTTTGTGATTGGTCATAAAATATTAGTGGAAATGAAAAAAAAAGGTGATTTAGTCTTTTTCATTCTTCGTATCTGCCTTTTTTTAGGAATTGGAGCTGATAAGTTTGGCATATCGCTTTAACAAAAATGACAAGAAAAGGGGGAAAACAGAGGAAGGATTAATAAAGGCATCCAAAATCGATCGACTGCGTGATCGAGCGATCAATAATTTTAAATTTAATCATAAAATATTTTACTTTACCTTATCTAATTTAGATAAAATTGATATTATTCTTCAAGTAAAATAAAAAAAAATAAAAAATTAATAATCTCAAAATAATATAACCCGTGATGGAAAGGGAAAGTTGAAAAGATGGAAAAAATAGATAATCGATAATGGGATATATGGTACGGGAATAATTGCAACAAGAGAGGCAGTGGCTCCCTGTTTTGCAGACAGCACCACTAATGACTAAAATTCCGTGTCCAACTTGGGATTTGCCTTAAAAGTAACAACTCCTATTGCACCCTCGTGTTAAATTCCTCTCACTTCACATTTTTTCGAATTTATGTGACTTTTTTTATTTTTTAAAAGTCAAAATAATTTCATTTCAATTGAGAATTTATTCATGAATATTTATATTTTCTTAAATTATGTAAAATGTAGTATACGTTAAAATACTTAAGAGATATAAAAAATAAATTTGTCTGAATTTCGAATTGAGAATGTATGTTACCACTTGTATCAAATACCTTTTGATTACCTCCATTTTACATTATTTATTCAAATTATTAAAATTTTGATATTAATTCTATTTAAAAGTATAAATGTTGTAATGTTTCAATTTTTAGAAAAAGTCTCAATTGTTAATATTGATATTGATGGATATGATATAAGAGGCGTGTAAGGAAAAATGATTAAGTAATATAGGACAGAGGGAATAAATGCGTAGATAACTTTTAAAAATCTACATGTACATGTAGATAATCTCTATATAAAACAAGCGAGAATTGTGAGAATTAGTAAGTACTTTATAAAAATGAAAATTAATGTTTTACAATATGTCAAATTTTATTGATAGTATAAGAAAAATATTAAGTATGTATCTTTACATGTTATATTCTCAATTAATTACTTTAAAAAAGGTAAAAAAACTTAAAATTTAATTCATCCATTTCGTAAAATGATAAACTCATTATGTAAATTATTATTTTTTAATAGTGTGTCAATTTAAAAAGACGAGTAATTAGAAACAGAGAAATACATATGAATGATGATTAAAACTATATTGCTTTAATAATGAAAACCTCTATGATCTAAAATTCGAGTCAAATGGAGTGTGACCATATCCACTACTAACTTACGATTATAGTTTAAAAATAACAGATCATATCAATTAAGTCTTATCACTTATAATTAACTAATTATAAACAATCAAAGTGAGAAATTAATAGATGCATTATCGTCAAACTTTAATTTTTTCTTCACATGTTGAACAATTTATTAAGTCTGCAAAGTAGACGTGTGATTTTCAACGACTTATAACAAGTGGTAGCTTTCTTTTTGTTTTTCGACTTGGTTGAGTTTTGAACGTAATTTGCTTATTCATGAAAAGGAGAATACATTTATTTTTTGGGAAATAAAGTAAGTAAAAAACCGTCTGATATATAAAGCATTGTGCTTCAACAAAACGGAGACTACTACAATAATAACAATAATATACTCAGTGAAATTCACTAAGTAATCTGAGGAGGATTGAGTATACACAAACCTTACCATTATCTCGTAAAGATAGAAAAACTGTTATATTGTCAATAAAACATAACTCCCTACCATTATGTGAAGATAAAGTAAGTATGCCTAGTAAAATTGAATTATCGTACGTACGCATCACGTAAATAACTAAAGTAATAAAAAGATCACGTAAAGGGGAGAAGATGAAGATCAATTAATTATTATTATACATGTGTGAGGATGACAAAGACTATTGGAAAAAGATGTATGCCAAATTCTTTGGCTCTATTCACAGATAAGTGCTTCAAATTGTGTGTTCCTTAATTCAATAGTATTATAAAATATTATTATTCTACATTGAAGATAGATAGATAAACTATATATACTCGTGTTGGGATCGGTGAGACAGCATTAATGTTTATTTTGACGTCAAAAATAAATCAAGACTCCATTTCAAGTAAATTCGAAATTTGAAGTTTATAAATTTTTACATCAATCTTAAAATAACTTAATAAGAATAAATAAGATTCATTTATCATTTTATAAACTTTTTCATAAAAATACAGAATATATCTATTGTAAAATTAGGTCTTAGGCCTAACTCACACCCCAAAAGCTAGCTCAAAGGGAGGAGGATTGGCCAAGCCTTATAAGGAGTCCACCCATCTCATTAACCACCGATGTGGGACTTTTGTCATTCTTTAACACCTCACCTCACGCCCAGTGCTTAGCATCTGGTGCATGGGCAATTTTGATTTCTGGGGGCCCCCAACATCGGGTGAGACGGACCCTGCTCTGATACCATGTAAAATTAGGTCTTAGGTCTAACTCACAACCCAAAAGCTAGCTCAAAGGGAGGAGGATTGCCCAAGTCTTATAAGGAGTCCACCCATCTCATTAACCATCGATGTGAGACTTTTGTCATTCTTTAACATTTATACGTACAAAAATTATTAAATTCTCGTAAACTCATAAAATATGGTCTATATAACTTAGTATTATATATCCACTCCCAAAGTGATAGATCTTTTGACTTGGTTCCATTATTAAACAACCTTATCTCCTATTAATAGTATAGAAAAAAGAAAAGGTTTTTTCCTACAAGTTGAGGCATTGGGCCACTCTCCCATATATAACGTCAATTGGGCCACTTATGGGAAATCCCTTATTCACTACTTTTACTCATATCGATAGTGACTTTCTTGTTCAAGAAATTAAATCCTCATCGTAAAGGGTGAATATTATTGTAGAGACTTTCGGTTCGGTCGAATTTAATAATTTTTAGTTAATAATATATTTGTATTAAGAAATTTATTAATTATGTCTAAATATTAAGTTCATAATCTAGTTGTTGACATTTCAAATGGTTGTTATAAAAGTCAGAACTCGTAAAGTTAAAATTCTTGCTTAGTCTATACAGTTAGACTAATATTATCTATTTTTTAAAATAATTAGAATCGTGTACTTCTCATATTTTAATAATTTGCACGTAGGAGACCTCTAGCCTACTTAGGTTTTGCTTCATAGTATTATTTAATTAGAATTGAAATAATAGTAATAACTAGTATTTAATTAATGTTAAATCTTCCTTAAATACCTGCAGAATTAGAGACAAAATCAGAAATTATGGATTTGTACCATTGTGAATATTTAAGGTTTGAGTTGGAATTTGATGAAGTCCAAGAAATAGTACCATGTTACTATTTCATTCCTTTTTCGCAATTCCAGATAATTATACTTCAAAACTAAGAGACTTTGTAGATGATGTCAAAACAAGAAACACAAAATGAATAAATAAATAAATAATATATGGACGGATCCTTAAATTTGTCAGTAAATTTAATTTATATGTTCGAATTAGAGGTGTACATGACCGGGTTGGTTCAAATTTTTTAAATATCAAACAAAACTATTTGTGTCAGATTTTTGAATTTATAAACCAAACCAAACCAATAAAACTCGAGTTTTTAAACTTCGGGTTATTTCGGATTTCTTCGGGTTTTTCGGGTTTTTTCGAATTTTTGTTTTTTTCGATAAAGTATTCGTACAAACATATAATTTACTTGTACTTCAAAAATTTCTTTAGTCCTACCAAAATGCAACTATCTAAGTTATTTCTCAAGAAAATAACAAAAAATATGATATGATTAATGACACTAAAATATCCAACAAAAAAATAATAATAAAATAGCGTAAAACAAAATATTGCAAATTAATAAGTCATAATGAAATTGATCATAATTTAAAGTACTAAATCATGCTAAAATAAGTTTAGTAAGTATTAGTTACATGACTAAATATTGAAAGAAAGTAAAATTAGATCATGTATTTTAATTGTTTAAATCTATGTAAAACTAAAAAATAAATATCAATATTATTGCCCATCGCGATTAACCAGTCTAAGACCACGTCACGGAGGGGTCTTGTCATTCTTAGTGTTGAATTGATTTCTTTTTGCATTAGCATTAATTTGATTTTTATTTAAACTTTTTTATAATTATCAACATGTATGGACTATAATCTTTATTAGATCATTAAGAATTCTAACTTCCAAACATGAAATAAACATATTAAAAGATAAAAACTATGAAAAAGTATAAGAGATATTTAAAAATTATATCAAAGTAAGTATTTTTACGTATAAATAAAATTTAAAATTATATATATATAATGTCGGGTTGGTTTGATCTCGGTTTTTTTTTTTTAGTTAAAACCAAACCAATCCAAATATAGTCGGGTTTTTTTTTCCAACACTAAACCAAGTCAAACCAAACCACTAATCGGCTTTTTTTTCCCGATTTGGCTCAGTTTACGATTTGATTCGATTTTTGGTTCGATTTTATACACCCCTAGTTCGAATTATGACATATTCCAATTGACCAATTAGACACCTTCAACTCATATTTTGTGAGATAAATATTTTCTGAGATAATTATTATGCATGTTCATTAGCTTCTATAGAGACGGGTCTATGATTTATAGAACATGGGTGCATGCACCGTAAAAAAAAAAGGAAAAACTTTTATCAAGCTAAGTAACTCGACATCCATCAAGTGCACTATTTAGCCTCGTGTATTATAGATGCCGTTAGATAAAAATATACCAACTGAAACATGCATGAAGTGATAAAAATATACCAACCGTTGATCAACGACAGTGTTAAAAAAAAGACATGTGCCTTTGGCCCTCAAATTTAAGAGGCCTCATTTTTATAATAATAGGTTATAAGTTATTATTTTTTAAAATCAATATTGAATACTATTTGTAGAAAAAGTAAATATTTTATGAAGAATTAAGGGATTATTAGAAGAAATTTGACATATTTAGAATACTATATCTAATGAAAAATAATTTAAAATAAGAATAGTTATTTTATCAGATGAAAACTAGAAGAAATAAATTATATAAAAGTTATTAACAATTTAAATTTAAGGCCTCGTTTGATTTTTGCTTTAGGCCACTAATACGCTTGAGCCGCTCCTGAATTGCATAAAGTTTTTAAACATCAACTGAAAAAATGCATGAAGTTTTACGGCTTATTGAGATTATTGCGTATAATTAAAAAAATGATATATTTTAAAAGACTAATCTTACTACGTGATGAACTCTTTAAAACATGTGAAATTCTTTCCTCCAAATTCTGGAGTCAGAAATAGAAACACTTTTTATGACATAGAGCCCATTTTTCAGCTGGCCCATACTATTTTTCCAGATATTGTAGTTTCAGTAGTTGTTGGGCTTATGACATACAGCCCCTTTGGATTGCTTGGATTTAAGTAGCTTTTATGTTTCAGAATATGAAAAACACGTTTTAAGTCTTAGAGCTAAATTTATGAGATAAAAATATACAAAATTAATCAATGCAAAACAGTTTTCAGGAACAAAATAAGTCAAAAGCAATAAGTTTGGAGTTGGTTGTCTTAAAATTAAGTAGTTTATAAACTAGGTAAAACCATCTTATTAGAGCTATATTTGTACAGTATATACTAATTCTACGTATACCTTTAAATAATTACATATTTTTATCATTAATTAAGAATTTTATAATAATATATTGAGAAAAATACACCTAGATTTATATTTTTGCCGCAAGATACACTAAAATGGAGAGAGAAGGGCGAGACCATGTATCTCATATAAATGTAGAACACTAGAGTGTTCCACATGTATGTATGATACTATATAGATAGGAGAGTGACAAACAAATTTTGTTGTTTTTCTATATAAATGTGAATCTACATGGATACAAGAACAAATTACACATACATGGATGTATCTAAATGCATCAAAATTTGGTAAGATATAAAAATATTGCATTCTAGGATGCATATAAGTAATTAAGTCTAAAGTAGTGAAATTTTTATAAGTTTCCAAAAACTACTCTAAATTTTGTATCTCTTAAAATTTACAAAGAACTTAAAAGCTAAAAGCCCATCCCAGATGGGCTCTTAATCACGAGCTGACTATAACATCTCTTATACACATGGCTGAGTTGGGCCTGATATGAACAAGTCCATATTTTTACAAAGATTTGCATGTCCCTAATTATAATGCAGATTTTAAAACAAGATAGGGAGAAATTACAAGAATTGGTACATTTTAATAAATAATTACTGATTTTAGCAATATTTTTTATTTATTACCATTTATAACAATACTATGTTAAATCTGCAATATGTATTAAAAGTGAATTATGTATGCAATATATATGAATTATATATGAATTATAATTGTTTTTAAAAATATATTATGTTTGTTTGGTAAAATTTGACACATTGTATTATAAGTGTATTAAAATGTGTGGTAAATGAATTATCTATCATTAAAATTTATATTATATGTGAATAAAAAATTATTCTTTGTAATATGAATTAAAACTTGTATTATAAATAAATTAAAAGTGATCAAGTGAAAAAGAAATATTATTACTATAAATGGTAAATATTTTGTATTATAATATATTTATGTAAGTTTCCAGATAGATATTGTCTTTTCAAATTCTCAATTTAATGTATAGAGTATTTTGCACAAAGATATATATATGCATAACAATACATTACAACACTCGTATCTTGAGCTGCGATTCATGTGAGGACATTTTCGTAATTTCGAAAATTCTAAGGGAGAAAAAAATTAGTAAGTTATATTTGGTACGGTAAACACAATAAATTAGGGTCTTAAACGCATTATTTATGTGATTTTTCCTACCATAAAACTCCATTGTGGACGGGGACGAAAAATAGAAGTATTGAAGTTCTATGTCACGTGGCAGATCAGGAGCATATTTAAGTTTTAGTTAATCAGTAAAGAAAATGTTTTAAGAACTATGTCTATCAATAGTTCAGAGACAAATTAATAATTCACGTCAACTTTAGAAGTGATTTTAGTACTTTTTCTTTAAAGACATGGTGTAGCTACCAGCAAAAAGAAAAGGCTAAAAATAACTCAATTTAAGGAAATGACCCCAAATAATCCTTAGGTTCAAAATGAAGACAAATTTAGCTAAACTATTTCTTTTCATTGCTTTCCTCTCTCCTTGGAATTATATGCTTAATCTTAGATTGTCATTTTACACTAATAATTTTGTTAGATTACTGAAATACCCTATGATAAAAATTGTCTCAATGTTTTCAAGAGCATAAATTCATTAATGGTACTTATCAAAATATCTTCGAAGTAAGAAAACTCAACAATAATCTTTAAACGGTATTTAATATGCATTAGTTTCTTATTGCAAGTTACGTAGAGATGTAAGCAAAATTTTATAACAAACCTCTAGAACCTGATACAACAATTAAATGGTTGAAGCACGACTCGTCCTACAATAACTGAACTTATGCTTAATTGGACACAAGTTTTTAAGAAATTGGAGTTACGCGAGAATAATTTTGAAATATTATAATACAAAAATATATATTTTATCTAATAATTTATTTATTTTTGAGACATAATTTAAGACTAGCACAAAATAAGAATAAATATAAATCTCTATAAACTTAATACTCAATAAATTAATAATCTCTCTAAAATAAATTTCCTCCGGTCCCGACTTGAGCCAGTGGAAAAATCATCAATTCGATAAGATATATAAGATAATATATTTTCAGAAGACCTCTATATAAATATATGATCCCATTAATATCATGTTATTCAAGTTTTGATGATTTTGACAAACTCAGAGACCTTTATGAAGAGACAAAATTCATTGTGCAAATGTATATGCAACTTTCAGGTCTTTATCGACAGGGGGAAGGAAACATGGAAGAACATGCAGACATTGGTGTATGGTTTTGTCATCATCAAAAAGAGGGGAAATATTATTTGAAGTTTGATGATTTGACAAACTCAGAGACCTTATGAAGAAGATCCATCTGTGAAATGTATATGCAACTGTCAGGTCTTTATCGACAGGGGGAAGGAACATGGAAGAACATGTAGACACTGGTGTATTGTTTGTCATAATCAAAAAGGGGAAAATGTTATTTGTAGTTTTGATGATTTGACAAACCTCAGGGACCTGGTTCTGGCTTTCAATATGCTTTTTGGTTTGCCAAGCTGGAGAAAGTACAAAAATGTGGTGCACAGTTCCAACAGAGGCAGAAGTGGCAGACTGCGGCAGAAACCTAGCCAATGGGATTGTTTTACGATTTGTGACCTTTTCTACATAACAAAACATCCCTATATTCACAATCATTTTGCAACTTGAAAAGATCTCAAGAATTCGTTGCAAAGGCTTACAAAAAGGCAGTGAAGAAACATCACTCAAGATCAACTCAAATCTTGAAAGAGCTGGAAGCTTAGTTGTCTTAGGATTATTTCTTCTGCGCGTAATTGTAAATCTGTTCCTCATTTATAAAGGAATCAGAATAGTTGTTTGATCTGAAATTCTAAATCATTAGTAGGTTAGGATTTTAGTGGGCAGTCTTTGAGATGCTTAGAAAATCCTAAGTTGTCTAGAGTGATAGCTTAGTGGGTAGAGTAACATCTACTTAGGCTCATCAAGCAATAGAGCTATTGCTTGTCTGTGAGATTAAAAACTTTTTCTCACATTTTGTGTAACCGGTTTACTTTTGCTGTGAAGACTAGTGAAACGGTTTGGAAATCCTGAGAGACAGCGTGGTTTACTCCCTGAGCAAGGAGGATTCACGTAACTGCGGTGTTGATATTCTGCCTTTATTACAGTTTTCATATTTTGAGTGAGTCACAGGGACTGGTCCATTGACTGATAGTGGACACACAAATTCTAACAATCGGGTATCAGAGCGGGTTCTCTCTATCTGGTTAACACCAAGAGAGTGGTTCCTGATAGAATGCTGCTCCACTAATCTAGAAGAAGGTCAATCTTCAACTCGACCCACCTCGATTCAATGGCCACTTCTATGGCTGGTGGAAAACCAAGAAGATAAGTCTCTAATGCTGAAACTTCAAGTCTAAAGAAGATCAGTGGAAGATGATGATTATGGCATACGCTTACAGGAGATTTCAAAAGATTGTAGAGAAAAAAACAACAGATTTCAAAGGGAGGAAATTCTCCTTAGAGCTGCAACAGCCAGTGATACCTGTCACAAGTGTGGAAAGGCTGGACATTTTATAAGAGATTGTCCGTTACTCAAAGCTGGAAAACAAGGACTATCAAAGAGCAAGAGGTGAGAAAGAAAACGCAGGGACCTGGTACTTGATAAAAGTGATCGAAAAGATGCATCTGATCATGTTGTCAAGAAAACTCTTGCTGCAATGGGGGAGACTCTTCCAGTGAGTCAAAGATCTTGATGAACCAAATAATGCATCAATGGTGGCAACTCATGATGAGAAATAATATATTCGATGAAATTTTTTGCTGTAATGGCTCAGTAGATGATGAAGATGCTGAGGATCGGTAACACTTCTTGATATTAAGCAAAATCTGAATACCTATTCTTTTAAAGATGAAAAAATTAGCAAATGTGATGTGATTGATTCTGTGATTGAATTAACTTTCGAAAGAGACTCCATGAATAGCTGAATTTTGAAAGTCTAAGTGAAAACAGAGATAAATTTGGTGAGAAAAATGAGGTCAAATTGAGTGCAAAATGATTGTTCTAGAATCTTGGAAAAACTAGAACTCAAAAATCAATTGTATCTGATGAATGAGAAGTCTGAAAAATAAAATAAAAGTCTGCCAGTCTACATGTTTATAAATAGGAAGAAGAAAAACTGAAAAACTAAGAGAATAACCTTGTTTTCACCTGTGAAAAGAACAAAAAAGCTTAGAGAAAGATAGTTGTCAAAACTTAAGATGACCTTGCCAAATTCTCTCTAAAATGGAAAAATCTTCTAAGTTCTTTCAAAGTGATCAAATCAAAAGCAAACTACAACAAAACGGGGTCTGGAAATTGAATATTACTCCTCCTTTCAATCCTCACCAACAAATATGTCTTTGTTTGAGATAACTTGCTTTCTGTTCACTGTGGTAGAAATGGGCACTTAAAAAGTAGACATGTACAGCCTGGAGAGAGTCGCATCAAAGATTCTCAAACTTCAGAAAAGAAAAGGAGTTCAAAAGGGGACCTGGTCCTGTTCAAAAACCCTTGTGATCAAAAAGAGTTTAAATTTACCTCACTGGGCGAGAACACTTGATTACTCCTTTATCTGCCTTCTGGGAACTCAAATTGAAATGGGTTCCCAAGTCTACTAAGTAATTCTTGCTGCAGTGAGTGAGAGGAGTAGCAGTCAAATGTTGGTACAGGGATAGTGGATGCTTCCAAACATATGACTGAGATACAAAAAACTTCCTCTCGCTCAAGGCACTTAAAGGTGGAGGTGTCTCTATTTATTTTTTAAAAAAAGTTTTTTTAATAAGTGTCTGGTAAAGTTGGAAAAATGCTTCAAGAATCCATTGATAATGTGTATATGTTAGTGCTTTGAAGTACAGTTTTTGAGTATGTCTCAAATCCGTGTCAAGAGAATGAAGAAAAGTTTAGCATCTGAGAATGTACTATGGTTATTTTAACTACAAAGAAGGTGTTTCTCACTACTGAAAGATGTAAAAGCATGTATTTGGCAACACTTAGAAACATCTCATGGAGATGATCTAACATGTCTAAGTGCTCAGAATGAAAATGCTAATCTGTAGCATCGGAGGGACATAGGTCATTGTGAGCTCATTTTATTGATTAAACTGTTAAAGGACCTTGTACGCTAGGTATGCCAAATGAGATTTTCTAAATGTGAAGTTCTACGACATCATGTTTGCATGAGTGGGAAAATAAAATGTGTGAACAACGCGCAGGGTCAAACCGTCCCTGTGTTGGTTGAAAAGGAAAACAGAATCAGAACTTTTCTCTTTCAAGTCAAAGAAGATAGAAAGTCGACAATCGTCAAGGAGTATTAAGATGCTGCTGCACAGGGCAGATCTGTTTCGCGTGCACCCTCGTAAAAGTTCAAAATGGCAATAGCTTTTGAAAAGAGTCTCACTAAAGCATTGTGTTACATTTTTGAAGCCTAGTACACACTATGATCTAGTGCAATGCGATCCCGTTGACCGTCGCCAAGGCCAGCATTGGGCAAAACACAGTTATCTCTTCAATCACCGCTATTGATTTCCGATATCCTGTCATCGTCTTCCGCTTCACCTCTGAGACTCTGGAATCCATACTA
>CM040620.1:65986004-66053263 GCA_022817965.1 Solanum lycopersicoides | reverse complement strand
TACATGATATCAGAGCAGGGCCCGTCTCACCCATGTTGGGGCCCCCAGAAATCAAAATTGCCCACGCACCAGATGCTAAGCACTGGGCGTGAGGTGGGGTGTAGGTGGGGTGTTAAAGAATGACAAAAGTCCCACATCGGTGGTTAATGAGATGGGTGGACTCCTTATAAGGCTTGGGCAATCCTCCTCCCTTTGAGCTAGCTTTTGGGGTGTGAGTTAGGCCTAAGACCTAATTTTACAATAGATATATCCTGTATTTTTATGAAAAAGTTTATAAAATGATAAATGAATCTTAGTTATTCTTATTACGTTATTTTAAGATTGATGTGAAAATTTATAAACTTCAAATTTCGATTTTACTTGAAATGGAGTCTTGATTTATTTTTGACGTCAAAATAAACATTAATGCTGTCTCACCGATCCCAACACGAGTATATATAGTTTATCTATCTATCTTCAATGTAGAATAATAATATTTTATAATACTATTGAATTAAGGAACACACAATTTGAAGCACTTATCTGTGAATAGAGCCAAAGAATTTGGCATACATCTTTTTCCAATAGTCTTTGTCATCCTCACACATGTATAATAATAATTAATTGATCTTCATCTTCTCCCCTTTACGTGATCTTTTTATTACTTTAGTTATTTACGTGATGCGTACGTACGATAATTCAATTTTACTAGGCATACTTACTTTATCTTCACATAATGGTAGAGAGTTATGTTTTATTGACGATATAACAGTTTTTCTATCTTTACGAGATAATGGTAAGGTTTGTGTATACTCAATCCTCTTCAGATTACTTAGTGAATTTCACTGAGTATATTATTGTTATTATTGTAGTAGTCTCCGTTTTGTTGAAGCACAATGCTTTATATATCAGACGATTTTTTACTTACTTTATTTCCCAAAAAATAAATGTATTCTCCTTTTCATGAATAAGCAAATTACGTTCAAAACTCAACTAAGTCGAAAAACAAAAAGAAAGCTACCACTTGTTATAAGTCGTTGAAAATCACACGTCTACTTTGCAGACTTAATAAATTGTTCAACATGTGAAGAAAAAATTAAAGTTTGACGATAATGCATCTATTAGTTTCTCACTTTGATTGTTTATAATTAGTTAATTATAAGTGATAAGACTTAATTGATATGATCTGTTATTTTTAAATTATAATCGTAAGTTAGTAGTGGATATGGACACACTCCATTTGACTCGAATTTTAGATCATAGAGGTTTTCATTATTAAAGCAATATAGTTTTAATCATCATTCATATTTACTTACTCTGTTTCTAATTACTTGTCTACTTTTAAATTGACACACTTATTAAAAAAATAATAATTGACATAATGAGTTTATAATTTTACGAAGTGGATGAATTAGAATTTTAAGATTTTAAAAAAGTTCTACCTTTTTCAAAATAATTAATTGAGGATATAACATGTAAAGATACATACTTAATATTTTTCTTATACTATCAATAAAATTTGACATATTGTAAAACATTAGTTTTCATTTTTATAAAGTACTTACTAATCCTCACAATCCTCGCTTGTTTTATATAGAGACTATCTACATGTACATGTAGATTTTTAAAAGTTATCTACGCATTTATTCCCTCTGTCCTATATTACTTAATCATTTTTCCTTACACGCCTCTTATATCATATCCATCAATATCAATATTAACAATTGAGACTTTTTCTAAAAATTGAAACATTACAACATTTATACTTTTAAATAGAATTAATATCAAAATTTTAATAATTTGAATAAATAATGTAAAATGGAGGTAATCAAAAGGTATTTGATACAAGTGGTAACATACATTCTCAATTCAAAATTCAGACAAATCTATTTTTTATATCTCTTAAGTATTTTGACGTATACTACATTTTACATAATTTAAGAAAATATAAATATTCATGAATAAATTCTCAATTGAAATGAAATTATTTTGACTTTTAAAAAATAAAAAAAGTCACATAAATTCGAAAAAATGTGAAGTGAGAGGAATTTAACACGAGGGTGCAATAGGAGTTGTTACTTTTAAGGCAAATCCCAAGTTGGACACGGAATTTTAGTCATTAGTGGTGCTGTCTGCAAAACAGGGAGCCACTGCCTCTCTTGTTGCAATTATTCCCGTACCATATATCCCATTATCGATTATCTATTTTTTCCATCTTTTCAACTTTCCCTTTCCATCACGGTTATATTATTTTGAGATTATTAATTTTTTATTTTTTTTTATTTTACTTGAAGAATAATATCAATTTTATCTAAATTAGATAAGGTAAAGTAAAATATTTTATGATTAAATTTAAAATTATTGATCGCTCGATCACGCAGTCGATCGATTTTGGATGCCTTTATTAATCCTTCCTCTGTTTTCCCCCTTTTCTTGTCATTTTTGTTAAAGCGATATGCCAAACTTATCAGCTCCAATTCCTAAAAAAAGGCAGATACGAAGAATGAAAAAGACTAAATCACCTTTTTTTTTTCATTTCCACTAATATTTTATGACCAATCACAAACTTCATGGGTTGCGTAGGATACCATTTTCTGTAAAAGAGATTATTCCGTTAACTTTTGCAATATATTTACGGGATTAATTGTTTTTAATTTTATAATTTTTTTATATTTTTATAACTATTTAAGAGATTTACAAAATAATATTTTCTTCTATTTAAATTGTAAGATCTCTTAACTTATATGACTTAGATGTCACGAGAAATTTCATTTCTTCATACTAACAACTTTCATAAAAATGGAAGGAATTAAAATCTCTTACACACTCAATTTGATTTATAGAAAATGATCATTTCAAATTTCTTATTCATAAAAATAAAAATCTCTTAAAAAATATAAATATATAACTAATTTTTTCTTTTAAAGAGCTCAAAGAAAAACCATTAAGTTATATCAAATAATTAAGTACCTTGCACCTTGAGGCTGGGCTAGGTTGGGGTTTGTGAGTTGATGAAATTACTAGCCTTTTCATATATTCTATATTTGTATTAGAAAATTAATATATATATATATATATATATGTATATTACTTTGTGAAGCCCTCACAAGATTGATTTAGAACTTCCAAATACTTAATCTTGGCTTCTCCTCAGCTTAAACCATATGATTATGTCAGAAATAAATTCAGGATTTAAATTTTATAAATTTATTTAAAATATTCACAATAAACTCATTATTTTCAAAAGTATATGAAACCACGTCAAATTTATAGATGCTTATGCTTCTTATCGAAAATATTGAATTAAGATAGATTCGAATATATATGGTAACGGTGGAGCCACCCTGGATAGTGAAAGGCACCAGATTTGTATAGTCTTACAAATCTGTTTTGACGTATAACGGTGGAATCCACTTTGCATTAAAGTGACGATCATGTACCTAAAATTGCAGATAAAGTAATCATTCAATTCAAAGAAAGACTGTTTCCAAAACGGGAGTATCATATTCTTTGGTGGTTATGAAAAAGGAAAAAGGTGAAAGAAACAATTTATAAATAGGAAAGAGTTAAAAATATTTTTAAATCATGTGAAAGAAATAAAAATGTCATTTATTTATAATTTAACTCAAAAATATTTTTATTGTCAATACTTTAGTTTAAAAATATTTTTATAGTCAATACTTTAATTCAGAAATGTCCCTATATTTGCAAAATGGGTTAAAAGTGTCATTTTCTAAATAAATATATTATTTTTTCTTTTTTAAACATATCTTTTTTTTAATTAAAATACTATTAAAGAACACTGTTTTCTTTCTTCTATAATCACTTAACAAATGAAAATGTTTTGAAATACTTTTTTCTTCTTAATCTCATTTTATCAATTCAAATAGAATAACTTCATGTACTCTTTCGACAGATAATATATGTCATATATATAAGATCATAATATATTCATCATTAATTTATATATATAATGATAAAAAATAATCATAATAACTAAGAAATATTTTTTTTTCCGAGTTGAAGTAAGATAAACATTTGCTAATTTTAAAAAAATTATTAGAAAAGAATGTGTTAAAATAGAAAATAATAATATATTTATTTGGAAAATGAGCATTTTTGACCCATTAAATAATAATAAGGGTACTTCTGGACAAAGTGTTGATGGCAAGAGCATTTTTGGATCAAACTACAGGTGGAGAACATTTTTGTTTCTTTTGCATAATTTAAGGATATTTTTGAACCAAAGTATTGACGGTATATTATCGCTTTCCCTGCTCTGATATAAGTTGAAATTCTCAATGTTGAGAGTAAAGTATATATAAATTAATGATGAATATATTTGAGTCAAACTATAAACGAAGGACATTTTTATTTCTTTCAAGTAGTTTAAAGACATTTTTGATCATTTTCCTTTATAAAAATTAGTTTGATTATTGAACTTTATTATAAAAAGAAATGTTACTTAGTATTATATGAAACTGAGAAATAATATTTAAAAGGAGTCATTTTGAAGGAATTAATATTTTTTTTATCATTTACAAAATGAATAGAACAAAATAATTTTATTAATTTTTTTATGTGTAACAAATAAAAATTTCTTGATAAAAGGCCATAAGACTAAACATTTATTTGTAAGTGACCTAGAAAATCAATTCTACAACAATTAACGTGAAACACATATATTGAAAAAGAAATTGAAAGTGTTGCGGATCTTCTAGCTTAATAAAGAGTAACTACATAACTAGACACACTTTACTATCATATATATTATTATTATTTATACTTCTAAAGTATTATGTGTGTTACCACTCATTAAGAGTGTGTGTTACCACTTATTAAGAGTTTCCTATAATATATTGAGAAAGATACATTTAGATAATGTATTTCTGCTATCAGATAAACTAAAATAGAAGAGAGGCGAGCAGGATGGCGAGGGACGCGAGAGAGATAACCATGTATTCCTGATACCTAAGAATCTCACTAGATACATGCAAATCACACTAGATACACATTGATCTTTGATGAAACTGGTGCAGTGACTTAGTTAACTGAAAGTTAGTTGTATAACAAAATCTGTTAAATGGTTATTGTACTAGTCAGTTAGTTAGTTTAATAGAATCTGTACAACTGTCAAATAGAAGGTAGAAATATTCTTGTATATAAGTAAGAATACATAGTTGATTTAGAAGTAATTTTGAAATCACATTCTGTACAATTCATTTTTCTGAAATGCAGATATTTTCTTCTTTGTTCTTGTAAGTTCTCCTCAGCATTTTAAGATGTTTATTACTTTGTTTAATATGGTATCAGAGCTTTTCAGCCATTGATAGTGAATTTTTGAGAGCTCTTAAGAAGGAGTTATGGCGATTGTAGTAGATAATAAATTACCGGAGAAATTGGGTCATAATCATCCTCTGTATCTCAGTTCATCATATATTTCTGGAGTAGTTTTCATCTCTATTCAGTTGACTGGATCGGAAAACTATTTTGTTTGGAGTCGATCGATGTAGATTGTCGTACTTGGAAGAAACAAGTCTGGTCTGATCAATGGAAGATGTAGAAAAGAAGGTTTTGGTCCAAATCTCACAGCTGCAATGCAATTGTCCTTTCATGGATCATGAACTCTGTTTCGAAAGAGTTATTAAGTGGTATTGTGTATTCTTTTGATGCTGGTGCTATTTGGAGAGATCTCAAGGAACGATTTGATAAGGCTGATGGATCGAGGATTTTCCAGTTGCATAGGGAGATCGCCATGATGGTTCAAGGAACAAGTAATATCTCTGAATATTTTACTCGTCTGCGTTTACTATGGGTAGAGTTCGATTGTCTAGCTCAATTTCCTAGATTTGCTTGTGAAACTTCCCGAGATTTTGGGGAGTTTAGGACTAGGCAAAAGCTCTTGCAGTTTTTAATGGGACTTAATGAATCTTATGAGCAGGCTCGAGGTCAAATTTTGATGTTAATTCATCTTCCCTCGGTTAATCAAGCCTATTCCATGATGATTGAAAGAGAAAGACAAAGGAATATGGCTCATGTTGTTGGTCCAATGATGAACATGGATATTGCTGCAATGTTATCTGGACGTAATCCTCACAAGGTCAAAAGAAATTGGAATGCTCAGTGTGATTATTGCAATATGATGGGACAGACTAGGGAAAATTGTTACAAATTGATTGTCTACCCACCAGATTTTAAGTTTAGGAAGAAATTTAGGAATCCTATTGTTGCAAATCCAAGAGGAGGAGATTCTAGAGGAGGAGATACTAATCCTAGGATCCAAGCTTATAATGTGAAGTTTGAAAAACAAACTTTGATCCAGGACAGTTTAGATCTGCTTGTGTTCATAATTCTAGCGATGCATCATACAAAGGAAAATGTGTGTCTGATTCTAATGGTGAGGATGACATACTTGGGAGATATTCTGAGGATTGGGACAAAGGAAGAACAACTGCCAATCACTTGCGCAATCAATACAGTCAAATGATGCAGTACACGGATAATCCATACCATTATAATCAATTTCAAAGAATTCTAGACAAAGACATTGTTGGTAAAAGTTCAGGATTCAAACTGTCTGATTCAGCCAAAATTGGAGGTAAGTTTTTTACTTCTCATATGGTAAATGCTCCTAGTGCAAGAAATGTCTCTACTCCTAAGTTGAATGCCTTTAAGGGAGAATGGATAGTGGACACGGGTGCTAGTAATCATATGATTTCACATAAAAAGACGTTGCATGCTGAGCCCCAAAATATTACAGATAAAAGAGTGTATCTACCTAATGGAGGTACAGTAGATGTTTCTCACATTGGCAGCTGTGAGATCATGGATGGTAAGCCATTGAGTAATGTCCTGCATATTCCATATTTTAAATGCAATCTACTATCTGTATTTAGGATTACTAAGGAGTTGCAATGCTCAGTCACTTTCTTCCTTAACTTCTGTGTATTCCAGGAACTCTCAAGTGGGAAGATTTTGGAGATTGGTGAGGAGAATGAGGCACTTTACTTGTTAAAGCATAAAGATTCAGCAAACACTAAGGAGCATCTAGTTAAGGAAGTGTTAGCTAGAAGAAACAACATAGATATATTGCTTTGACATAAGAGAATGGGTCATGCATATGTTGGGGCAATGCAACAGTTATTCATTCTTACTCATGATGAATGTAAAAGGGTTCTTGACTCTTGTAATATTTTCCCACTTGTTAAACAAACTAGGATCCCTTTTTCTGACAGTCATAATAGATCTACTTCTTTTTTTGATTTGTTGCATTTGGATGTATGGGGACCATTTCATATACCTACTTTTGATGAAAATAAAATGTTCCTAACAGTAGTGGATGATCACTCTCGTATGACTTGGATTTTCTTGTTAAAACACAAGAGTGATGTTATAGTGGTTCTAAAAGATTTCCTCAAACTAATTCTAACTCAATTTGGCAAGACAGTAAAAATGGTGAGATCAGATAATGGGACAGAGTTTGTCAACATTGAATGTGCCAATCTATTCAACAGTCATGATATTATCCATCAAAAATCTTGTGTTTACACCCCACAACAAAATAGGGGGTGGAAAGAAACATAGATATATTTTGGAATTGGCTAGAGCAATAAGATTTCAGGGATCTATACCATTGAAATTTTGGGCCGTTGTGTATTAGGAGCTATTTATTTGATAAATAGACTACCTTCAGTAGCTTTGAAAGGAAAAAACACCTTTTGAAATGTTTCATGGATGCAAAGGTGCATGTGATCATTTTAGGACCATTGGTTGTTTATGTTATGCTAAGGTTTTGCCGACTGGAGATAAATTTACAGCAAGAGTTGTGGCTTCAGTTCATATGGGTTACTCAGATGTGTCTAAGGGTTATGTTCTTTATAATTTAGATACTCGTTCCTTCTTTGTTTCCAGAGATGTTACTTTCAAGGAGGATATTTTTCCCTTTAACACTCAACGAATATTTCATCCCATGTTCTTAGATAATTTTATAGATACTACTGATGATGTTGTTCCATTCACTTCTCCAGTCAATACTGATCCATCTGCAGTTGAGTCTATGCAATTGAGTCTATAGAGCATGTTACTTTACCAAGAGATGTTAGACATTCCACCAGACCAAGGAAATCTCCTTCTTGGATGAATGATTTCATTACAAATGCAACTACTGCATCTACTCCTTACTCATTATCTCACACAATGAGTTGTAGCAACTTGTCCACTCAATATCAATCCTATATCAAGGTTTTTTCTTGTATTACAGAGCCTTAAACTTATAATGAGGCCTATAGAGACCCCAACTGGATCCAAGCAATGCAAGAGGAGATAAAGGCACTTGAAGATAACCATACATGAAAATTATGCAATTGCCTCATGGTAAGGTTCCTATTGGGTGCAAATGGGTATATAAGGTAAAATTCAAGGCCAATAGTGATATAGAGAGGTTTAAAGCAAGACTAAAGGCAAAGGGGTATAATCAGAAAGTTGGTCTGGAATACCAACATACTTTCTCACCTGTTGTTAAGATTGATATTGTCAGAAGTGTATTATCTATTGCAGCTTCTGGATGGCATATCCATCAACTAGACGTCTATAATGCCTTCTTGCAAGGTGACTTATTTGATGAGGTGTATATGACATTGCCTGAGGGTTTTGCTAGCCAGGGGGAGAAATTAGGATTGATTTGTAGGCTAGTCAAATCTCTATATGGTCTCAAACAAGCCAGTAGGCAATGGAATGTTAAACTTACAGATGCGTTGATAGATTCTGATTTCATACAAAGCTCTTTGGATTATTCCTTATTTACCAAAAAACACAATAGGCATATTGTAGTTGTGTTGGTATATGTAGATGATAAGTTAGTAGTTGGTAATGATCTAAGGATGATTGAACAGACTAAGGAGGAACTACATGCTAAGTTCAAGATTAAAGATCTAGACACCTTGAGATTTTTCTTAGGGATTGAGTTTAGCAGATCATCCAAAGGAATCTTGATGAACCAGAGAAAATATGTTCTAGAGATGATAGAAGAGTTGGGACTAACTGGTGTCAAACCATCATGGACACCATTAGATCCTAATATGAAACTAACTAAAACCGAAGTGAATGAGGCAGAGGGAGTTGCAAATGATCCTATATTAACAGACATAGGTTCATATCAAAGATTAATTGGAAGATTGTGTACTTAACAATGACAAGGCCAGACATTAGCTTTGCAGTACAAACAGTGAGTCAATTCTTGCAAAATCCAAAGAAGTCACACATGGAAGCAGCTATTAAGGTTGTTATATATGTAAAGAGACAACCAGCTATGAAAATATTGATGAGCAGCAAGAAAGAAAACATACTAACATCATATTGTGATGCAGACTGGGCAGCATACCTAAACACAAGAGTATCTGTAACAGGATTTCTAATTAAGCATTGAGAGTCACTGATATCATGGAGGTCTAAGAAGCAAGCAACCATTTCTAGGAGTTCAGCAGAATCAGAATATAGGAGCATGGCTTCTACTGTTTCAGAGTTGGTTTGGCTTGCAGCATTGTTCAAAGAACTTGGGAAAAAATTGGAAATGCCAATAGAGGTTTTCTATGATAGTAAAGCTGCTTTACAAATAGCAGCAAATTCAGTATACCATGAACGGACTAAGCACATTGCAATAGACTGCCATTTTATAAGAGAGAAGATTCAAAAGGGACTGATCAGACCATTGTACTTAGCAACACAAGAGCAACAAGCAGACATTATGACAAAATGATTGTTTAGATCACAACATGAATATTCCAAGCTGGGCATTTTGAATGTTTTTACACCTGCCAGCTTGAGGGGGAGTGATGAAACTGGTGCAGTGACTTAGTTAACTGGAAGTTAATTATCTAACAGAATTTGTTAAATGGTTATTGTACTAGTCAGTTAGTTAGTTAAATAGAATATGTACAACTGTCAAATAGAAGGTAGAAACATTCTTCTATATAAGTAAGAATACATAGTTGATTTAGAAGTAATTTTTGTAATCACATTCTGTACAATTCATTTTCTGAAATGCAGATATTTTCTTCACTGTTCTTGTAAGTTCTCCTCAACATTTTGAGTTGTTCATTACTTTGTTTAATAATCATGTATCTGTATGTATTTGGTGTGAGTCACATGTATCGTGGGTATACAAAAGAGTGGCGAGCGAGATTTACTATATATCCTGGATAAATGTGAGTCCACTTGGATAAAATGTATTTAGAAAAAATTATATTTATTTTTTACTTCATGTATCACGAAATAATGTGTCACATCAAAATCTGATAAAATTTGTAATATTGCAAACTAATGTATATTTATATTAATAGCTTCTAAATTAATGAGATTTATGTAAATTTCCACATTTTTTCCTCTTCTCAACTCTCTAGCTACTTGATTATACCCAAACACTTCAATTAATCAACCCACCATCTTATCTCTACTGAAGTTAACAACTCTTAATTATTAATTTACATTGGGTGAATAGAATAAAATTATACTTTTATGAACCGTACGGTACGGTATGGTATGATCAAAGTTGTGAACCAAAACAATTAAAAATAGTAAAAATTATAAATAAATAAAAAAAAGCTAAAAAAGTCAAAGGAAACAGAAAATTTGATGATACATAATTGATCAAAACTCAAAAGGAGAGGTGAAAAATAGAAAGAAACGATACTGCAAAGGCTGAGCCAATATTCTTTATTTATTTACACAAAAATTGCAGCCTTAGCTTTTGAATCATCATATCATGCATTCACCACTTCTTTCCTCCATAATTACGCCCAATGCGTTGTCGAATTTCTATTGCATTAGAAATTTTCTTTAAAAAATAAAGGTATTTTGAGTCTTAATTACTAATTATAGCGATAATTTGACTAATTATTGGACGTTTTAGTAGTTTTAAGTATCAAATCGCTTTGTATCAATATATATATAATTTGATTCATATCTATTGTATTTATTTGCTTTATATCAATATAAAGCGATTTGGTACCAAATAAATACAATTTCAAATGAAATTATTTAGATGTTATTTCATGTATGTATGTTCACATCTTAGTTACTCCATTAAGTATGTTTGTTTTCAATATATGAATTATGTACTATTTTTCTTATTTAACAACAACGTAACGAGTCTGAATGGTTAAAATCTATAACAAAATTTTTATATCATTAAGATATTTAATTAAGAATTCCTACAAAGTTAACAGTTCATTGTTACTCTATCTACTTTCACCACCATCCACAACTATCATTTCATCTGCAACTATCACTACATTTAATGATCACCGGCCACCTACTATCCATAACCACCATCCTCAACCCAATCCGACTCATTACGATTGTCAATCACCATAATCAATTGTCATTATCATTAGCCATCAGTTTTAATTATCACCATTAATTATTATTAAATCAGTTAATCAATATTGATAATTATCACTATTATTCAACATTATTTATCAACAATCGTTATCATCATTCACTATCCTTAGCCATCAATATCATTTCACTACTAACTACCAGTCGTCATCAACAACGACCATAAATAGTTACTACTGTCAACCAATGTACCCTAAAATACTATGTATATCTACAACTAACATTATCAATTAAGACCATCTCAAATCGACACACAAGCATTGATAGTCATCGCCACCACTAATTGACAATTGCCATATACAATTTAAACAATATTTCATTGAAATGATATTAGATTAATTTAGTATTTTATTTGAATTTTATTTAGTATTTTTAAACGAAGATAAATTTTACACATGAAGAAGAAAAAAAAAACATTTTTGTTTCAAGAATAACGGCTCGTCGGCAGGTTACACATGCATGCACCCATGCTGCATAACTATTCTTTTTTTGGCTACTAATGAAAAAATTACAACTATATATATTTCTATATTTTATTTTGGCTCGTTTCCAAATATACATTAATAATAATACATAAATTTGAATAAACCTTCAGCACCAGAATTTGTTGCGGACACACACATATATATTCTAATAATTTTTTTTTTGAAGTACCAAGTTGGGGTACATTAGTTTATCCTAATAATTTAATTGCAAAAAAATGTTTTCAAACTTACCTATGACCGTTAAATAATTTGACTTTTAATTATTCAGTGTTGTAAATGATGTCATTTTTCCGACTTTAATATCATCAGAACTTTTAAATTCAGGTGGTCAATGTAGAAATTCAACTGCTATATATGCAATTGCGCGCACAGTTTAATATATTACAATTACAAAGTTGACATTATTCTATGTTCATAATTATCTTAAAAAAATATTTATACAATTAAATTATTTGAAATACAATTTGACAACTTAGAAAAATGATAGCATATATATAAACAGAAACAATTTGTTGTTTTATAATCCACTAGTTTGTTGGTCATGGATTTTGGCTACCATTCTTAAAACATTGAATACAACTTTTGCTTGAGTTAAAATATTTATGTGTGCTAGGACTTATTGTCCATATACATTTTGGACTCCATCAATTAGACCGAAAGATAACGAATGTTCTTCTTAGTCAAACAAACTTAAAAACTTTTAAGAATTTGGGTCAAAGTTTTTGTCCAAAATTATCTTTTTCCTAGCTAGTAATTAATTAAAATGCAACGATTACTTTTTCCCATCGTTGTTCTACTTAGTCAAGACATGACAACTAACGACATCTTCCTTAGATTCTTACGTTGTAAAATTTATATTTTTCGAAAGTAACAACACTTTCTTGAAGTCAAGGTAGTAATCTAGTCAGGTCAGAGTCAGAGTCAGAATTTAAAGTTTATGAGTTTAATATTCTTATCCTCTTTAAGTTACTGGGTTCAAAAATCACTAATTTGTACATATTCAAGAAATTTCATTCAAATTTGAACTGGTTCGATCGAATCTGGATTCCACCTTGAATCCAATTAAGAAGAGCAAATTAAATAAATAAAACCTAAAATAAGAAAAACATAATCCAAGAAAAGATTTAAAAGAATTAATTTGGTAGGTAAAGGCAAATATATTAGAAAAAAGTATGAGGAAAAAAGGTTGAAAAATATAAAAAGTGTTGCATTACGTAAGGTGTTGGCTGGTGCACGAGAGACATGAGAAATTGTATTGTAGTGATATATGAGGGTGTCTTTTCGTATAATCCAAAAGCCCAAATTGTTGACATTTGCTTCGATTCATCCACTTGTGTATCTACCTTTGCATGCGCCTGTTTAACTGTTTCAATTTTAAATGAATTGAATCACACTTGCTTCGATAAAAAATTTGAGTTTGAGTTATGCTGATATTTTTGTTAAAAAATATAATTACATGTTTAATTAGTGGAATCTCGTAAAGTTTCATCAAAATATGATTAAGGGGTCTAAATTATCTCATTTGAACTTAATTTATTTCGATCTTCATCCAATTTCTTCTAATTTCAAAATTCTTTCTTTTGATGCAAGTAAAAGAAATATTTCTATGTTGAACTTGTATTCCTTGACCGATCCACACATTTATCTTAAATTGAGATAAGAAAGGATTATTAAAACTTAAATTGAGATAACAAAATCAATTCAATTATCGTAATAAATAGGTACCCTATATTGGTGAATTATTAAAACTTAAATTGAGATAAGAAAGGATTGTTCTATTGTTTACCTTCAATATTTTAAGATTATAAAGAAAATAAAAATAATGAAAGAAAATGTGAAATTGAAATAAAAATACGAAATTTTAGTGGTCGCAAAAATGGGGTGGTTCGTCTCTATTGGCTGTCTCCTGAAGAGGAAGCGACCTAACTCATTTGCCATTTGGCTTCTTTTTAGTCGCACAACTCATTAGTCATTTCAATATTTGCTTTATTAGATTATGTCTTTGAGTCTATATCTTTGTTCAAAAGTTAATAACGTTTTTTTTATATATATATATATATATATATATATATATAGATATAATATTTTTTTATTTTGTATTCGAAGTTTATATTGAAACTCTAGTTAAATTTAAATCGTACATTGTAGGACTCACTCAAAAATGATATTATTTTTTATATATCAAAATTTGAATTCAAAATTTTAATTAAAGATGAATCAATTCTGTCACTGTACTATAACCTATGTTTGGTAAAGTTACATGTTTATCTGCTCCTAAATATTCATTATAGTCGCTGAAAAGAAATAATACTCAATATAGTGTGCAACAAATTTTGAATGAATGGAAAATAAACCCTGTAAATAAAATCTGAAGAAATAAAAATATTTTATTAATAAGTAACGTAGGTATAATTTGTTGTTTCCTTTATTTTCTTCTTGTAAGATTTATCATGATTCAAGGATCATTAATAACACAAATTTTGAACTAGAATGATTTTTCTTTTATAAAATTTTATGAATTTATGCAATATTCAAGATATCTTGTAGTAGCCTTTTTATAAACATAAACCAAGATTTAGACTTAGAGTAACCTCCAAAAATTCAAACAGGAATCAAATTCTTATAAAATCTCAATTAAAATTGAAGCGGCATAAAATTTCAATATCTACACAATCATTCATTGCCATTTAATTTATACTATTTTATTATATAATGGGTATCTCATTCAATCCCAACGTCAGTTTCATCCAACATTTGGCATGCACTTGTTTTTCTTTCAAGTCAACATTTCACGCTGTTAAAAGAAAGGATCTTGATAAATAAGAATTAGTGGGTCATATATATTGACTTTTCTTTTCCATAATTCTATTTTTTATATTATATATTCTAAGTACATTCAATTCATCATGAGGGTTCATTTTCACGGGAACAATTATTTGTTTAATTATAAATTGTTCTAGATGGAGGTGAGATAATCATCAATATAATGTCCTAGTCAAATGTCATCATGTCAAAATGCTGGAGACATAACAACAGATAGATTGGATAAATGTGGCCATAATTTTTTGGGTATATTTACATTTTTTCTCCTATTCATAGGTGGAGTGCTGAATTTTAATTTTTAAAATCACTACTTCGAATGTCAATAATTGAATTTTAAACTTATAATTTATAATTATTCGTAACACAAATAAAAATTATTAAATTCAATGAAATTTGTGCTAAACTTCTAGCTCCGCCCTCGTTTGTCACCTCCTGTTTCCTTTTTATTTTTATTTTTCAATTGTAAAAGATTAAGAGTTTTTTTTTTTTGATTGATCAAAATGTTTGAAAAGATATTGTTAGAAAATAGACTAAGAGTTCGTTTGGATGGGCTTAAAAAAAATAGCTTTTAAAAAGTACTTTTAAAAGTGCTGAAACTTATTTTTAAAATAAGCAGTTATGTGTTTGGATAAAAGTGCTGAAGTTAAAAAAAAAGTTGTTGATGTGTTTGACAAATAAATGCTGGTAAACACTTTTTTTGGTAAACTCTTAGAGCCTGTTTGGATGGGCTTAAAAGCTGGTCAAACTGACTTAAAAGTTTCAACACTTTAAAAAGTACTTTTTAACTTCAACACTTTTATTCAAAAAAAGTGTTTACCAACACTTATTTGCCAAACACATTAATAACTTTTTTTTTAACTTCAGCACTTTTATCCAAACACATAACTGCTTATTTTAAAAATAAGTTCCAGCACTTTCAAAAGTATTTTTTAAAAGTTACTTTTTTTAAGCCCATCCAAACAAACTCTAAGATATTGTTAGAAAATAGACTAAAAGAATAGAAAGTCAAATTTACTCTCTCAAAGAGTGATTACCCATCTATGGGGTTAGGAGATAATTGTCCTGACACTTTACCAGTCAAATTTTATAAGACTTTAAGTCCGTGACATAATACTTCTTTAATTTGGGAAACAACAAGCCTTATATCACTTGAATTAAAAGTGGCAAATATGAAAGTAATTGACATTTTTTTTATGGAGGACATAAGCTGTTGAAGAGCGTTACAATCCTTTTGTAGAACAATTGAATGTGTTATTCCTAGTATGTCCTAGTGATATTGCCACATGGTTAATGTCTATTAGTTTTAATATTTTAGGGCTCGAGTGAAGCTGCCCAAGCCTTGTAATTTATAAATAACGTACTTCTTTCATTAGTAAAGGCATTATGATTTCAAGCGATATAACATCATATTTATATTCTTGAGCTCCAATCTTAATTATAATAGAAGTCATAATTAGTGGCAGAGAAATTTCACGAAGGGTACTGTCCAGGTGCTAAAGTGAGTCTACTCTTCTTAAAAAAAAAAAAAAAAAAGCTATTACTAGTGAGAGTCGAACACACGAATACTTTAAGTTTGCATGTCTCTGCTCTTTTAAGGCGCATGAACCACTGGGCTACATCATATTGTTGCTCTTTTAAGGCGCCTAAAATCACTGGGTTGCATCATATTGTTGTGTCAAGGGTGTCCAAAATATGTTATTTAACCACTTTGTTTATCATTTTACTTGTATATACAATATAATTTTTTGATGAATTGGACACCCTGACATGAGTGTAGCTACACGGGGTCATGAAACAATACACATACCATGATATGAAGTCTTTTTTTTTTTTACCATCACTCGTATTTGACATTCACTTTGAAGCTCTAACTTAATTCAGATTCGTGTTGTAAGACTCATTAAGTGGAAAAACACTCTCTTCCAAAATCCAAATTTCACTTGATTGATTAAAAAATCTTGTTTATTCCGTCACAACACGAGTCCATAGATTAGTAATATAGATTCAATATTCATTGTTCTCGATTCCCTTAATCTTTAACTAAATAAATAAATAAAAAGTAAACAGTACTTTTAAAAGAAAATGAGAAGTACTAAAATAAATATTCGTCAGTATCAATTAGTTGATCAGTATAATTAATATAGTGTTTTTGAAGGAAACCCCAACATGACAAAATTATGTAGCCTTTCGAAGCCTCGTACGGTCACCAGACATTAACAAAGTCAACACCTATTTTATTATATTTTTTGAAGATCCAACATTTTAAAATTATATATCCCTTTCGTTCAATGTTTAGATAGTTGGCTATTCCCCTAAGATCAATATAAAAAAGGGATAAATTCATTTTAAAATGTACTTGAATCGACTCAATCTCATGCAAATTGCTAATTTTTAAAATATGTTTGACCCACATATTTGATCAATGAGTCCATTGGGGTCAACATTTAAAAAATCCAGACTGGATCTAAGAAAATGTTGCTTACTCCCTTTGACCTTCGAAAAAAAAAAGAATATTCTTTCATCCATTTTTACTTTGTTCATTAACTAATTAAATATTTAATTTTATTTGTTTAGTTGGAAAAAATAGATAATAATTTATTATTTTATATCTATTTTATCTTATTAGAACTAAGTACTCTACTAATTCTTTCAATCATTTCTCATTGAGTAAGATGATTTATGATAATTACGATTGATATAGTAAAATTATCATTTTACTATTACATTACGATTTCTTAAAGGTATGTCAAATCAAATATGAAATAATATGGAGTAATAGATCTAAAGAGTTCCCCCCTAAGGCCGTCTGTCCAATTATGGTACTGAGTTTTATTTTAATTATTAATTATCCACTAGCTTCCTTAATATTCAAATTGTCTTTTTGCTTCACTAAAGAACATGAAAAGGAAATATTAACCAAAAAAATAATGAACTTGGAAATTGAATTTTCATGTGAAAAGGGGTATTTTAATTTGAAGCAATATGACAACTTGCTTAATTTGTGTCCTTTCTCTTATATCAAAAACTAAAATCACTTGCATTGTTCCTATTCATATACGGAGATTAAGCCATTACTAATTTGAACACTTGTTGATAAATGGTAAGACAATCAAATTAAGAGTGTGTACATATATACTCTTCTACTAGTCTAAATTAAAGCTAAGTGTGTGTTCTTGAGCAATTTATTGTACTCTTTTTTTGTACATACATTTTAATCCCGGCTAGAGTACTTTATGTGGGGAATTTCAGAATTTTCTATTATTACGACATGCTATTTTTATCATTCATTTCTTTCAGGACTACTCATGAAAATCGAAGGAAATCGAGTTATCTATATGTACGGCTAATTCGAGATAAGTCTTCTACATGTTATTCTTTTCTACATACTTAGGTGTATATCATGTATGGTGTGACAATTTTCAAAAATTGATGATCAGTTTGCAATAAAAAATTATTTGAGTCTTTAAAAATGTTCAACTAAAATGACGCTTAAATTTGCTTTGTGATTTCTTATGTCTAATTGTATGTATTTGTATATTTTAATTTCCTATATCTCTAGTATTAGTCTATATCTTTGATATTTCGAATTTCAGTCAAAGGTTTATCAAAAACAACCTTCCTATCTAGTAAAGACAAGGAAAAACTCTGTCTATATATTTATCTTCTCAAATTTTATTTATAAAATTACATTAAATATATTGTTATTACTTTATATCTTGATATTTCGAACATAAGGGTGCCATACAACTATGATATCTCCGTACTTTTTTTATTTCATCTCTTTTAGATTTTACTTATAAAATTTTATATATTATATATATCTTGATATTTTGAATACAACGTGCCACAATTATAACATCATCACCTTTTTTTTTGTGGTTAATTTTATTTTTTATTTTTTATTTTTTGGCAGAAGGGGGGCTTACCAAGATTAGATTTTATTTTATATACATATATAATTGTGCTTGTGGGGCAAATGCTTTTAATTTATGTCATATTCTTTTGCAAAAATAGCCCAACAAAAACGTAAGCTAATGCCCCCCCCCGGGGGGGGGGGGTTGAATCTATAGTGTTGTCCAATTAATTAATTATCTTTATTATGGAATCCAATTTACTATAATGAAATACTGATATATATGTATATGTATATTTTTATGTTTATTATTCATCCTGTATTTCATCAAAGAATGATTAGGAGACATGTATTGTAATTAGCAAAGGGTCGCAAAAACCTTGAAGAGCCAAGGGTCATAATTAAAATGATTAGGAGAATAATTATTATTTATTAGTAATATATATCATGATAAGGATGATCATAATTCAGTCCATGCTCTTGAAGGTTACTGAGATAATAATAATTAAAAAAATTACAATTTTTCCCCTCTAAATTAAGCACCTAATATATTGATCAAGCCAGTTCGTCTCCTTTATCTCTTCACTAATATTAAATTCTCATATTTAATTACTTAAAAATGCTAAAACTTGTGGGCGGTTCTATACGTATCATCAAATCCATCTAAAATTTCTTTTTTTTTTTTTTTAATAATTGCAATTCCTAATGTTGATTTAGAATCTATTTTTAGCTATATTCTTATGTTTCATAATTCTAGTCTAGTATATACATTAAATATTCATCATTTTGTTGACTTAATTTTTTCACAACTAGGCATGAGTTGTTATAAATATATCTATTTAGGGGCGGAGCCAGCATTACAATTATATATATATATTCGGATAAGGTCAAACTTAATTTTTTTTATCAAACATTTTATATATAATTAAATAGTTTATTAAGAAATTAATATCGAAAACTCATAACTAAATTTGTTGAATCCGCCTCAATATTTATTGCCTTAAAGAAAGAGAGACTTTGGAGGATTAATAAAACATTTGAATATAATTAATGATCCAGAGAGAGCTAGGCCTTTGCCTTAGAAAACAATTCAGGACCCTTTAATTGTTATTTAATGTTATCCCCTAAGTAAGCATGATTATTAATTGTTGTATTTTTATGAATATATTTATTTGTTCAAATTAATTAAAGCTACTAAGTATTATAATTATTAATATTGTTTTTTTCTTTGTACAGTTACTCCAACTGTCTATTTTTCAACTACGTCTACACAAAGAAAGCGTGTTTATGCATGTAAATTTATACATAGGACAACTCATCAATGCATGAATATGGTAACAGGTATTAATTATAATCTCTATTTTTTTAATGCTAATTATAATTATTTTAATCAAAATAAATTTTTAATCCTAAATTACAGTCCAATAATTAAGTGATTAGTTAGAGTGTAATGTAATGTAATTAACTTATATTTAATAAATCTTTTGTTTTTCTTGATTCTTTGGAACATTAAAGGGATCTCACCTTTTGGTATAGGCTTAAGGCTAAATTATACACTATCTTTTATAAACATTTTATATTTATGTGTTAAATCTGGTGGATTCTGATTCTCCTATGCATGCAATTAAACAAATTTAGATACGTACACTATTTGTTTAATATATACTCTGATAAAAAGATTAAATAATCATCACGTTTTCCATTTTAATTTAGAGGTAGTACGTAGTTCTGCAGGTTTGTTTTCCCTAATAATTATCATTTGTAAAAAGAAGTAATTAGTTGTTAATTAAATTAAAAAGTGAATAAGTTGCATGATTCATATATCTATCTGACCTTATAATTTGATTAATTAATTATTAACCACTTGCTAATGGCAGAGTGTTCTGAGTTTATGTGGGGTCAGTCTAATAATATTGGGGAAAATCAAGGTCAAATGATAGTACATATTCTAGTGCAATAGTACTGGTGAAATTTATTCAGGCTATATACGCATTTCCCCTTTTTATATTTGATTAATTAAGTAATTTAAAATAAAATATATTTTTTTAATGTGGAAAATAACTTTGAATAGTAAAAAAAATAAATTAAGTCATAAATAACACTCCTATGCTTACACTTGTGTTCGAATTATAAATAAATATTTTATTTTATATACATTAGATATATTATTAGTATAATATTAAACATAAAAAAATAAATTAAAGCAAACTGATAATCAGTACGAAGTCGGAAAAAATATTTTTCTCTGCAGCGAACATACCCTTGAATTAAATTAATTTCTTTTCTTAAACATTATATAGAAAAAAATATTTTTCTCTGCAGCGAACATACTCTTAAATTTATTACCTTATTTCAGAATCTTATTGCTTCTCTTTAGAGAAAAAAAAAGAAGCAGCAAATTAATTGGTTTAAGTTGAACAAATAAGCCAAAAAAAAAAACATTATTAGATAGGGATTTTACTTTTAAGTGTAAAAATCATTTATTCTATAAAAGCTACATATATATTACTCCCTCTATACTTATTTACTTATCCATATTTTCTCTTTTACCTGTCTCTATTTCCTTGTCTATTTTGACAAATTAAAAAAGGATAAATTTTTTTCCTATTATATCCTCATTTAAACTTTTTGAAAATTTCCAAGTTTTAATTCATCCTTTTTTAAAAGGATAATGCACAAGTACCCCCTCAATCTATTACCCCCTTAACTTATTTTATTAATAATTTTCTATCCCTTTTCGGCCTATGTGACACTATCTTGTGGGCCTAACGCTAATTATTGCAATCTTAATATGTGTGTCATTTCTAAAGTAGACAACTAAATAGGGACAGAGAAATCGGAGTACCTGTTATAATAAAGTACATCTAACAATGTAAAAAAAATCTTTATTTATATATATAATGAAGTTACAAAATCTTATGATGTGTATGAAGCAATGCATGTTGAGGAAGATCCCCCAACCAAGCAGAAATATATAATTTGACATGAACAAGTTATAAATCTTTATCAAAGTAAGGGAAAAAAAGGATATTGAAGATCTTAAGAGATTGACTAGCAGCAGCAATATTGGCACATAGGTACATATATATAATTATAATATATGCTTAATTTATTAATTTATGTTGCAACTTGCATACATAATTATAGGAGCATTTGCATTTGCCTAATTATAATGCGTCTCCCATGTGTCCCGTGCTCCCCTGTTTCTCTTTATGTACCTCCCCTATTAAAAAAATACTACCTAGATTTAGCGACACATAAATTTTATTGCTAAATCGTAATATTATTGTTACTATTCTTACTTAGCAATGAAAACGATAGATTTTTATTAGCTACGAGTAAAATAATGACAAATCAAGACGACGTTCGTAGTTAATTTGTGTTTTAAATAGTGCTGGAAAGAAAACAAACACATCCATCCAGTCTTATCAAAGTTTATATGCTTTGAGCATCATATTCCCTTTTTAACAGTATTTGCGGCTTCTGTTTTACGCACCTCAATCTAGTCTGTCTATCCATTTGAGTCATACGGTTTCAAGTTATATAAATTAGGCGCGGAGTTATGATTTTAATTTTATAGAAGATTCTAAATTTTAGAATAATGACTTTGAATATTAAAAATTGAGTTTTGAATTTAATACGTGTACGTATTTAATAGATTTTGGAACACAAATAAACTGTGTCCAAAAGCTAATGGGTTCGATAAAATCCGAATGCTAATTTGTAATTTTCTATTTTGGCATGGCGTAATACGCGGTAAGCGTGATGAAATACGACAAGGATAAAATGCTGCGGGACTTTAGTTTTTTTGAAATCTATAGAGCACTCACATTTTATACCATTTCAAATAAATGTTCATATTGATACCAACTCAACTTTTGGCAAATCTAATATAAACAAATATTAAAAATTGAGAATTCTTCAATTATAAAATGTCAACTAATGTTTGTTGAAAATAGTGATCAAAGAATTATTATTAAGTAATTATTTACTTACACCTGATAATTGCAAACAACTGTACGGATGTAGCTGCAAGGGTGTTAATATTAGTTTTAATTAAAAAGATCATAATTTTACACCATATAAATTGTTAATGTAACATTTTTATACAACTCTCTTAAACTCTTTGTATGAAGTTAATTGTTTGGCCACCTAGGATTTTTTTTTTAAAATAATAATAATTGAATAAAGTTTATCCTAGCTAGTCCATGCATGCAGGACAACATGAAACACACATAACTCATCTTGGAGGCATCTTCTTAATTTTTTTATAATTGTATTTACCTTATTTAATTTGTTATCTAAGTTAAATAATTAAAAAAGAGGGAACATGTGATAGTACAATGAGCAAATGAACAAAATTTGATGGAGTAGTAATTTTCTTAGCTAGAGTACAAACTGCACCTTTTCTTTCTTGCTGGTTTTTCCAGCTACAATCTTTTGTCATATCCTGTGATATTCCCAATTTGGACCTCACCAGAATTACCAAAAGAGTTTGCTTCACATGAATGCACCCCTCCCCTCTATACAGAAAAATTAAAGATTTAAAATTGTTAACATAAATTTTTTTCATTGAGTTGCTTATTATTACTACTACTAGTATTTTCTTGAGTTTGATCGAGAATGGTGGTTCCTGTTAGTTGTTTGGCTCTGAGTGTTTCGAATTCCCAATCTGTATGAAGCAGAACAAGCAACATAGTTACCATACAAGACGCTTGTGCGGCCAATAATCCGAGCCATAATCCTTGAAAATCAAATCCCATATAAAAACTTAGCCCCACTGCTACTGGCATCCCAACGATATAAAAGCATCCTAAATTTATATTTGCCCCAACTTTAGGCCTTGCTGTTCCTCTCAAAACCCCACAGCCAGTTGTTTGTGGGCAGTTTCCCAATTCACAAAGCCCAATAATTGGTAAAACAAGTGATGTTAACGCTAATATCTCTTTGTCATTAGTAAACATCTTGGCCCAAACGTTCCTCACCGTCACCGCGAAAAATAGAGCTGTAAAACCCAAAATGAAGCTGCAAGCAAGGCCTACAATGGCAGCTACCTTTGCTTTACCTGGTCTCATTGCTCCAACCTCATTTCCAACTCTTGTTGATACACTGAAACTAAGAGATGATGGAAAAATGTAAATTAATGAAGTAGTTTGAATCAAAATCCCCATTGAAGCAACCGTTGCTTTCGGGTTAATCAACAATCCACATAGCAAAATCATAATCTCATACCACCACCATTCCAAACACACTGAAATGCAGCTTGGGATGGCTAAATTCAAAAGGGATTTCCATCCTTTAACACACTCCATTGACAATTTCTCCCATGTCTTTTTGTAAACACCAGAAACAAGAATATATACAATCAACGAACCTACTAGATTAAAATTAGTCAAAACCCCACTCATAGCAACTCCTCTAACCCCCAAATTAAGCTTAATAACAAGAAGAAAATTTATGGGTATATGCAGAAGAATGGCGAAAATCGCACAACAAGTCAGAGGCAGAGTAATCGATTGAGTTCTAAGGTAAATACGCAAGGGATGAAGTAAAGATTGGGCGAATAAATCAGGAAGAGAATAGAACAAATAAGATTGTGCTTCTGTTGCAATATCTTCATCTTGACCACAATAAAGCAGAATCGTCTTCATATTAACCCAAAACAGAGCAATTGGGAATGAAATTAATAAAAGCAAAAGAACAGTTCTCTGTAAAGTAAGCCCAAGAAGATTATACTTTGGGCTCCAAAAGCTTGTCCACAAATTGGTTCCATCCCCATAGCTAAACCAGATAAAATTGAATACCCAGTAATGTTAGCAAACCCAATTGCAAGAGATCCACCAGCAAGAGCCAAACCGCCAAGACGGCCAAGAAAAAGCATAGAGATCATAGAACGAGAGTAAAGCAAAAGTCCTGTAAGAATCATAGGAAAAGCGATATTAGCAATGGATTTAGCTTCATTGAAGACAAGAGAAGTTATTTTCTTGTTGGTTATGTGGGGGTAAGTATCGTTTGTTGGGCTTTTAGGTATCAAAGGGGTAGACATGTCGGATTCTTCAGGAACTTTAATGGAGATGAAATTTTTTTCTGCATATGCTTCGCATTTGCAGGTAAATGGTGGACTTGTCGGCTTACACATTTTTTTTCTCTTAATATAATTAAAGAGAAAGCAAAGAGATAGAGTTTATAACAAAGGGAACGAACGAGGAAGTTTTTGTGCACATTTAAAGGCCAACAAGTGATGGGGTTTATATAAGGACAGATTTTTGTCTCTCTTTCTAAATAAACTTTTACCAGCCTACAACATTATAAACAGTGGAAATCCAATTTTGTTTCAACAGGGGCGGAACTTTTTTTTTTTTTTTTTTTTATAGCTGGTTTAGCATATTTGTCCTTTTTAACACAAATGTTCAACTTTCTATAAACATATATAAAAAAATGAATAAATTATACAAACTTATTTTATGACGACTAGTTCAGTTAAGTAGTATAGTAACACACGAGTGTGTTATAGAATTAACTAACAGGGAAGCCAAAAACTGCAAAGAGATGATAGACAAGTCATAAGCAAGAGACAATTGATGAAACAACTTTTTCGACAGATAGATAAGGACCCAAAACCGGCCATTTAAAAAAGGCCCGTTAAAGGGCCCAAAAAAATGTACGGTACGTAGAGGCGAATTTATAAGATAAATTACGATGTATTGTATTCTAAAAATTCTAAATCCGATCGCGTGAATAGGACAGAGGAGCAATTGGTAAGCAAATCAAGTATGCCAGCCATAATATTATTTTTTGGTGCGGCACGGCTCGCCGAAAGTCCAAGACTACTGATCTCCACTAATCTATTTAGTACTTTTTCTTTTCTCTCTTTTAATTTTTGTCTCACACTCTTAATCATCGGTTTAATTACTTGTTTTCATTTTCTGTCAGCTAATTGATCACTGATCAGTATTTTTGTGATGTTACTTCCTCGTTCCACACTCTTTTAACAACTTGACCAAATGGAACATACCAAGTGCCTGTTTAGATTGACAGTATTTTCACTATATTTGAATGAAAGAAAAAAGGATTGTTAAGTACTAAGTTAAAAGCAAAAATAACAAAAAGAAGTGAAAAATTATAAATTCGGACTTTTAACTTATGGTTTTTTGTATATAACTTTACTAAACAACTTGATTAGAAATGGAAAAAACAGAATGAAAGGGATAGCACACTTTTTAATACTCTCTCTATCCCAATTTACTTATCCATATTTCTTTTTATATCTCTTCCTATTAACTTGTCTATTTTAATAAATCAATAAAGGACGACAATTGTTTTCCTAATATGCCCTTATTTAATTCTAGAAATTTTCTAGTACTACTAAGTTGTAATGTATACTTTTTGAAACCAAAAAATACATTTATTATACTTGGGGAGTTGCATAATATTTTAAGTTAAGGGTAAAATTGTAACAAATTCATGATAATAATTGGTGTCTTAATATGTGTGTCACTTCTAAAATGGACAATTAAATAAGAACAGAGGGAGTATTTATTTGTACAAATTAAAAGAATAAGATATCATGTTATAATTTTGTGTGTTACAATTTTTTGTTTGGGATACTAAGAAATACATAATCGCTATTTTTTAAAATTAATACAGTAAATTAGTTTGTGTACGATAACTTACAAATCATATTATCTAAACAAGTTCAATGCAATAAATTCGATTTAAAGGACTATGACAAGGAAAATTGATCACTGATCTCTCTTTAAAATGTTTGCAGTTTCATTTTTACAGTCTTTAGTGTAGGCTTAACTCCCACCGAAGGTCTTTTAAGCTTTTAGCTTACCCTCTTTCAAAATTCACAACCCATCAATGGTAGTCATCTTTGTTCAAATAATGTTAACTGACACTCAATTGCTAGAAATTACATTACATAAGTCGGTCAAATGATTATGAATATACATTGAATTCCTCTCTTTTTTTTTTTGTTTTTTCACCCGGTGTTCGGAACCCACATTAGAGCTCCGAATAAATTTGAATCGCGCACTGCAGGGCTCATTCGAGGATGGCGCTCCCAACAGGATTTTCTCCATACTCAGGGCTCGAAACCGAGACCTCTGGTTAAGGATGAAGCACTCCCACCAGTGCACCACAACCCATGTTGGTACATTGAATTCCTCTTCGCTTATTCATGATTTACTTTTTTTATATATATTTTGACTTTTTTTAATAAAAATTTCAATATGGTTACTAGGAACATAACCAAATGGGTGAAGACGGTTCATATATATATATATACACCTTTTCAGCAAAAAATTACATGACTTCCACCACTACAATAATATACGGATCTAAAAAGTCGAGATAGTTCTCTATTAAAAAAATAATTACATTGCATAATGTATATATATGTATTAGATCATTTTTAATGTATACCTATATATTTTGAATCCTCTAAACACTAAATTATCGTTTGACTCTGTAATTTAGGAATTCAAAATTCAAATTCTAAACAATATCTTTTTTATTTTTCACACCACTAAAATGAAAATCGTAAATCCACAACTATCCGAGTTCTATTTTATGCATGGTCCAAATGATGGCGCTGTTGGTCGTATGTAATGGAATGAAAGTCTAAAAAGAAAAGATAGAAAGTCAGCACTCAGAATCTAGAAAGAGAATTTGTATTAGCAGTCTTCCTTCCACACTGTACGCCAGCCGTCATGTCATCTTATTTAACACAACAAATGTCGATTGATCACTTCTACTTTTAATAATAATTCTTGCCGTTTTTTTACTTTTATATATATCTTCGATATACAATTTTTTAATATATTTTTTCAAACAACTGTTTTCTGGTACACTGAAACTAACTCTTCTTTCCATTAAAATAATATAAATTTAATATTTACATATACTAATTCACTTTTTTAAAAATTCCTTTGCATATTCAGTGGTCACTATTAACGGAGTTTTGTGACCAATGCAAGTGTCAGTGCCCTGGTCACACGGGCAAAATAAAAACCAGTAGAAAAATTAGTGGGGTACACACAGAAAATTAAAAAAAAAAAAAAAATCAAAACGTGTGGAATTTTCTCATATATTAACAAAATGAAAGTGGGGTTACTTTTATATAAGTAAATCATTTAGACGTTTGTTCACATTGAAATAAAAAACAAATAATTTTGCATTTCATAAGTTTTAGTCGACATGCTTTTGATAAGCCATGACACATTTTTTATGATGTCATAAAGTTGTGTTCAAATTTCGTACAAAGAAACTTGAATGTTTAAAATTATTATTACTCCACGTTTTCCCCACATTTTGTACTATATACTATTCACCAAAACATAAAAATGTTGATGATGAAATTTTATCCCTACTAAAAAAAAAAGTAATATTAGCTATGAATTTCATAGTTAATTCATTATATTTTATTCGTAGCTACTAGAATTTTGTCACTAGTGCATCATTAACTAAGGTTATCAATAAATTCTAATATTTATCTATCGCGAAATTCAATTTTTTAAAATAAGGTATTGCAATCGCCGCAATTTATTTCTTACCGTCAGTCAAAGTTATTAGATATTGTTGTTTCAATATCTAATAAATTACATTAATTGAATATATATATTATTGAATATAAAAATAATTTGATGTCGCTACAAATTGGAATCGGATGAATATTTACTTTTTCAGAAATGAGAAGATTTCTTAAAAGATATGTCCAAGCAACAAAAAGAAAACACCTAATATAAATAAAAAGAAACAATATTTAACTGTGTATGAAATTTTAATTATTTATTTTAGATGTATCAATTTTTTCATCAAACTCGAATTGATTAAGGAGTATAATATTTTCCTTTTTAAAATAAAATTAAAAAGAAAAACATGACACATTAACTTGACTGAACCAAAAGGAGTAATACTAATGATGGAGAAACAGAAAAGGAAAAACAGAATCCATTAAAAGCCCAACCAAATTCTAGAAAATGAAGACTTGCAATATTATGTTCATAACTGACCTAATTAATTAATTATATTGTGCATCATTATTCAACAAAATTCTATAATCTAAGTCAAATAATAAAGAGTATATCTATAATTATATTTCAAAAATTATCATACATGCTAAGGCAACCGCCCCACTAACTTGTAAGCATGCATAGTTTTGGACTTTAAAGAAAAGGTGAATCCAAATTATCTTGACTTAGGGTGTGTTTGGTATGGAGGAAAATATTTTTCATGGATAATATTTTCCATGGAAAATGTTTTCCTAGAAAATATTTTTTTGGAAAACAAGTAGATTTTGGACTTATTTTCTCATGTTTGGTTGGTGAGTAAAAATATTTTCTGGAAATGATTTTAGTGTTTGATTTATGAATGAAAAATGTTTTTGAGAGACATCTTTTATTTTTACTATAATAAAAATTAATATATAAAATTAAAAATATTTTTTAAAAATAATTTTTTTTTTGGGTGGGGTGGGGTGGGGGTGGGGGTAGTGGATGGGGGGAGGGGGTAGGTGTGAAAAAATAAAAGTTTAAAGTTGATTGTATTTTTAAAAGACAATTTTTTTTTTGGGGGGGGGGGGGTGAGGGGTGTAGGAGTTTAAAAATAAAAATTTTAAGTTTAAAATATTTTAATAAAAGCAAAATTAATTTTATGGGGAGGGGGTGGGGGTGGGGGTGGGGTCAGTGATCGGGCGAAAAAAAAATTTTGAAATTGAATTTTTTTTAAAATTGATGTTTTTCCCAAAAAAAAAAATATAATTTGAAATTGGAGGAGAGTTTTGAAAAATGTTTTCCTTAATTTTTGAAGGGAAGTCATTTTCCTTAATTTTGAGAAAAATGAGTTGATTTGGAAAATATTTTCCAAAACTTTTGTTCCAACCAAACATAAAAAAATTGAAAAATATTTTTCAGAAAATATTTTCCTTCATACCAAACACATTCTTAGTGGTGCAAAATTTTGATAGCTCATCGACTATGGTCTTAAACTTAATATTCCAATAAAAAAATAAAATTGTTAACTTAGGTCATTTATGAACTCTCTTGCTCAAAGACAAGTGTAGCATTTTTTTTGATAAAAAAAAAGAGATTAATTATACTTTAGATTCTTTTCTCAAAGATAAAGCTTATCTCTCCAACTCAATGTGATAACATTGCCACATCAAAAAGCCAAATAAAAGCTGTGAAATAAAGAATCTCTCTATTTTTGTTTCTAAGTTCTAAGTTCTAACCTTATCTCGTCGCTAAATGAACAGTTAAATTTTTATCAAATATATACATATAAAATTGTTGGGAAAACTTGCTTAACTTTGTGCCTCTTTGATAAAGAATTTGATTCCTCTTGGGCACATACAACAAAGGTATAATACATAAGCATACTTTTCAATTTGGTCTCATTTTGCATATATATGTTATTCAATTTTTGTGTGCATAACTAGACACATAAAACTTGCATAGAGTTAATCATGCATGGTGAATAACGTACCCTAGGTATTCTACATGGCGATTTGTATCGACATGTATTATACCATATAGAATGTGTGTGTCTACTTGTTCAACTTTATACAAATTTAAATGCTTACTTATGTATACCTAAAGTTAGCTCTACAAGAAAAGTGTGAATTACATGGGGATTTTCCCAGAGGTGTATTCAGGATTTCTAGATGATGGGTGCACTATTATAAAAAAGTTGATCCAAGATATAAATTTAATTGGTTCGACATTTAGGTGGTTATTATTGAAAGCCATTAAAATGTCAAAAGTGCTACCAATAACTACTAAAAGAGGTCTTATCTAATTTTAGAAAGAAAAATAAAACAAGATAAATATAAAATTCAAATTTCTAACCTCACGTAGAGAGGTGCACCCGTCATTATCACATTATAGTGTGAGTTCACACATCTATATTTCAATATTTTTTAAAAAATATAACGCTACTATATATGATCTCGGAAGGGGAGCATGGGTTCACGTGAACCCGGTGACTCCCCTTAAATACGCCCCTGAATTTTCCCGGGGATTAGTATGAAAATTTATAAGAAACTTATTTTCCTGCAAATTTGCATACTAATCCCCAGAAAAATCCACATGCAATTCACATTTTTCTGTAGAGAGCGTAAATACTAGTTGAGTTCAAATTAAAGGACATACATAATAAAGTTTTTTTTCTTAAAATTTGAAATAATTGAAGATTTATAAACTTTAAATTCTAAATCCGTACATTGAAAATGCCAATAACAAAACTATGATGAACTGTTAACGTATTAAGAAGTAAGCTCTTTAACACTATGAACACGTAATTTAAACACGCATTGTGCGCGCAAATTTAGTAGAAATGAATATCACGTGCAAGAAAACACGCATATCAAATTTTGGTAATGTAATACTGTACCACACTTTAATTTCTCTTAATTTCAAACGAAGAAAAATATAATACTATATTCTAAGTATTCATAATCCTTTTGGAAATGACTAAGTCGTGGACTTAATTATAACAATGTCTATTCTTGTTTAATTCAAAGATATAATCGAACAATGACTCTGCTACTAAAAATATAATCCACAGGTTATCTCATCAAAACATAGGCCAACAGAATTTAAGGATACTCGATTAATAATTATTAATTGATTTCTTCCTATATATATTACTATTCTTTTTAGTCCATTTCTTTAGCAAGCATATTTCCTTTGTTAATTTGTTTTTTTTTTTTTAAAAAAAAAAAAGCATAACACAAATTTCTAAATTATTTAGGAATAATATGCTTCAAATGTCTCACTTTACCCTTAAATGCTAATTTTTTTATAGTCTGACAAATATTATGACATATTTAATAGTACAAGATTCAAAAATCTTGTACTCAAGCACATATGTTACAACGTACTTAAGATGAGAAGTTTAAAAAAAAAAAATCTTTTTTTAAAAAGGGAAAACGGCATTTTTAATTCCTGTGTTAAGGCAATATTCTTATTTTAGTTCTTGTGTAATCTAACTTAGCACTATTAACCTTCAATTATATCAAGTGAGTGATTTTGATCGTTCAACTAACAGATTCAAAAAAGATTAACAGAGAGTTCACTGCTAAAAGGAATAGTTCGGATATTTCATTTTAATTCTTTTTTTGCAAAAACAAGTTAAGTCTTCCATGTCTCTATCTTGAAGAACAAGCTCATCAATCTGAGCTACAATTTCAACAAAACCAACTAGATAGGAGTTAACCCTCCCTCTTACACTAACGAACGGAGATTTGCAGCGAATGATTTTTAAAAAAGTTTTCTGTTTTCTCAAGCAATAACTTTAAAATACTCGAATTACTCCTTTTAGCAGTGAACTCTTTGTTAACTTTTTCGGATCTATTAGTTGAAGGATTAAAATCACTTACTTGATGTAATTGAAGGTCAATAGCGCTAAATTATATAACACAAGGACTAAAATAAGAAATTAGCCTTAATATAGGGACTAAAATTACCGTTTTCCCTTTTAAAAAATAAAACTATGTGTCTAGTCAAATAAATTCACATAAATTAGAACGAAGAAACATAGCAGTAATCAAATTTATAAATTAGCTTTATCTTGTTCACACATATATATACACACACAACAAACTTAGGAAACACTCCCAAAATCAACTAAGAATTTTTATTTTTTTTACTTGTTCTTGTTTTAAACATGTACAAACGCCAAACTAGATTATGAAAAAATCTTTTGAATTGTCGTTTCCGCAGATAAAGCCAATCCTTTTTTTTGTAATATGCATAGAATAAAACAAATATTTGGGTCTGAAACCAAAGACTGAGCTGCTAAATATATAAATTATTATTAGTCAAAAGTATTTGCATGGGGCGTGCATGCATAATTTTGTCTCTTTTGAGAATGTTTTAATTTTTGTTAGCCGCATCCATCGGTTGATTGGTAGACTTGGAAAATACTTTGGAATAATTATTTGTGTTAAAAAATCAATTTTAATTTGCAGCTGGAATACATAAAAGCCTGGAATCTACTGGAAACAGTTGTTATTCTCTTTAGTTTAGGGCAATCAATCGTATTAAAAATGAAATTATGTCAAATGTATAAGTTTAGTTGAGTAGTGGAACGACTTGAGTCTTGAAATTTACTTTTAAAAGACATGAAATAGTTTTCCGTCACCCATGTTAAAGTTGGAGACTTAATTAACCTGACTTCATGAGCTTCGTTGATTTTTGGAATAGTATGACTTTAAACAAACGTTAGATCTAATTGGAGATGCTAATGATACATTTGCTTATGATGGTTTGATTACTTATTTTTTTAGTTTTATTTTTCCTTCTTTTTAGGGCAATCAATCAATAGAAAGTGAGACTTTATGTCAATTACCATACAAGTTTAACTATTTTAGTGGTGTTTATTCCTAAATTAGTGGTTCAGAATAGCAATTGAGTTTGTCATTGAAGTTCAAGTGCATGTGAATTATAAAGATCAAATAGAATATTCTTAATTATTTGCTAATGATTTTGATTAATTAATCGTTAGCACGCTCCTGGTCTAGCCATTCTAGTATAGGAGTACTGGACATGAACTAGTTAGCCTTGCCAAATATGTATTATATACAGCCGCTAAGCTACATCTGACTAGAATTTGTCACCTTGTGATATGTCTAAATGTCAAACTTGGATGTTGATTCATTCAAGTGGGACTTGCAATATACTTGTAAAGACGGAGAATTCATTCGTGTATCTCCTATCAAAACTGACTACATGAGTGGTCAGTTTGTTCTTGAAATAGGACCTTTGAATATATATAAACCCTCTAAACCAAACCTCAAATTTGACCATTTAATCTACATCTCAATACTAGTTCTATCATTTTCTTTTTTCACACAACTATTTTTAGTAAGATGATCAACTAATATGAAACGAACGACTTTCACCAAATTTGAAGACAAAATATAATAGGACAACTCATTAGGTGCGATTAATAAACGTTTAGTAAAGACAACTCAATATTTATATAGGTAGTTAGTTGTTGTGCTTAAGGCGTATAATACAAAGTGGCCCTGGTGATGGCTAATATGCAAGCAAAGTACATGGCTCCTGCTTTAAAACAAAAGAAGAATTAGTACCATAAATGAAAATTACTTGAGGTTGACACCCTCGTAGATGGGGGCCATTCTTATCTCATCACTCTTTAAAATCAAGTTTACTTAATAATGGAGTTATTGTCAAACCTTGCTTCATACATTCCAACAAACCACGATCCTTATTCTCCCACAACCCTAAAGGTAGGGTAATTTAAACCCACAAATATAACGCTGTCTTTCACTCCTCACCAAACACCATCACATTTATATGAAAACATCCAACATGTAACACTAGCAATTATGTCAAAAATACAAACACCATATCTGCTACCCACCAATATTTACCAACCTGCAACTCTACTGTTTTTTCTTTAATGTCTGAATTAACTAACTTTGCCACCTAATACTGCACACATTGATATATCTAAAAGCGATTCATAGAATGATTAGTTGGCTCTATCATAAACAAAGTAGGCTCCTCTACATGGAACTCAAACCACTAGGTACGACTTATAATAATATCTACATACAATACAATAACAAAACTCACTATTGCAAAACTCTCAAATTTGTCCTGTAATATATTGAACACTCACACTTGATCAATATTAAAGAATTGTTTACTAATTCCATCAGATACTTTGACATCTCCCACCAACAACAGATACCTAACAACTACTTCATTGACCACTAGGCCACATCTTTGAGTGCACAATATATTGATCATCACATTGAGGTGGTGGGGATACACAAAATTTGTTGCTGAAGCCAAGCTAAGAATTGATATGGCCCAAGTCTTACCAGATCAGTATCAAATGGAAAAGAGTGTATCAGGTAAACAACACAGATACACGGTAGCAGTTCTAAATCACTTCCACGAGCAAAAACTATACAGGGTCCAAGTCTTACCAGATCAGTATCAATTGGAAAAAGGTGTATCAAGTAAACAACACAGATACACGGTACCAGTTCTAAATTACTCCCAAGAGCAAAACCTATCTGTAAACAACACAGATACACGGTAGCAGTTCTAAAATCACTTCCAAGAGCAAAAACTATCTCCTACACGGTACCAGTTCTAAATCACTTCCAAGAGCAAAACCTATCTGTATAAAAACAACTTCAAGCAAATCAGGAGCGCGATCTTTCCCGAGCTGTAGGTGAACGACTGCATCAATGACATAAAAAATGAGAACAGGCAACAGAGAACAGAGACGCCAAAAAGAAAGGCAGACAAAAGGGAAGTAAACTAGTAAGGTGCAAACCTCCTGCATCGCTCTGAACTTCCCCTACCATCACGAACAGGACTTCCTACTGGTTCAGGTTTAGGACCTGGGCTGCTGCCACGATTATAACCACCCGGGCTATATTTCTCTCTCATCTCCCTTTGAGGACTAGGACTGGGTCTATCACCATAACCAGGACTTTTGTTTTTCAGTGGACTGCTCATAAGACCATTTCCTGGACCTGTTCTTTCCCTACGAGGGCTAGGGCTACGAACATTCCCATGACCAGGATTTCTCTCCTTTCCTACAGCTGGACTATGGCCGCGGCCATACTCAGAATTCCTTTCCCTGTGCTTAGGACTTCGACTACGGCCACGACCATAATCAGGACTTAGCCGATCTCTACCACGACCAAAGTCAGCACTTGGCCGATCTCTACCACGACCAAAGTCAGGAATAGGCCTATCTCGACCACGACCATAGTCAGGACTTGGCCGATCTCGACCACGACCATAGTCTGGACTCAGCCGATCTCGACCACGACCATAGTCAGGACTTGGCCGATCTCGGCCACGACCATAGTCTGGACTCAGCCTATCTCTTCCACGTGGACTACGAGATCGGCCTCGGTCATAACCTCTCCTGGGTGATTGATTATAGGTTTTACCAGGACCATATCCATTTTTCCTATCATCATCATCTTTGATTGCATACTCCACAGTGATAACTCGGTCCATCAGCTTACTGCATTTAACCAAGTCATAGGCAGTCAAGCGAAGGCTCAGGTCAAACTAATGTACAAATTTGGAAACTACATGCCCAATTACAACAAAAATTGACAAAGGCATATACCTCATATTTGTAGCATCCAGGGCTCTAGTGGCATCTTCCTGTGTTTCAAACTGAATAAATCCAAAATTTCTTCGGATCCTTATATTGAGTATTTTTCCATATGGATCAAAGTGCCTTTCCAGATCCCTTGTCCTAGTATTATATGGATCAAAATTTATGACAAACAAGGTCTTGGAAACTCTGAAGCTTGATGAAGATTTTTTAGAACCCTCAGGCTTCCTGCTCCGTTCTTCCTGCAGCACAGCGACCAAAACACAGCATTAACACACATGTGAAGGAAGGGGAGCAGGCACAAAAATGGATTACCTTAGACCACTCAACACGAAGCCTCCGTCCCTTTCTGCCAAATTCTATTCGGTCAAGCCCCTGAATAGCATCCTCTGCATCTCTTTCATCATCCATATAAACAAAAGCAAAACCTGAAGTTTGATGCAAGAATATAAACTGAAGATTAAACAAAAACTGAGTTGGTGACAACAAGAACCCCCCAAAGAAGGATTCCGCTAATCATAAATGCTCAACGAAAAAAGGAAAGATAACTTTATCCAGTAAATGTGCAAACCATCTAGCTAGCATTTCATTGCATTACAATCACTCTTGTCAAATCTAGAAACTCTGACACCATTAAAATCAGCAACAGACCTTCAGTGGTGGACTAAAGATGCCAGGGAAAGGTGGATGTCACATGATGGGATAATGTAAAAGAGTGCCTTCTCCATTTTAAACTGCTGCCTCAGCTTCGAGGTCGGAATTGTGACAAGTCTGAAAATGAAGGCGGGGCAAAACTCACGAGGAATGGAGGGCAATAGTGACTGAGAATAATATGTAATTGTGATGCCATGATGGATCAGAGAGCTCTTGTTGAAACAAGAAGAGAAACTTGTCACGGTCAGGACACGAAATAGACACCGTCCATCAGCAATGGGTATGGACATTGCAATGTTATCCTGCGCCAAAGAATCAGTTGAGTATGGGGGTCTACACTTAAAAAAATACACTTTTTCGGTAAACATATCCTAATACCCCACCAAAACTCAACAAGACTTCTGCTGTTGAGCCAAATAAGCTTGACTGGATCTCCCATCCACAAAGCCACAAGCTTCACATAATCTGGCTCAGTTTTACTGGTAGTCAATAGTGGTGGGCTCCGTCTTACTCGGATTGTAGAGAACTTTGTTTAGCAGTATGTATATAATTGATGAACAATTGGCAAAATAACACCTGGCCAGACCATCTGATGCAATAGCGCTTATTGTCCATAGTTAACAAGACATAAGGAATAAAGATTAGACAGAAGAAAGAATCCGTTTATGTAAACAACTACCCTAGTAGATGAAATCAAACCCAGGTACCTACTGCAGGAAGAAACTCACTGGCAGTAAGATGTGCACGTACAAAGAAATAAGAATTACATTTCCAACTTCTAAGATACACAAAAGAAAATAACAAGACCTCATTGGGGAGGCCTCACATACAAGTAGTTAACACCAAACAAGACACCTAACTAATCAAGTACACATAATTTTTTATCAAGATCCACGGGTTAGTGTCTGTAACAAGTTATCGCCTCAACTTAAACTCGCCAACAGGGTCCATCATATTCAAAAAAGGAAAACTTACACAACAAGGTTAGAAATAAGACAAGTGGCAAGGAAAGAAAATTGACATGTGTTACAATCTTACCAGACTTCATATCCACCCTATCAACCTTCCCGTATCTTTTGAAAAGCCTTTCCAGCTCAGGCTGTCCGGTTTCAAACTCAAAGTTACCACAGAAAATTGGCCTCATCCTTCCTGAACAGAAGATGTCAGGGACTGCTAAACCTGAAAGGAGACAAGTAGATGTGTATGGCTACAAATAATATGAAAAGAGCAGTTTCATCTAACTATATAACTAACGTGATTTATTGCAGCAGAACAGTTGAGCATTTAACAGTTGTCCATGGATTGTGTTCAGAGTTAGCTTACACCCTTTCCATTCAGGCAACCCTAAAGTGAACATGCATCCTTCATGTGACTCCTCGAAAATGCTGTCAGGTGCGTGACAGATTCTTCAAAAGTAGTGATTTTTGGAGGATCCGACACTGGTCCAACAACATTTTTGGAGAGTCTGAGCAACTTAGCATCCTTTAGAAAGGAGATGTGCTCCATTCATTAAATTATCAGTTAGATCACGTTAGCATAACCTAAAACAGTTTGTACATAAACTGTTATACAATCGATCCTTTTACAATGTAAAAAATCAGTGGCTTTAGATTATTCACAAATTGGAAACAAACTCCGATCTCCTGTGAGGATCATTTGACCCTTTGCCTGTGGCACCAGGCACGCACCCTTTTTACAACAAAAATTACTAGCTTAGATTAAAGTCATCTTAAAAGGATCTCAATTCCAAGTAAAAAACCTATAACTCGTTAACAAAGCTAATAGGCACCTAGTATACTCCTAAAGATCTGAAACTCGCTATTTCAAAAGTTTTATATGTCAAACGAATTATCCTAAAAAAAATTCTTAATTCCATTTTCTTATAACAGTAGTATTTGGTCCACCTTGCACAGACCTTGCTATTACATGGGATATCTGCATGATCCCACAATCCCACCAGTGCAAGTACGTTGTAACTTCTTCAACCAAGAATAAGGCAAATGACAAGAAATCACTTTCTTTTCTGCCTCTATCTAGAATTTCTATTTGTATTCTAACTTCATTAACCACTAGGTCACACCCTTGTATGCCTTCTAAAGAAGATGGCACGTCAGTCCCTAATTTGGTTTAGCCAAGATTATCTTAACTCTTCAAAGAATATACGAACATAGGTGATTTCAAAACATACCCAATTTGAATAGCAAGATTATAAAACTTGTTTAAACAAAAACCTAAATTTAGGTGTTAATTTAAAAAATGCACACCACATGCAGACCTAACTCTCAGCTACATTTTAGGCAGCAAAACATCAATTCAACAACCGAATAGGAGCTATACATATAATGTTTCAAGCAACTAACAAATCAAAAAGTCACTAACTCCACAAAATAAATGTTGCAACAAATCAACTCTCCCGTTCTAAGATCTTAAAGAAATGAATTGACATTTTCGTTCGATAAAATAGTGATTTCATTTCTCGAATAGTGAATTGAAGAAAAATGTGAATCAAATCAACAATCAGAAGAAGAAGATTGAAAGTTTTTACCTTGTCTTGAAGAAACCCTAACTGCAACTGCAAAGCGGAGACACGGAGGCCGAGCGAAAAATATCTTTGAAAAGTCAGGTTTTATTATATGCCCTCTTTAGCGAAAATTACTTTTTCCAGTCCTCCATTTTTTTCTTCTCTTTTCTAACTGCCACAACAATGAGTCAATAATACTTTAGTCTATTATGTTTGAGGTAAGTTGAAAATAGTCCTTTATGTAATCAATAATTTTGATTTTATGAGTTTGTCAAAAGTTAATATTTTGGAATTATCTTATAAGTTTGTCAAAAGTTAATATTTTGGTTCTCATATAGTATTTCCTCAAAGATATTTGTTAGTTTTGATAGGAATTTTGGAGGAGGAAAAAAACTAGCTCATAATATTATTTTATCGCTTAGTTTTGATAAAGAAGTTTAAGTTTTATATATTGTCAATGTATTTTTTATTTGTCTGAAATACAATCTCTCTCGTACAAAACTTTCATATTTCTAATTTTTATCTTGAAACTTTCTGGTGCATGTATCAAGAATTCTCTACTTTAGTTCATAATTGTTGGTCTAATACAGACCTCATGCAAGCAAATCAAAAACTCCGAAAAACTCTTCAGATTTGAAGTAAACTTTCGTTTGGTGATGTTAGAAAAAAGAAGTCTTAACATTTTAGCTTGTCTAGCAGGAATCCAAAAATCCGTAACTTTCGTTTGGTGATGTTAGAAAAAAAAAGTCTTAACATTTTAGTTTGTCTAGCAGGAATGCAAAAATCCCCAACTTCCCTACTAGTTATTTCCTTAAGAATATTGAACATACTCTTAGAATTGAGTATTATAATATTCTCATAATCGAAGAAGATTAATTGGCTAAATGAGGGAGATAATAACAAGCGCTTATTTCACCTATATGTTATTAACAGACGTAGACGTGATAAATCTCTTTTTTTTTGGATAATCAAGATTGCCTTTTACATCATACAAATTTATGTCACTTCTCATATTGTGTTAATACCATGTCTAAAATTACTACCTTCTCCGTAAAATGGTCTCTCCAACCTTGACCTTCCCTTGCAAGATTCAAAAATTCTTATTGCTCTTCACTCTTTTCAGCCTTCTAAGGCTCCGGGACCATATAATTTACACCCTTTTTTAATAAATAATTTTGATATATAATTGATCTTTCGGTTACAAAGTTTGTCATGATTGTTTTAATAATCTTGATATTCCCTCCACTCTCAATCAAAATTATCTCTGTCTAATTCCTAAAACCCCTAATGCTAATAACCTCCGTAATTTTAGACCAACAGGTCTTTGCAATAATACATATAAAATTATTTCGTCGTATTTCGATTGAAAATTTATCTTCAACAAATCACTGACCCCTTTCAATCTAGTCTTTTAAAGGGAAGAAGGTCTGATGATAATGATATTGTTATAGAGGAAATTATGAATAATTTTAAAATTTTAATTTCAAAGTGGGCAACTTTAATTTATGCTCAAGTTAGATCTTGAAAAGGCGTTCCATAAACTCGAAAGGTGTTTTATCTATAGAGCTTTGGTTTATTTAAGTTCCCCCAAAAAATCTCCAAACTTATTATGTCTTGTATATCGTCATCATCAATGGTTATTTTAATCAATGGTACAACACTGATTTCATTGACCATACCGAAGGTATTCGCCAAGGGGATCCTCTATCCTCATACATTTTTATTCTATGTATGAAAATGCTCTCAACCATATTAATTATCAAGTTGATATATGTCTTTGGACCCCCGTAAAAACTCAACTCGAGGCCTAAATCTCCCATTTTTTTGTGCTAATGATCTTGCTCTAATGGCCAAAGCTAACAGAACCTTTATCACCTTTATGGCCAAGAGTATTGACCTCTTCTGTCAACTATCACGCCAGACTATCAACAGAGTATAATAAAAAATCATTCATTCCTCTAAATGTTGCTAAATGTTGTTGAATCCATCCCATTTTTTGGTCAACTTTTGCTATTCAATTGCTACAAGCAATTGTTAAAAAGGAATAGTAATTGGAGTTGAAAATAAAAGATTTGGTGGTTGACAAATTTGTAAGATTTGCAATTATTTTTGACTTTGCTATATTTACCTATATCATTAGTGACATAGGCATGATTTTATCCGTCTATAAGTAGAGCATTCTTGCTCATTTGTAAAACACACCAAATTAGAGAGAAAATCCATTTTGTGAGCAAAGTGAGGTATTCCATAGACTATACAAGAAAAATAGTCTGTGAAGAAAAATAGAGTGTGAGCGATATTTTAGTAAGGTGGAAATCAAAAGAGTGTTGTTCCTTTTGAGTGTGTAGTAGTCACTTTGAGTATTATATTCGTGACTACACAGTGTAAAATTTTCTTACTATAGTAATATCAGTTTCTCCTCTTGGCCCGTGGTTTTTTCCCTTATTTAGAAGGGTTTTCACGTAAAATTCTTGGTGTCGTTATTTTCCATTTTATTTCCATTTTTTTACCATATATTTTTTGTGTTTATCCGCGTTTTCCCAACAAACTGGTATCAGAGCCAAGATTTTATCTGAGTATGCTCTGTGGTTGCAGCACAGTCTGAACTTTCACATCAGAAAAGATGTACTTTAATTTGCGATAACTATATTTTTTGGGGGGAAAACAATGAAAGCCAACACAAGTAGAATGGTTACTTTGAATGGTGTTAATTATGCCATTTGAAAGGGCAAAATGAAAGATCTACTTTATGTTAAGAACTTTTACAAACCAGTATTTACCACTGTAAAGCCTGATAATAAAACAGATGAAAAGTGGAATCTGTTGCACAGACAGGTTTGTGGATTCATTAGGAAATGGGTTGACGATAATGTGTTGAACCATATTTATGGGGAGACACATGCTCGAACCCTATGGGAGCATCTTGAAAGCTTGTATGCTCGAAAGACTGGCAACAACAAAATGTTCTTAATAAAGCAGATGTTGAGTTTAAAGTATCATGATGGTTCTTCGATGACAGACCATCTGAATAATTTTCAGAGGATCATGAACCAATTATCAACTATGGCATCAAATTTGATGAAGAAATTCAAGCCTTGCGTCTACTTGGTTCCCTACCAGACTCTTGGGAAACATTTAGAACTTCATTGTCAAATTCTGCTCTAGATGGTGTGATCTCTATGGATTCCGCCAAAAGTAGTGTCTTGAACGAAGAGATGAGAAGAAAAACTCAATGTTCTTCTTTGTCGAATGTTCTGATAACTCGCCCCAGGGAGAAATAAAACTCGTGGTTCTCAGTATTAAGAACAAAATAGGAGTAAATCCAGAGGCATACTTAAGGATGTTGAGTGCTATCATTGTGGCATGAAAGGGCACACAAAGAAGTTTTGCAGGAAGTTGAAGAGGGAAAACAAAAACAAAGAGGAAACTAAAGAAGATGGCAATGAAAATTGCCTAGTCACCGTTGCCACCGAAGATCTTGTTATTGTCCTTGATGTGGATATGATAAATATTGCTTGTGATGAGTCAAGCTGGGTTGTGGACACTGATGCCGCATCTCATGTGACATCAAGGAAGAATTTTTTCTCTTCATATATTCCTGGTGATTTTGGCACCTTAAGTATGCGTAATGAGACTGTTTCTATAGTGGTTGGTATTGGTACAATTTGTTTGGAAACTAGTGTTGGAACTAAACTAGTTTTGAACAATGTGAAACATGCTTCTGATGTTCATCTGCACCTAATTTCTATTGGTGTTTTAGATGATGAAGGAAATGTTAGTATCAACGGTGATGGAAAATGGAAGCTCATTAAGGGTTTCTTGGTTGTGGCTCGTGGTAACAAACGTCGTGGTCTATACTGGACTACGGCCTGTGCGTGTGTTGATATGGTGAATGCGGTTGAGAGTGATAGCTCTTCAACGTTATGGCACAAAAGACTTAGCCATATTAGCGAGAAAGGACTTAATGTTCTAGCCAAGAAGAAATTTTTATCAAATTTCAAAAGTGCTAAATTTAAAAAGTGTGAGCAATGCTTGGCTGGTAAACAAAATAGATTTTCCTTTAAGTCTTACCCACCTTCGAGAAAGATAAAGTTGCTTGAGTTGGTGCACTCTAATTTATGTGGTCCAATGAAGACAAATACATTTGGTGGTGCACTCTACTTTTACACTTTCATTGATGATTGCTCGAGAAAACTTTGGGTCTATGTCTTGAAGACTAAAGACCAAGTGTTAGGTGTCTTTAAGCAGTTTCAGGCTTCAGTTGAAAGAGAAATTGGAAAGAAACTGAAATGCATTCGTACTGATAATGGTGGTGAATATTATGGACCATTTGACGAATACTGCAAGCATCAAGGTATTAGACACCTGAAGACTCCTCCCAAGACCCCTCAGCTTAATGGTTTGGCTGAGAGGATGAACAAGACCTTGATGGAAAGAGTTAGATGTTTGCTTTCTGAAGCAAAGTTGCCGAACTCATTTTGGAGTGAGGTTTTATTGACCGCTGCACATGTTATTAATCTATCTCCTGTTGTTGCTTTACAAAGTGATATACCAAATAGTGTTTGGTATGGAAATGATGTTTTCTATGACCATTTGAGAGTATTTGATTGCTAAGCTTTTGTACATGTGCCAAAAGATGAGAGGTCAAAGTTAGATACCAAGACAAGGCAGTGCATCTTCATTGGATATGGCCTTGATGAATTTGGTTAAAGGCTATATGATCCAATTGAGAAGAAACATGTGAGAAGCCGTGATATTATTTTCATGGAGAATCATATAATTGAAGATATTGACAAAGCGGAGAAGGTAGAATCTTCAAATTTTGATGGTATAGTTCATCATGATAAAGTTCCTCACACAAGTGTGCATGATGTTGTTGGGCTTAATAATCTTGGTGACGCCCAGAATCATGTATCAAATCAACATATTGATGTTGATAATAACAATGATATTGTTATTGATGATCCTGTTACTCATAAAGTTGTGGATGAATCAAATATTCCACTTCGGAGGTCCACAAGACAGCGATTTCCTTCCTCCCGTTATTAACCTAATGAGTATGTGTTACTCACTGACGGGGGAGAACCTGAATGTTATGAGGAGGCTATGAAAGATGAGCACAAGGATCAATGGATTGAAGCCATGCAAGATGAGATGAAGTCTATGCATGAGAACCACACTTATGAGTTGGTAAAATTGTCTAAGGGCATGAGAGCTTTGAAGAACAAGTGGGTGTTCAAAGTTAAAGTTGAAGAACACAACTTGAAGCCCAGGTACAAATCTAGATTGGTTGTTAAGGGATTTGGTCAAATGAAAGATATTGACTTTGATGAAATTTTTTCTCATGTTGTGAAAATATCCTCGATTCGCACAGTTCTAGGTTTGGCTGCTAGTCTTAATTTAGAGATTGAGCAGATAGATGTGAAGACGACTTTCCTTCACGGTGACCTAGAAGAAGAGATTTATATGGAACAACCTGAGGACTTCAAAGTAGATGGTAAAGAAATTTTTGTATGCAAACTCAGAAAGAGTTTATATGGCCTAAAGCAAACTCCTAGACAGTGGTACAAGAAGTTTGAATCTGTTATGGGGGAGTATGGCTATAAGAAGACATCATCAGATCATTGTGTATTTGTACAAAAAATTTCAAACCATGATTTTATCATCCTTTTGTTATATGTGGATGATATGTTAATTGTGGGAAAAAATACTTTCAAGATTGACGAGCTGAAGAAAGAGTTGTGTAAGTTTTTTTCTATGAAAGACTTGGGTCATGCCAAACAAATTTTGGGCATGAGAATTACTCGTCTCAGAGATGAAAGAAAGATTTATTTGTCACAGAAGAAGTACATTGAACGTGTACTGGAGCGCTTCAATATGAAAAATGCTAAGCCTGTTAGTACACCTCTTGCTGGTCATATGAAGTTGAGCAAGAAGATGTGTCCTACAGCTAGGAAGGAAAAAGAGAACATGGCCAAAGTTTCATATTCTTCCGTCGTTGGAAGTCGAATATATGCAATGGTGTGCACTAGACCTGATATTGCTCATGCAGTTGGTGTTGTCAGCAGATTTCTCGACAGTCCAGGAAAAGAGCATTGGGAAGATGTGAAGTGGATACTCAGGTATCATAGAGGAAGCTCAGATGAATGCTTGTGTTTTGGAGCATCAAATCCAATCTTGAAAGGCTATACAGATGTTGATATGATAGGTGACATTGATAACAGAAAATTCACCATTGGATATTTGTTTACTTTTTCAGGGGGAGCTATATCATGGCAGTCAAAGTTGCAGAAGTGTGTTGCATTATCTACAACTGAAGCTGAGTATATTGCGGCTACTGAAGCCGGCAAGGAGATGATATGGCTAAAGTTATTTCTTCAAGAGCTTGGTTTGAATCAAATGGAGTACATTGTCTATTGTGACAGCCAGAGTGCAATAGACTTGAGCAAGAACTCCATGGACCATGCAAGGACAAAACACATCGACGTCAGATATCATTGGATTCGTGAGGAAGTGGAGAGTGAATCATTTCACATCAAAAAGATTCACACAAGTGAAAATCCTGCAGATATGCTGACCAAGACAATACCGAAAGACAAGTTCGAGTTATGCAAAGAACTTGTGGGTATGAGCTCTCTCTAAAAAAAAAAGACGACGATACCTTCTTCCAATAAATGGGACTGGATGAGGAGATTTGTTGAATTCATCCCATTTTTTGGTCAACTTTTGCTTTTCAATTGCTACAAGCAATTGTTAAAAAGGAATAGTAATTGGAGTTGAAAATAAAAGATTTGGTGGTTGACAAATTTGTAAGATTTGCAACCATTTTTGACTTTGCTATATTTACCTATGTCATTAGTGACATAAACATGATTTTATCCTTCTATAAATAGAGCATTCTTGCTCATTTGTAGAACACACCAAATTAGAGAGAAAATCCATTTTGAGAGCAAAGTGAGGTATTCCATAGACTATACAAGAAAAATAGTTTGTGAAGAAAAATAGAGTGTGAGCGATATTTTAGTAAGGTAAATCAAAAGAGTGTTGTTCCTTTTGAGTGTGTAGTAGTCACTTTGAGTATTGTATTCGTGACTACACAGTGTAAAATTTTCTTATTATAGTAATATCAGTTTCTCCTCTTGGCCCGTGGTTTTTTTCCTTATTTGGAAGGGTTTTCACGTAAAATTTTTGGTATCGTTATTTTCTCATTTTATTTCTATTATTTTTACCATATATTTTTTGTGTTTGTCCGCGTTTTCCCAACAAATGTAAGGTCAGTACCATTTCCCTACTCATCACTACCTTTGGGATTTCCCATTCTTCTAACTTTGGAAAATATCTTGGATTTCCTATCCTTAATAATGCTTCTAGGCCTAGAGATTTTATTTATATTCTAGACAGAATGAAGCAAAACCATACTGACTGAAAAATTAATTTCCTCATTGTGACAGGAAGAGTCACTTTAGTCCATTCTACTCTTAACTCCATTCCAAGTTATGTTATGCAATACATCCAGCTCCCCCAACGATCAAACATATTTTTACGGATTGTACTATTGCGCGCTCAACAATTTTGAAATTAGATCGGTGTGCCCATCGCCTTGACAAATTCTGCTAATAACAATGGGGACTGTCTAGTAACACCGAAAAATCTCAATCATATTTTCACCAACCACCTTCTCCATTGGAATATCTTTTACCCTTTTTGCTATACAGCATATTTGGCTAAATAGGAATAATAATTATTTCCTTAAATCCCTTAACCAAGTACCTATCTTTATTGTTATAGCTCGCACCATTGAATATACTTATACTACTAACTCCTCTGCTCCCCCACTTTTGACAAAATTACTATCCAAATACATTGGTAGCCTGCTCCACAGGGTCACTACAAACTCAATATTGATGGATCATTCTCCTCCACAAGATTGAGAGAAGGTATATGAGGAGTGATTAGAGATGAAAATGATATTTGGAAGATGGGTTACAAATCAACAACATCAAGGTTTTAATGCTACTTCAATGTAACTCGTCTTCTTGTTTAAGGGCATAAAGTTAGCTTATCTTCACATCTTCTTGATTCTATCTCTCATAGTTACCAAGCTATGTTGAGTAACTTACCTAGATTGAAGAAAGCTCAATGTTGCCCAAGCAGAGGTTTATAGTTTGGCTAGCCTACCAAGAAAGATTGCTTACAAAGGAAAGATTAGTGCGACTAAATATTCCATCAATACAACTAAATGTTGCTTATGTGAAAAGGATCAAGAAGAGACTCATTTACATCTTTTCGCAAAGTGTTGATGGGTATCGAAAGTCTGACGCAAATAAAGTAGTAGGCTAGGGGGTGTATAACGCACTCAAATGGATCAAAAGAAGAAGATGGAAACAGTTCCAAAAAGAGATAGTAGCATCAGTTTTGGGGGCAATACTACACATGGATGGAAAAATCTTTTGATTTGTAATATTTCACATTCTTTTACCGCACAAACCTTTTCCATCTTTCTTCTTTTGATCCTCAATTTTTTACAATCTAAAGATTTTCCATCTTGAGAAAATGATAGTGTGTACAATTTCTTAATTCACTTAACTCTGTAAATTATGTTTTTCCTAATATAGTACTTTGTGACCAAGCTATAAGCATATGAAATACAATGTTAAATTTTAAATTTTGGAGCACATAGTAGAGTTGGAACAATCTCTTTATCGTGGTAATATCTCTATAACGAGAACTGTAAGCATATGATTTTACTAACAATTATATCAACTATGTTTTCGTAAGTAATGATATAATTATAAATTTTATTATTGAATTATCGTATACAACAAAAAGATAATGTTTTATATAAAAAATAATTATTTGTATTCTACAAAAATATAAGAAATAATTAAATTAAAAATTAACATGTCAAATTAATTGGAAATCCTTTCACCTTAAAATATATAACCATCTCAACAATTTAACGGGAGGAAAAGTGAATAACAAGAACATGTAATGCAAAGAAAAATGAAACTGTGTATAACATTTTTTTTTTAATTCGACTAGCTCTACATGTTACATTTATATAGGTATATTAAAAATTTACTCAAGTCCTGAATTCGGAAAAGCATTGTGAAACTGGAACGATCTTTCTTCTGCAGTGACACCACCGTAATTATTTTCCTACAAAAAAAATAATAAGATAACACAAATTGTAAGCATATTTACTGACACCATCGTAAATATTTTGAAATATAATAAATAATTTTATTAAAATTTAACTATTCAGTTGTTTGAGAACCCTTTCATTTTAAAATATACTACTGTTTCCACTTATTAACTAGGGGAGCAAAGTGGGTAAAAAAAAATAGAAAAAAGAATAATAGTGTGTACAAATTTTATTAATTCACTCGACTTGGGACAATAATTTTCAAAAATATAATTTCTTGTGATTACATATTAGTACATGAGAGACTTACCTCAAGTTCTGAATCCTGGAGAGCATTGTGAAACTGGAGTGTTCTTTCCTCTACATCAGTATATCCATAATTTTCCTGCTACACATTGACACAAAAGTTTACAAGCATAATTATTGACAACTATTTTCAATCTACCTATTCACATAGTTATGATATAATTTTAATTTTCATATTGAATTATCTTATTCAAAATAAATTTAACCTTTCATATAATAAAAATCGATCATTTATGTTCTATAGAAAGATGATAAATCAAAATTAATCAGTTGCACTTCAAAACATATAGACATCTTCACTCATTAACTGAAGGGACAGTATTAAAAATAACAGAAACAAGAAAAATGATACTAATTTGTCTGAACTTGAACTTGCTTTAAATTTGTAAAATTGCATATTTCTTTTTTAAAAAATTGTAATGTATGATAAGATATAAGTATATAAGAACTTTGATTATCATATAAGGTATAACTTAAACTTGCCTGATCTAATGTATGATCAACCCATGGAAAATAAGCTTGTTGGTATTGATTGTTGCCATCAACGAAGCTAAGATTTGTCCTCTCTTCTATATTATTGTTTTCCTACAAGATGTTAAATTTGTTAAATAAAATGTATACTAAAGATTATAAAAATAAATATATAAGTATCATATGTATATGTACCATAATAGAAGATTGAACATTGCTGAAAGCATTTGTTATCTGCATATTTGAATTCAGAGTAGACAAAAATTCATTCCTCTTGTCACGACACTCCTGACTCAGATGATAACTCAACAAGTCCGCGAATTTCTTATCCTTTGGATCACGCTGAACACCAGAAACAAGCTGAGCAGCCACAGAGTTCGAATTTTCTGTCATAAGTTGTTGAGTTGAAGTTGAAATAGGATCATCAATTGCTTTCCTTGTGGACAATTGGTTTACATTACCAAATTTCATTTCCCTTGATTTCGATATCAACTTTGGACTAGTATCAATTGGAGCAGTGACTTTTTTTAAGTAGAGACGATATTTCTGCAAAATTTACGAGCACAAATTCAGTTACTTAATTTTAATAATAATGCAACTGATTGCATTAAGTGAAATTTTATACAAGATTCATGTAACTTTTCAAATTAGTGATGACCATGAAGTGGTAAAACTACAAATTCCAAATTTGATGGTTTATGTTCAAAAAATAAATGTATTTTGATAATAAATAAAAATCAAGTTAATTTATGTTTTCTATTATGGTGAAAAATATGCATGTTCACAACTCTAAACAGAAGATGAATAAAAATCAAGTAATAATTAATTGGATCAAATATCTAAACCGTTACTAAACTTTCTTTCATATTTAGGATTATATATATATATATATAAATAAATAAAATCTTAATTGAGTTAAAAGTAGTGAACCTGCAAGTGACTGGCCACATTTTCTCTAGTCAATTTAGGGATGTTCATAAATTCTAAAATTCTCTTCGGATGAGCTCCTGCAAAATAAATATAGATAACTGTTGAATGACCTGATAATATATTTTTGTTGTATAGCGTTGTTAGAATGATTATATTTATATAATATAAACTCGAGTAATATATATATTCATATAATATATTGAAAAGTCTTACTCTTCAAACCAAGTATTGTAATGGCTTCCAAGAATTTGTGGTGAAGGTACTCTGTCCAAACAAGCTTACTCTTCCTTGGTGGTGTAATTGCATTTTCACCAACAATTTCTTCATGAGAACTTCTCTCATTATTATTTTCTTGAACAATACCTTGTTTGCCTATATTCTTCTTCTTCTTCCTTTGCATGATTGCATATTGCCATAACTCATCTACATCATTTTTTGATATGGGCTTCACCATAAAAAAAGCAGCACCACTCTCAAATCCTTCTGTCATTCCACACTCTGATTTATCATCTGACATAACTGCTCATATTCAAATAATATAAATTTAAGTCATTGGAAATATCATCATAAATATGAGAAAAAAAATTATGTTTTTAAGAATATAAAGAATTAGAAACTCACCGACAACAGGAATGTTAAACTCTTTATTTATTTGTTTTTGAAGTTGAAACCTGTTCATTACGGGCATGCTCACTTCTATGATCACCAAATCAAATGAGTTTTCACTGATTTGAAGTGTACTCAGAGCGTCATTTGCGTTTTTCACTGTCACAACTAAATTAAAAACCAACCAATTAATTATTGTAAATAAGGAAAATTACGCGGATAAGCAAACTTATACTATTTAATTACTCATCACAGCTATAGTTTGCTACAATTACCACTCACGACTAACATTTTACATTAATTACATGGGCTGACTTTAACTTTGTATAATTAGTCATGTTTGTATATGTATAATTCGTCAGAATATACAAATAAATATGCATAATATATAATTTTTTAGCCTATATACATATACAATTCACCTCTCTCCCACTCTCTTATCTCTCTCGCTCGCCTCTCTCCTCCCTCTCTCAATCTCGCTCGCCTCTCTCCTCCCTCTCCCAATCTCGCTGCCATTTATACAAATATATATGTATAATATACAGTTATATACACTTATATACATATACAATTCACCTCTCTCCCACTCTCTGCACTCTCTCGCTTGCCTCTCTCCTCCCTCTCTCGATCTCGTTCGCCTCTCTCCTCTCTCTACCAGTCTTGCTTGCCTCTCTCCTCCCTCTCCCAATCTCTCTTGTCATATATACAATTATATATGTATAATATACAATTATCTAACCAATATACATATACAATTCACCTTTCTCCCACTCTTTTCCCCCCTCTGTCGCCTCTCTCCTCTCTCTCCCAGTCTCGCTCGCCTCTCTCCTCTATATAACATGTAGCTACATATTGTAATTATCAAACTATAGCTATGGAGAGTAATTAATTATTTTTAAGTGGCTATATGTGAAAGTTTCCAAGCAAATATATAAATATTACTGAAAAAGATAGAATGATTGTACATTTTCTTTTTAATCTGGCACATTTTTTTATTTAAGAACTCATTCTATAGATTAAAGGGGAAAATAAGGATTGACCAGCAACAGAATTAGAAAATTGACAAAAAAATGTGTAGATTTTCTTCTCAGTTGTAGAGTATACAACTAAAATTTAGTTATAAACTTCGCCGATGGTCCATCGCTAGCTATTTACTTGTAGCGAACTAAAATTTGTCGATAAGTAGGATTAGCGGCGATTTTTGTTGTTTAGGATATAATTTATCCATTGCTAAATCCCGTTTTCTTAGTAGCATACGTAATTTCGTGTGCATCGGACCACCTTTTTCCTCAGGCGGCTCCTACACATGTCTTGACGCGTATATCTCACTGACAATTTCCCCCTTTTAAAGCACTTAGTTTATCATGATTCACAATTATCATATCTAGAATTCATAAATAACCTTTTTTCAGTAATTTTTGTACAATGTAAGATATATCCAATTTTATGAAGATAGAAAATCAAATTCAAAAAGTCCTTTAATTAATTCAGTAGGTGTCAATTTTGACTTGCACAAATCTCTAATCAAGAAATAGTAACATGAAAAGAATAGAAAAAAAGACCATACATTATCAAGTAACACTCACAAAATTAGGAAAATGAAAAAGGGAAGTTAATTAAGTACCTTTGAAATTTTCCTTCTTGAGTAACTCAGAAGTAATGAGAAGGGAAGTAGTATCATCATCCACCACCAAAATGCTTATTTTTTCTAAAATTTCATTGTCACAACACTCATTTTCTACCTCCATTGATAATCTTCCACCAAAAGAAGAAATCATCAAAGTTTTAAAAAGTTCAATATACTTAAATGATAAAAATTGATTGTATGTGTTTTAGATGTTTTTTTTGTTAAACAATACTATTTATAAAGAAAAAATAATTAAGGAGAACACTCCACTTTCCTTCAATATAATCAGTTCATTTTTTGCAGAAAAGTCCACTTAGATTTTCTAACCAAGTTTTGCCAATTCCTTTAATAACTTATTTATATTTTTTCCTTTTTTGATATATGTATATATATTTTTTATTTTTTTTCACAAAAATCTTATTAGATTTGCTTACCAAGTTTTGCCACTTCCTTTAAGTAACTTACTTAATTTTTTTCCTTTTCTGCTCTCTCTCTCTCTCTCTCTATATATATATATATATATATATATATGTATTTATTTATTTTTCACAAAGTTCTACTTAGATATGCTTACCAAGTTTTGCCACTTCCCTTAAGCAACTTAATTATTTCTTTACCTTTTTTACTCTAATAATTATAGTCAACTGACTATAAATAAAATCTACAATAACTTACCATGACATATGTCAAAATTAAAGCAAATTAGTTATTTCTATACCCTTTTTGCTCTAATAATTATAGTCAACTGACTATAAATAAAAGCTACATTAACTTACCATGACATAAGTCAAAATTAATAAGTAAGACTCTAACTATGTATGATTTAAATAATTAATATTTCATATATTAATTTGTATAACTTACATAAATTTGTAAAACTTAAATTATACATTCTATTCCTATTTTTTTTTATTTTACAGAAATTCCTTAAAAATTATAGCATTCGGATACATTATATCCAGTCGGATACATAGTGTCTGATTAGAGCCGTCAATATGGGCTAGGCCTGTTGGGCTGGCCTGGCCTAATCCGTGATTGAACAGGGCTTGATTACGATTTTTGGAGCCAATTTGAGAAAAGAGTTTTTTAGCCCGACCTGAATAAGTCTGCTGGTTTGTGGGGATTGAGAAATATCGATAGGGCCGGCCCGTGGGCCAATACAAATTAATCAAAAAATATAATATAATATTAAAATTAAAATTAAAGAGAGTCCAAACTCAATACAATTAGGTTAATATTTCTATTTAGATATTTATATTTTTAGTTGAAAAAAATACCTAATAAATATTATAAAAATTTTATTTGTAAATTTGATTAAAATGTTGTAACATTAACATCATGTGATACTGTTTTGTCGATATTTGTGATAATATTTTTAAATTATAATTTATAATTTAATTTAATAATACTAAAAATAATATAATTTTTAAAAAAGTGGGCTAGCCCGGCAAGCCTGTAGCCCACGTACTTGTGGGTTGGGTCGGCCTTTTATGGCCCACACCAAAAATGGGCTAGCCCGGCTGGGCCCGTAAAATGTCGAAGCATGTATGGGTTAGCCCGGATGGGGTAGGCTAGCTCATATTGACAGCTCTACGTCTGATACATAAAACAACTTGGTTGTTGAGCTAAAAATGAGTCCAAATGTAATCAGTCCCACAAATCATGCCAAACGGATTGAAATCAATCTAGTCCAACCTATAACAGATTTAGAGGATTCAAAATTCAAATTTTCTTCTCCTTCATCTATCTCAACTCATAACAAATCCAAAATAGACGACCATCGTTGTTAATACATGATGAATGTATTGATTTTGTTGTGATATTCAGGAATATGGGTGAGCTCTGAGTTATGAACGATACAATAGTGATGAGATAGTTGTTAGACAAACAATTTCTTTCGCGAATCTCAAATTCGCCATTACAACTGAATTTAATCTCAAATATGCTATTGATACAATAGACAAGATGACTGGAGAGATGCATTGCTTTGATGCTACATCCGTTGAAATTATTTGCATCGAAGTTGGGAAAACGACACCCAAAGTACTTTTATATCTAAATGAGATAAGTGTCAAAAACACACCTAAGCAATTTGTTCTCTTCCTTTGATATTATTTTTATCCATAAGTTGCAGATTTATCAATTTAATATAATTAGTAGAAGTTTTATTCGCGTGACTTATTTGATATTATCACAGTTGAGCAAGCTGAACTTGTTATTGTGACGGCTATTCATCTTTCTGTAGAGTTTGTCTTGTAATGTCCGAAAAAATGGATTTGCTATAGTGATGATTCAATGCTTCAGGCATTGAAGTAAGTATACTATCTTGTTCTTAAGTTGTGAAATAGTATTTTATATATAAGTCGTGATACATTGTTATTTCTCGAAGAAGATACATTGTTAGTCTTTAGCGAAAAATATGTAATTGTGGGAGATTTCAACTAGACGAAGTACATGTGCACACACAGTTCTTCTTTGATACATGTGAAATTTCAACTAGACGAAATACCTTGTGCCATGATACATTACTGACTACAAAATGGATACAATTTTAGCTTGATACATGTGAATTATTGAACAAAACTTGGTACAATTATAGCTAGTGCACACTTAATTTCATGTATGTACATGTGATTTTTTAAATTTTAAATGTATCAATAATTAAATTACTTTCAATCTTTAACCATTATCCATTTTAATCATTGATTTTTTTCTCTAAAATTCATATATTGATATATTAGACATGATACATTAATGGCTAGAGTTTGGTACAATACTAATTAGATTCTCATGTAATGAATTTGCAAATCTGTGAGTTATTTTGTTGTTTATATAACGTACCAGATACATGTGAATTTTTTTTTTCAATTTTTGAATTTGTAAAAAAATATATATATGAAAATGTTACATTAATGAAAACAAAAATGATATACTTGTAACTTTATACATGTGAATTATTGTATAGAACTTCATACAATTAGAGTGAGTATGTTGTAAATTTATATTTTTTTAAATTATCAATATGTGAATTTCTTTATTTTTTTATGTATCAACAATGAAGATAATACATTTTTAATGTATCTACTATCCAATTTATCATGTGTATGTAATTTCTTCTCTGTTTTTTTATAATGATACATGAAACAATAACTTGTATAATGTATCTATTAGAATTATAGCTATGTATTAGTGTGTTTATCAGATGATTGTTCATGAAAAATGAAGGTTTCTATTAGGAAAAAAGTTACATATATACAATCGTACTGCTTAGATTACTGCAACTAGGTACATTTGCAAACACATATGAAGTTCCAATGGTTTCAATGTCGCATAAGAACGACTTGGTCTGTTTCAAAGTTTGCTTTGGAAGAAATTGTATTACAACCTAGGTATACGAAGGAATGCCTGAACGACCAAGGAAATGAAGGGACGTTGTGGACAAGAAGGTCACAATCAAAGAACTTGTACTTTCTTTTCGAAAGATGGTTAGTAAAATCTTTTTTGAATTACTATTATGTTTCAGATTACAAGTTAAGATTAAAGTTTCATTCGATTTTTAGATTTTTCACTGTTATGTTGATATACACTGCAATTTACTATTAGATAATGAATACAATAAATTGATATGTTAACATTTTCAACCTTGTGTACATTTCTTATACAACAAAATACACAATAAACATGACACTAGATATTATATCAGATATTTATTTAATTGTATACAACATATGACAAAAGACATTTTTTTATACACAATTAAACCTTCCTCAATGAACATAACACACGATTTGTATCATATAATTATTAAAACTAAATATAATGTATCTGAAACATGTTAAATAAGATAATTTTTTACTGATACAATATTTACCATGATACTCATTGAACATGTCACACACACACACAACTTACATAAATTTCATAGTGTATTGATATATAAGACATGATACATTGATGGTTAGAGTTTAATACAACACTAATGAGATTCATATGTAATGCATTTGCAGATTTGTGAGTTATTTTGCAATTCAATGATTAAAGTTTGATACAACATTAATGATATTATATACTTATTCATATTTCAAAAGCTAATATATAGAAGTTATGTGATACATTAATGATGACATTACATGCAAGAGTTCATACTGAACTTCGTTATATGCTACAATCCAACCACCTATTCACTACTATAGAGAATAGAAAAACCTAAGTCATGTATAGAAGTAATTTATCCTATTAATTTTGCTCCCAATTTTTTTAACAATCATACTATTATTACTATATATTATCTTTTCTATAATTATTGTATCTATCTTCCAATTATTATTTTTTAAAATTAACAATTTACCATCTATGTTTCAATTTTTTTTTGAGTTAATATTTCGAAATGGGAAAGAGAAAAGTTAAAAATTATTTTTTGAAAAGAAGTTCAGTGTTGATATAGGAAAAATGTGTTATAGTACAAACTAAAATTTTGTTAAGAGGGATGAAAATGGAGGTTTAAGAAGAAGAAATTAATTTAATTAGGACCTTATTTTAATTAATTTACTTTTAACTATTAATTTTAGCTCTGTGAGAAGATATACATATTCATAGAGTTAATTTAACTTAATGATTTCTTAAATTCAATTTTAGTTTATCGTGATATACTCCCTCTTTTTTTCTTTTTTTTTAAACTTGTTGCAGTTTCTTTTTTAGGGTCAGTGATATCAATTTTGGCTAAACTTTCAAGATGTATTTTTTTTAATATCTGATATGAAAAGAATTGTAATTTAAAGTATTTTCTAAAATAATTTTTTAATATTTAATTTTTATTTTTAAATGCTGAATTATGTAATCTAATTTATCTTTGAAAAATAGTTATATTGACTCTAAAAAAATACAATGTGACAATTAAAAAGGAATAAAAAGAATAATGACTAACTCAAAGAAAGAAAGAAAGAAAGAAGAGTGATTTGGATAACTTTTTTTTTTGGTTTTATTAGAGAAATATAGATATCTAATTTAAAATAAAAAAGAGAATTGGAATTACCATTTAATGCTCTTTTGAAAATCACTCATACTTATTTTCCTACCAAAGAGTGTTTTAAAATTAGCTGAGGAACTTTAACATATAGCCACTCAAAAGTAGCTTAATTACTATTCATAGATATAGTTTGATAATTATAATTTATAACTATTGTTTTAGCATTTTCGGAAAATAATATTTTTGTATGTTTTCCAGACTTTTGAGAGTCGCCACTTAATTTTTAAAGAAAAATCAAGAAAACTATGCTTTCAAAAGACTTAAACAAAAAAATCGTTTTAAAAACTTTAAAGAGATTCGGGATTCCTATTAACGTCTTATGAAGATTTTGAAAGCACCTAGGACGTCCGCTTACTTGCGGTTATCCGACAACTAACTTTATTTGGCTAAAAGATAATCTTAACTTGATTTTAAGATAATAATCGTTCGAGAATTGTTTGAAATAAGTATTAATTTACTATCTATTCTATCTTTTTACAAAGTTTATTTATTATATTTAAACTCAATTAGTCGCTATCGATTTAATTAAGTTGTTTTGACAAAAATAGTGTCTTGCGGGAATTTGGATTCTTTAACCCTAAGACTAGCAACAATTAAATAACAAGCAATTAAGCAAATAAAGAGAGAGAGAGAGGGGGGGGGGGGGTCCAAACCCGGGTTCTGTCCGCCTGCACCGGTATTTGGACCCACTTTTGTGGGCCTTAGGCCAACTCAATTTGTACATGTCCTAAACTAAACATAAAAATAATAATACAAGAAAAGGCTTAAGGCCAAAATAACAAAATACAAATAAAATAGTAATAAAAAATCTTTCAACTTTACGAATTCTTTCAACTCCGGATCTGTACGTCATTTTCTAGTAGTCGCTCGACTCGATGGAAGGAAATACGAGTCTTTGTGACTCTCTTGAAATGCGAGACAAAAGTGAGTCCAAGGGGACTCAAAGGTACATTTTCACATGAAATGACAAATAAATAAGGATTGGTATCTGTTTGATATAAAATTGACAAAGTAATTCATAAACAGACTACTAAACTCAAAATAAATAAATAAATAAAATTTCCAACCAAAGCAAAAGATTTCAACTTTCCTTTAATGAAGCGAGGCAAAGGCAAAACAGACGACAACTTAGGTGCAACAAATACATACATATCTCCAGAATAAGAGCGAAGGAAATTCAATAAGATAGTTCCGACTAGCACACGCGCTTCACAAAAATTACAGGGAGACTAATCAATTATATTCAATGAGGTGAAACAAATGACATGCTATAATCCAGTTTAAGCTAAACTATGTAATGCCTAATCGAATGACTAACCATAAAAACTTAATGATACTGCACATAAATAAGATCATATTCTAAGAACAAGACGGCAGAATAATATAATTAAAAATTAATAGACGTTTAGACGATTCCAGATATGAATAGGATGGAGTTTGTGCATTGTAAATAACGTAAATTTTTTTTTGGACAAGATGACACATATAGAAACAAATGCCTTATTTTTAGAGAACGACGCGTTCAAACCGAGCCCAAACAACATTTATATCACAGAAATCATGATCTAAAGTCAAAGATAGAGGAAAATAAACTATCGCAGCCTACACAATATTTAAAAAGATCCGCTCAAGTAACAGGGGACTATTAATATAATAGCTAGTTTGAAAAAAGAACTCTAAAACTTAAGAGCGCCAACATTTAGAACACGTCTTTTACACATCAGACGAGCAGGAAAACCAATTCTAACTCAATGGCTAGGCTACTAAATAAGCCGAGAGTCAGAGCAAAATGGTGACAGCCAAGAAAGAACAACCAGAATAAATCAAACAACAGTGTATAAAAGGAAAGATAAACTCGAGAGGCATCACTTGTTTTAAATCAAGTTTAACATATTCAAACAACACATCAGGCTACAAACAGAGACAAGAAAAATAAGAGATGAAAGAAATATAAGGCAAGTGGGAATTCAAGCAAGCTAGCCAAGACTTACTGGAGAAGTATTGAAGGCTTTCAACTGTGCCAATGAAATGGAAACACACCGCATTTAGGAGATTTAAAGAAATTTAACAAGGGAAAACTAAGAAATTACAAACCTAAGAAAAAGCGAGAGTATTACTGGCTGTGCTTATTAACCAACTCCCCAAATAAACAGAACACCCACACGACCAGCACATCATAAACGAAACAACAACATATGCGACTCATACAAAAGAAAGAGAAATAAAATAAAGAAAAAAATAGTTGATTCCGTCAAAGCGCATCAAAACAATCTAGAAGAAACTGATATATACCAAACTCACAATGACCCCAAGAAACAGGCTACAAACATACAGAAGGAATGTAGAGAAGACGAGCAGAGGTGAACTTCACCTTTCGAAATGCAGCGAACTTGGTACAACGACGAGCTTCAAGCGCAACCGTGACACTCACCATACTTCTAACTCCCACGAGTTCGGAAGAGCAACGAACGGATTAAGAGAGTGAAACCAAGTCTGAAATCGATCCTACTCCCTGTTCTCGAACATAATACTCTCCGATTTATGTATCTATTTTCGTTTTTTTTCTTTGTAAGATAAACTATCTGTAGGATTTTTTACTAAGAAATGCAAGCTTTTCTGTTAAATTTGACAAGATTCAAAAATGGATTAATGAGAAGATATGGTAGTTAGGAGGATAATTCTTCATTGGTAGAAAAGTCAAGATAGCACCTTTTGTAGGTGAAATTTAGGTGAACAATAAATTGGTTTCACAAGGTAAATCTTGACATTTTGACATATTGTGATGTCATGAATGACATCAATAGGAAGAATTCACTCCTATAAATAGGTAGCTCCTAATTCATTTGTAACACACCTCTCACTTGCCTTGTCATCTCCTAAATCATTTGTTCTTCTTTCTCTCTTGTAGTATTTCACTTGTACTCTTTTGGAGTGAAATAAATATTAGTTGGTTGTGTCCGAGGACTAGGCAAAAGAAAACAAAAGTTTGCCGAACCTCGTTAATTCCTTGTGTTCCTTTTATTGTTGTCTCATTTACTATTTATTAGCTACCTTTAGATATAGTAGTTGTGATTCCATCACTCTCTATATATTCGGCTTCCGCAACAATTGATATCAGAGCCAAGGTATTATCTGAGTATGCTCTGTGGTTGCAGCATAGTCTGAACTTCCACATAAGAAAAAAATTTACTTTGGTCTTTGCATTGTTAGCTAGTAAATAGTATTTGTAGTAAAATGGGAGACAAGAAAAATGATGAGTCCACATCAAGTGTCAATAATACGTCATCATTGGCATCTTCGCTTATGACAAGAATTGTGTCAAATGCGAAATTTGCAGTTGAAATTTTTGACGGGTCAGGACATTTCGGAATGTGGCAAGGCGAGGTCCTTGATGTTCTTTTTCAACAAGGGCTAGATATTGCCATTGAAGAAAAGAAACCAGACGGTGTAGGAGAAGAAGATTGGAAGATTATCAACCGTGTTGCTTGCGGTACCATTCGATCTTACCTTGCAAGAGAACAAAAGTATCCATACACGAAGGAAACATCTGCAAATAAATTATGGAATTCATTGGAGGAGAAATTCTTGAAGAAAAACAGTCAAAATAAACTTTACATGAAAAGAAGACTGTTACGCTTCACTTATATTCCTGGTAGTGTAGACACGTAATTTCGACCGAACCCAAAATTCTACATCAATTTTAGAGCTGAAATACTTTTATAAATTTTAATTTAATATTTTTTACTTTTGTCATATTAAGTTTGTAAAGATTTGAAAACAACAAGAAAATAGAATCCTATTTTTGGTAAGTTTTATTTTTCTTTCAATTGTTTTTAAAAAAATAATAATAATAAATAAATGGAAGAGTATGAAAAATCTATAATTTTTTTTTTATAAATACAGTAGTATTATTCAGTTATTTTTTATAGCTCTTTGACTTTGTCTTATATTTTTATGATTAGTTGATTACTTTATTATTTATAGTTAAAATAAAAATAAAACTAAAAATTATAACTTAAATAATCTAACCCACTCCTATGCCTATCCCAAAAACACATTATACGTAAAGTACACAAGAAAACTAAAAAGGAGAACAAAGTTTGACTTTTTCAAACAAAAGAAAAAGCTGCAAAGTTTATACACTCTCACTTTCTCTTAACTACCTCCACACTCCCACTTTCTCTCAACTACCCCCACTCTCCCATTTCATCCATACTTCTTACTCTACATGATACAATCCATGTCTTATATATACAGACCATAACACCAAAGAGAAAAAAAAAAAGAAGACGATTTTGAAGAAAAAAAAACACTATACATCATATTTTTACTTATTGTGACAAAAATCTTGACGTCCATTTTTTGCGGTTCCAAGTTCGTGACTCCTAATTGCTGGTTTTGTTTTCTTTTTCTCGTGAACCAATTTCCGTCAGAGGTAACATTTATTTATATTTTATGTTTGTGTAATGTATGTTATTATTGAGCAAGAATTGAATTTCGTACATTAAAGTTGTTCATTGAAACTTCTTAATATGTCTTTGATATAATAACTATATTAATTATGAGTTTTATTTTCGTTAACTATAACGTAACAATGGTAGAATACGTGATTATGTTTTACATGCACAAAGGTTTGATTTTATTTATTTATTTATTATATATACATTACGTGGATAGTCATGAACTTTATTTTGTTTAAGTTTTACTTTAGCACATTTATTGATGACTGATTCAAGTGACAAGTGAACGAGATTATCCTCTTTGCATAACTTTGAATTCCTTAAAAACATATCTAGAAATATATAAAATGTGTTATTAGTTGGCAATTTCTATTCATGAATCGTATATGTATTTTTGCTTAATTAGTACCTAAGTTAAGATTTCATTTAATTTGTTTTGTTATTTGGTTTAAGAAAAAAAAAGAACAATAAATAAATAAACAGAATGTAACATAAAATATACATGAAAGAGGAAAAAATAGAAATAAGAAAAGAGATTAACAAAACGTAAGGGAAAAATGATTGAAATATCTCTCTCTCTATATATATATAAATAAAGAGAGAAAAAATAAGAACAGAATAAAAAAAAAAAGGGAAAACAAAGCGTGAAAAAAAATGAAAGAAAAAGAAGAACAGAATAAGAAGTATAAGTAGAAAATGTATAAAACTAAAAGATTCTTTTTAAAACAAAGCAAAAGGTAAAAAACGTGCAAGAAAGGTGAGGAAAAGAAAAGAAAAGAAAAGAAAAGAAAAGAAAAAAGGGGAAAATATTAAAAAGAAAATTTTTCTAAAGAATAGTCGTAATGTTTTAAAGTTTCTTATTAAAACAAATTATATATTTCATAAAAATTTATTTTGAATCTAAATAATAATAATAATAATAAAAAGAATCCTAAAATTATCATAACTCTAAAAATCTAATCCCTAAAATAGATCATAAAAACATTCTTTTAAATAAACAAATAAATAAAGAGAATAAGAAAAATAAAAAAAAAGGAAAAATACGAGCGTAAACAAAAACAAAATATATAATTAATAAAATAAGGATGAAAGAAATAAATATTAATATAAAGAATGTTAAAAAAAAGAGAGGTAACAAAATTATTAAAAAGTAAAAAAAAAAAAAAAAGAACGTGCAAAGAGAATGAAAAAAAAGAGAAAAAAAAAGAGTATAAAATTCAACAACCAAAAATTGCCCCTGCTTTATATTTCTTTCACTCACAAATAAAAATAAGGTCGAGGTTCACTTTCCTTGTTTCGAGTTTATTTTTTAGGATTGTTTCCTTTTCGTGAATTGAATTTTCGCAAGAGGTATCATTTAGTTTTTATTTTATATATATATTTTTTATGATTATATAAAACTTGATTTTCATGTTATAAAGTTTGCTCGAGATTTGGGTGTGTTTAAATTTGACATAATGATATTAGAATATTTTTTATTCTGTTTTGCATTATTTTTTTTATTTTTGTACCATATATGCATATCAATTAAATACTTCTTGTGTCTAACCAAAGATAGATTAAATAATTTAAAGAGTTGTCCTCATAGTTTGTTTAGTCCTTACTTTAGAAACATTAAGAAATGAAAGAGTGACAAATTTTTATTTATTTATTTATTTATTTTATCATATTTTGTCATAACTTAAGTAAATAAAAAAGGTAAATGCACCCATATCAAATATAAATATGAAAATAATTATTTTTCTTCGTTTAAGATTTTAGATTTTTATTATTTAAATAATAGTCATGGATATAAATAGTATAAAATAGTTTAGTCAATAATAATAAACTTAGACTTTTTAGAAATAGGTAAGCATTAGGACGAATATATGACTAGTTAAAAATATTTGTTTCTATTAAAATTGCGGTTGCACATCTTTTTGAGACATAAAAGGATGTAGTGATGCACCTTGTCTAATAATATAATTAAATTTTATTAATTTTAAGTTGAGACTTACAAAAAATAGATCGTTATGAACTCGAGAGGAGAAGACAATTATGTTTTTAAATGTCAAGATTGAGAATGCAGTTATGCATCCAATTTAAGACTAATAAAAATTCAACAATTAAAAATAAGCAAACCATGACATGAAGACGCAATATATCCGAAAAAAGATAAAAGTCAATAGAAGCGACCATGCTAGAACCATGGGATTCGAGGGATGCCTAACACCTTCCCCTCGGTCAACAGAATTCCTTACCCAAATTTCTGGTTCGCAGACCAAAACTAAAAGAGTCATTTCCTTTTGGTTAAGGATTAAAAATAAAAAGGTGACTTGGAACACAATAACTCAATTCCAAGTGGCGACTCTGAAAAATTAAAATAATCCCTTAATCAATAACGTCACTTAAATTGGAAAAACCCTTACACAAAAAAAGGGGTGTGACATCTCTGGCGACTCCGCTGGGGAACTAAACAAGAATTCGAGCTTTATTATATTGACTTCTACTCGACCCTATTGTTTTTTTTTGGATGTATTGTGTTGATGGATTAATTGCTGCTCATTTATCGCTTTAAAACTGTTAAATTGTATATGACTGTATTCTCTCGCACCATCTGAGTCTCTAAAATTAGGATAGTAGGGAATGCAGTTATGCATCCCAATTTCTCTTGAGTTAAAGCTGGAGTGTCCGGGCACCCAGTGAAGGATATTAGTCGCACGTGTTAGGCAGGGATGGATCAGTAATGAAGTCGGAATAGCGCTGCTACCGATAAGTTGCCCCTCCCTGGCTCGAGTTGTCCACTCGGGTAAGCCAGTCTAGATACCTATCTACGTCAGGATCAAGCCTAGTGAAACTGAAACATAGACAGGAATATCCCTAGTAGGCTCCTCTTATTTTCAACTTAGTGGGACTCGACATAGGGGTCGGATCCATTTAAGACATGAGACTCTTCTTGACTAACATGTGCATTTTATGTGTTATATTTGTAAAATATCATGTGGAAGACCTTGTTTGTTGACCGGTATTAGGTTTATACCAAAATAAATTCTTAATAGGTTGGAATTTCAATAATTTTAAGGAAAATCAATTTCAATAATATGTTTTGTTTTGTTTTCCTCTCTCTTTCCTAATTATACACAAATTTCTTATTAAACCATTTATATGACCTACATTGATTCAGATTTTATAGTCTTATTAAAAGTATATGTCTTTAAATTCATCTACAAAAAGTAATTAAATAGTCACTCATAATAATAGTTTTAGTGAAAATTATCATTTAAACCTTGATTCAGAAGAGGTATTTACTAAAAAATATTTTTGTCACTTGAATCATATAATAAACACTTGTTTGAAAGAAAATAAGTAATTTATCAAAAGAAATTCTCAAATAAATTAGATATTTATTGTCCACCTGCACTCTAAGTTTGAGTATTCAAATGACAAACATTCAAATGCATTTCTTTGTAAATACAAGTGTTTATTTCCCCTTAAAGTCCTAATTTGAAAAATACTTTGTGTCATTTCATATAAGTTTAATACATCCTTTATATTTATTTTATCGTTATTATTTATTTAGTTATTTATTTTCCAAATATAAGAGGTCCCTAAGTTAAGTATCATATATATGAGTTTCTTGACCCTGCATCTTTTTCCAGAGGCATAAGATGGTTCATCCCGATCGCGGAAAAAGTTAGAAAAGGAAAAGAGATTCGAATGTACCCCTTCAGGTTGTAGATTGTACTCCCTGGCAGTTGTGGGAATGGTGGAATGACATGGGTTTGTTGCAACAAGGTATAATTTTCAAATATTTGGGTTTTTTGACCAGAATCATGCAAGTGGAACCTAGGCGAGATGTGATCGAAGCACTGTTGTCCTTTTGGGATTCGACCAATAATGTTTTTCGTTTCTCAAATTTTGAAATGACCCCAACCTTGGAGGAAATAGCTGGCTTTACTGGGTTTGGAGTGAGATTGCACCATCAGAGGCTTATAGCCCCAAGGGGCATATCTGTCAACAAATTTTTTCAACACTTGAACATTTGCAAATCCAAGGAAGAATCATTAGACAAAGGTTGGATCTCACTACAATTTTTGTATGATAGGTATGGAAAGGAGGAAGGATTCAAGAAATTTGGAAAGAAACTCAACAATAAGGAAAGTTTTGAAACGTGGAAAGAGCATAGACGTTTTGCTTTTATGGTAGCTTTTTTGGGAACAATGGTGTTTCCGAGGAGAGGTGGGAAGATTAACATCCTTTTGACCGGAGTAGTGAATGTGTTAGTTGAGAAAAAGAATTATACCATCGTTCCCATGATTTTGGCTGACATCTATCGTGCTTTGACTGTCTGCCAGAAAGGGAAACGTTTCTTTGAGGGATGCAACATATTGCTTCAACTATGGATAGTAGAACATCTTTATCGACCACCTACAGTGGCAAGATTCATTCAAGATCGGAGCGATTACATTACAAGTCATGCCAAAAGAGTAGAGAAGTACAAGTGTCCAGAAGGGGTCAATGCTTGGGTGGAACATTTTCGTTTGCTAACAGAAGATAAGATCACTTGGAACTATCCTTGGTTCCCTTGGGATGAAGTCATACATATGTCCTCTTTTCGTCTTTTTTATTGTTGATGGGTATTAGGGGTGTGCAACCGTACGTACCGCTACGGGTTTTGCGTCAGATGGGTCGACGCCAAGTTATACCTGTTACTGAGGATATGAGAGATTTTGTATCCGAAGTTGGACCAGAAGTCCCCCTTCCTGAAGGATTGGTCCAGAGGATTTGGGATGGTTGTTTAGTCATGGGAATTGGAACGATGGTCAAAGAACGACACACAGGAGAGACGCACCCAGGATACTCCCATTGGCTTGAGCAACAACCTCTGGTACGAGTTAGACCAGAGAGATCTGTAAAAGAACCAATAGACCATGAGGCTGAGATCGAGTTGGCTGTGCGTGATTACCTTGCTGAAAATCAAGAGTTAAGAGCGCAATTAGAACTTGCTACAACCGCTCTAACGCAACAACAAGCAGACTTCGAAGAGGAAAGAGCCAAGGCAACTCAGAGAGAAACCTTGCTTCAAGGACAAGTTAATCTAGCAATAATTAGGGGAACACAAGTTGCAGAATTGGCAGCATCTCGACAACAACAATTGAGTACATATGGTCACACCAGTCAGACAGACTTCGATCAAGAGAGAGCTCAATGGATCCGTGAAAGGGGAAGACTTCGAGAGGAAATAGAGTCAATCTCGACTAAAGAAAAGCGTGCTAGAGAAATGATCGCCTCCCGTGATCTACAGATACGAGGATGGAGTCAGACTTGCATTGCACTTCGATCAAAAGTCCATCGTTTGGCTGACCGTGCTGCCCAAATGGGTCTGGATTACCAAGAGTTGAACCATGAGCAATTTCTGGCTGAAGTTCCTGAATTCGCTGAGTACCTCACGACTTCATTGCAAGATATATATCAGAGTGTGGGAGGTCGTTTGAGACCACCATCTCCTTGAGTGAGCAGATTTGGGATGCAGGGATGACATTTGTGTCTTTGGGACAGCGAGGATGATGCAAACCTTTGTTTCATTAGTATTGTTTTCTTTAGTTTAAGTTTTACTTTATTTCATTCTAGGTTTCTACACTTTGTCTAAGTCGTGTCTGTTTTAAGTTATTGACATTCATTTGAAAATTTCTTATCGTTTTTTCTACTTATATTTATTTTGGGTCTCATTTTTCCATTTAATATAAATACATAAATATTTAAAGTATATGTAATAAAAATTAATCAAAAAAAAAAAAAAGAGTTAAAGTTAATCCTCGAACTACGCAAAGATCTGATTCATGCGCCAACATGATACGTAGGCAACCCAAGGGGTT
>CM040620.1:65851544-65985004 GCA_022817965.1 Solanum lycopersicoides | reverse complement strand
CTGGTGATTTTGGCACCTTGAGTATGGGTAATGAGATTGTTTCTAGGGTGGTTGGTATTGGTATAATCTGTTTGGAAACTAGTGTTGGAACTAAACTAGTTTTGAACAATGTGAAACATGCTCCTGATGTTCGTCTGCACCTAATTTTTATTGGTGTTTTAGATGATGAAGGATATGTTAGTATCAACGGTGATGGAAAACGGAAGCTCATTAAGGATTCCTTGGTTGTGGCTTGTGGTAACAAACGTCGTGGTCTATACTGGACTACGGCCTCTGCTTGTGTTGATATGGTGAATGCGGTTGAGAGTGATAGCTCTTCAACATTATGGCACAAAAGACTTAGCCACATTAGCGAGAAAGGACTTAATGTTCTAACCAAGAAGAAATTTTTGTCAAATTTCAAAAGTGCTAAATTAGAAAAGTGTGAGCACTGCTTGGCTGGTAAACAAAATAGAGTTTCCTTTAAGTCTTACCCACCTTCGAGAAAGATAAAGTTGCTTGAGTTGGTGCACTCTGATTTATGTGGTCCAATGAAGACAAAGACATTGGGTGGTGCACTCTACATTTACACTTTCATTAATGATTGCTCGAGAAAACTTTGGGTCTATGTCTTGAAAACTAAAGACCAAGTGTTAGGTGTCTTTAAGCAGTTTCAGGCTTCAGTTGAAAGAGAAACTGGAAAGAAACTGAAATGCATTCGTACTGATAATGGTGGTGAATATTGTGGATCATTTGACGAATACTGCAAGCATCAAGGTATTAGACACCTGAAGACTCCTCCCAAGACTCCTCAGCTTAATGGTTTGGCTGAGAGGATGAACAAAACCTTGATGGAAAGAGTTAGATGTTTGCTTTCTAAAGCAAAGTTGCCGAACTCATTTTGGGGTGAGGTTTTATTGACCGCTGCACATGTTATTAATCTATCTCCTGTTGTTGCTTTGCAAAGTGATGTACCAAATAGTGTTTGATATGGAAATGATGTTTTCTATGACCATTGGTTGCAAAACTTTTGTATATGTGCCAAAAGAAGAGAGGTCAAAGTTAGATACCAAGACAAGGCAGTGCATCTTCATTGGATATGGCCTTGATGAATTTGGTTACAGGCTATATGATCCAATTGAGAAAAAACTTGTGAGAAGCTGTGATATTATTTTCATGTAGAATCATACAATTGAAGATATTGACAAAGAGGAGGAGGTAGAATCTTCAAGTTTTGATGGTATAGTTCATCATGATAAAGTTCCTCACATAAGTGTGCATGATGTTGTTGGACTTGATAATCTTAGTGACGCCCAGAATCATGTATCAAATCAACATGTTGATGTTGATAATAACAATGATATTATTATTGATGATCCTGTTACTCATGATGTTGTGGATGAATCAAATATTTCGCTTCGGAGGTCCACAAGACAGCGGTTTCCTTCCTCCCGTTATTCACCCAATGAGTATATGTTACTCACTGACGGGGGAGAACCTGAGAGGCCATCGAAGATGAGCACAAGGATCAATGGATTAAAGTCATGCAAGATGAGATGAAGTCTCTGCATGAGAACCACACTTATGAGTTGGTAAAATTTTCTAAGGGCATGAGAGCTTTGATAAAACAAGTGGGTCTTCAAAGTTAAAGTTGAAGAACACAACTTGAAGCCCAGGTACAAAGCTAGATTGGTTGTTAAGGGATTTTGGTCAAATGAAAGGTATTGACTTTGACCAAATATTTTCTCCTGTTGTGAAAATGTCCTCGATTCGCACAGTTCTAGGTTTGGCTGCTAGTCTTAATTTAGAGATTGAGCAGATGGATGTGAAGACGACTTTCCTTCACGGTGACCTAGAAGAAGAGATTTATATGGAACAACCTGAGGGCTTCTAAGTAGATGGTAAAGAAAATTTTGTATGCAAACTCAGAAAGAGTCTATATGGCCTAAAGCAAGCTCCTAGACAGTGATACAAGAAGTTTGAATCTGTTATGGGGGAGCATGGCTATAAGAAGACATCATCAGATCATTGTGTATTTGTACAAAAAATTTTAAACCATGATTTTATCATCCTTTTGTTGTATGTGGATGATATGTTATTTGTGGGAAATAATACTTCCAAGATTGACGAGCTGAAGAAAGAGTTGTGTAAGTTTTTTTCTATGAAAAACTTGGGTCATGCCAAACAAATTTTGGGCATGAGAATTACTCGTCTCAGAGATGAAAGAAAAATTTATTTTTCACAGAAGAAGTACATTGAACGTGTACTGGAGCGCTTCAATATGAAGAATGCTAAGCCTGTTAGTACACCTCTTGCTGGTCATATGAAGTTGAGCAAGAAGATGTGTCCTACAGCTAGAAAGGAAAAAGAGAACATGGCCAAAGTTCCATATTCTTCCGTCGTTGGAAGTCTAATGTATGCAATGGTGTGCACTAGACCTGATATTGCTCACGCAGTTGGTGTTGTCAGCAGATTTCTCGACAATCCAGAAAAAGAGCATTGGGAAGCTGTGAAGTGGATACTCAGATATCTTAGAGGAAGCTCAGATGAATGCTTGTGTTTTGGAGCATCAAATCCAATCTTGAAAGGCTATACAGATGCTGATATGGCAGGTGACCTTGATAACAGAAAATTCACCACTGGATATTTGTTTACTTTTTCAGGGGGAGCTATATCATGGCAGTCAAAGTTGCAGAAGTGTGTTGCACTATCTACAACTGAAGCTGACTATATTGCGGCTACTGAAGCCGGCAAGAAGATCTAAAGCGATTTCTTCAAGAGCTTGGTTTGAATCAAATGGAGTATATTGTCTATTGTGATAGCCAAAGTGCAATAGACTTGAGCAAGAACTCAATGTACCATGCAAGGACAAAACACATCGACGTCAGATATCATTGGATTCGTGAGGAAGTGGAGAGTGAGTCATTTCACATCAAAAAGATTCACACAAGTGAAAATACTGCAGATATGCTGACCAAAACAATACCGAAAGACAAGTTCGAGTTATGCAAAGAACTTGTGGGTATGAGCTCTCTCTAAAAAAACAGATGAAGATACCTTCTTCCAATAAATGGGACTATAGGGGGAGATTTGTTGAATCCATCCCATTTTTTGGTCAACTTTTGCTATTCAGTTGCTACAAGCAATTGTTAAAAAAGAATAGTAATTGGAGTTGAAAATAAAAGATTTGGTGGTTGACAAATGGGTAAGATTTGCAACCATTTTTGACGTTGCTATATTTACCTATGTCATTAGTGACATAGGCATGATTTTATCCTTCTATAAATAGAGCATTCTTGCTCATTTGTAGAACACACCAAATTAGAGAGAAAATCCATTTTGAGAGCAAAGTGAGGTATTCCATAGACTATACAAGAAAAATAGTCTGTGAAGAAAAATAGAGTGTGAGCGATATTTTAGTAAGGTGGAAATCAAAAGAGTGTTGTTCCTTTTGAGTGTGTAGTAGTCACTTTAAGTATTGTATTCGTGACTACATAATGTAATTTTTTTTTACTATAGTAATATCAGTTTATCCTCTTGGCCGTGATTTTTTCCCTGATTTAGAAGGGTTTCCACATAAAATTCTTGGTGTCGTTATTTTTCCATTTTATTTTCATTATTTTTACCATATATTTTTTATGTTTATCCGCGTTTTCCGAACAAATGTAAGGTTAGTACCATTTCCCTACTCATCACTACCTTTGGGATTTCCCATTCTTTTAAAATTATATTGGTGTGACCATCGCCTTGACAAATTCTGCTAATAACAATGGGGACTGTCTAGTAACACCGAAAAATCTCAATCATACCAACCACCTTCTCCATTGGAATATCTTTTACCCTTTTTGCTATACAACATATTTGGCTAAATAGGAATAATAATTATTTCCTTAAATCCCTTAACCAAGTACCTATCTTTATTGTTATAGCTCGCACCATTGAATATACTTATACTACTAACTCCTCTGCTCCCCCACTTTTGACAAAATTACTATCCAAATACATTGGTAGCCTGCTCCACAGGGTCACTACAAACTCAATATTGTGTTGGGTGGACTTGGGCCTTCTCAACCCAAAAGCTAGCTCAAAGGTTGAGGCTTTCCCTCACACTTATAAATTGACCACCAGCCCCTTCCACTTCCGATGTGGGATAACCCAACAATCTCCCCCTTCACACATCGGGCCTTGGACTGGAGAGAACGACAACCCAGTTTCTCCCGGTGGGCTGAGACTTGTTGACAACCTGGGCTCTGATACCAGTTTGTTGGGAAAACGCGGACAAGCACAACAATATATATGGTAAAAGTAATGGAAATAAAATGGGAAAATAACGACACTAAAAATTTTACGTGGAAACCCTTCTAAATAAGGGGAAAAAACCACGGCCAAGAGGAGCAACTGATATTACTACAGTAAGGAATTTTACACTGTGTAGTCACAAATACAATACTCAAAGTGACTACTACACACTCAAAAGAAATAACACTCTTTTGGTTTCCGTCTTACTAAAATATCGCTCACACTCTATTTTTCTTCACAGACTATTCTTTTGTATAGTCTATGGAATACCTCACTTTGCTCTCAAAATGGTTTTTCTCTCTAACTTGGTGTGTTCTACAAATGAGCAAGAATGCTCTATTTATAGAAGGATAAAATCATGCCTATGTCACTAATGACATAGGTAAAATAGCAAAGTCAAAAATGGTTTGCAAATCTTACCAATTTGCCAACTACCAAGTCTTAATTTTCAACTCCAATTACTATTCCTTTTTAACAATTGCTTGTACCAATTGAATAGCTAAAGTTGACCAAAAAATGGGATGGATTCAACAAATCTCCCCCTCCAGTCCCATTTACTGGAAGAAGGTATCTTCATCTTCTTTAGAGAGAGCTCATACCCACAAGTTCTTTGCATAAATCGAACTTGTCTTTCGGTATCGTCTTGGTCAGCATATCTGCAGGATTTTCACTTGTGTGGATCTTTTTGACGTGAAATGATTCACTCTCCACTTCCTCACGAATCCAATGATATCTGACGTCGATGTGTTTTGTTCTTGCATGGTACATGGAGTTCTTGCTCAAGTCTATTGCACTTTGGCTGTCACAATAGACAATATACTCCATTGATTCAAACCAAGCTCTTGAAGAAATCGCTTTAGCCATATCATCTCCTTGCCGGCTTCAGTAGCCGCAATATACTCAGCTTCAGTTGTAGATAGTGCAACACACTTCTGCAACTTTGACTGCCATGATATAGCTCCCCCTGAAAAAGTAAACAAATATCCAGTAGTGGATTTTCTGTTATCAAGGTCACCTGCCATATCAGAATCTGTATAGCCTTTCAAGATTGGATTTGATGCTCCAAAACACAACATTCATCTGAGCTTCCTCTAAGATACCTGAGTATCCACTTCACAGCTTCCCAATGCTCTTTTCCGGATTTTCGAGAAATCTGCTCACAACACCAACTGCGTGAGCAATATCAGGTCTAGTGCACACCATTGCATACATTAGACTTCCGACGACGGAGGAATATGGAACTTTGGCCATGTTCTCTTTTTCCTCCCTAGCTGTAGGACACATCTTCTTGCTCAACTTCATATGACCAGCAAGAGGTGTACTAACAGGCTTAGCATTCTTCATATTGAAGCGCTCCAGTACACGTTCAATGTACTTCTTCTGGGACAAATAAATCTTTCTTTTATCTCTAAGACGAGTAATTCTCATGCCCAAAATTTGCTTGGCATGACCCAAGTCTTTCATAGAAAAAGACTTACACAACTCTTTCTTCAGCTCGTCAATCTTGGAAGTATTCTTGCCCACAATCAACATATCATCCACATACAACAGGAGGATGATAAAATCATTGTCAGAAAATTTTTGTACAAATACGCAATGATCTGAAGAAGTCTTCTTATAGCCTTGCTCCCCCATAACAGATTCAAACTTCTTGTACCACTGTCTAGGAGCTTGTTTTAGGCCATAAAGACTCTTTTTGAGTTTGCACACAAAATTTTCTTTACCTTCTACTTTGAAGCCCTCAGGTTGTTCCATATAAATCTCTTCTTCTAGGTCACCGTGAAGGAAAGCCGTCTTCACATCCATTTGCTCAATCTCTAAATTAAGACTAGCAGCCAAACCTAGAACTGTGCGAATCGAGGACATTTTCACAACAGGAGAAAATATTTCGTCAAAGTCAATACCCTTCCTTTGACCGAATCCCTTAACAACCAATCTAGCTTTGTACCTGGGCTTCAAGTTGTGTTCTTCAACTTTAACTTTGAACACCCACTTGTTCTTCAAAGCTCTCATGCCCTTGGGCAATTTTACCAACTCATAAGTGTGGTTCTCATGCAAAGACTTCATCTCATCTTGCATGGCTTCAATCCATTGATCCTTGTGCTCATCTTCCATGGCCTCCTCATAACATTCAGGTTCTCCCCCGTCAGTGAGTAACACATACTCATTGGATGAATAACGGGAGGAAGGAAACCGCTGTCTTGTGGACCTCCGAAGCGGAATATTTGATTCGTCCACAACTTCATGAGCAACAGGATCATCAATAACAATATCATTGTTATTATCAACATCAACATGTTGATTTGATACATGATTCTGGGCGTCACTATGATTATCAAGCCCAACAACATCATGCACACTTGTGTGAGGAACGTCATCATGATGAATTATACCATCAAAACTTGAAGATTCTACCTTCTCCGCTTTGTCAATATCTTCAATTGTTTGATTCTCCATGAAAATAATATCACGGCTTCTCACAAGTTTCTTTTCAATTGGATCATATAGCCTGTAACCAAATTCATCTAGGCCATATCCAATGAAGATGCATTGCCTTGTCTTGGCATCTAACTTTGACCTCTCATCTTTTGGCACATGTACAAAAGCTTTGCAACCAAATACTCTCAAATGGTCATAGGAAACATCCTTTCCATACCAAACACTATTTGGTACATCACTTTGCAAAGCAACAGCAGGAGATAGATTAATAACATGTGCAGCGGTCAATAAAGCCTCACCCCAAAATGAGTTCGGCAACTTTGCTTCAGAAAGCAAACATCTAACTCTTTCCATCAAGGTCCTGTTCATCCTCTCAGCCAAACCATTAAGCTGAGGAGTCTTGGGAGGAGTCTTCTGGTGTCTAATACCTTGATGCTTGCAGTATTCGTCAAATGGTCCACAATATTCACCACCATTATCAGTACGAATGCATTTCAGTTTCTTTCCAGTTTCTCTTTCAACTGAAGCCTGAAACTGCTTGAAGACACCTAACACTTGGTCTTTAGTCTTCAAGACATAGACCCAAAGTTTTCTCGAGCAATCATCAATGAAAGTGACAAAGTAGAGTGCACCACCTAATGTCTTTGTCTTCATTGGACCACATAAATCAGAGTGCACCAACTCAAGCAACTCTGTCTTTCTCGAAGGAGGGTAGGACTTAAAGGAAACTCTATTTTGTTTACCAGCCAAGCAGTGCTCACAGTTTTCTAATTTAGCACTTTTGAAATTTGACAAAAATTTCTTTTGGCTAGAACATTAAGTCCTTTCTCGCTGATGTGGCTAAGCCTCTTGTGCCATAATGTTGAAGAGCTATCGCTCTCAACGCATTCACCATATCAACACAAACAGAGGCCGTAGTCCAGTATAGACCACGACGTTTGTTACCACGAGCCACAACCAAGGAACCCTTGATGAGCTTCCATTTTCCATCACCGTTGGTACTAACATATCCTTCATCATCTAAAACACCAACAGAAATTAGGTGCAGACGAACATCAGGAGCATGTTTCACATTGTTCAAAACTAGTTTAGTTCCAACACTAGTTTCAAACAAATTGTACCAATACCAACCACCCTAGAAACAGTCTCATTACCCATACTCAAGGTTCCAAAATCACCAGGAGTATAGGAAGAGAAAAAATCCTTCCTTGATGTCACATGAGATGCGGCACCAGTGTCCACAACCCAGCTTGACTCATCACAAGCAATATTTATCATGTTTGCATCAAGAACGGTAACAAGATCTTCGGTGGTGACGGTGGCTAGGCAATTTTCATTGCCATCTTCTTTAGTTTCCTCTTTGTTTTTGTTCTCCCTCTTCAACTTCCTGCAGAACTTCTTTGTGTGCCCTTTCATACCACAATGATAGCACTCAATATCCTTAAGTCTGCCTCTGGATTTGCTCTTATTTTGTTCTCTATTCTGAGAACCACGAGTTTTGTTTCTCCCCCTGGGGCCAGTTATCAGGACATCCGACGAAGAGGAAACTTGAGTTTTTCTTCTCATCTCTTCGTTCAAGACACTACTCTTGGCGGAATCCATAGAGATACACCATCCGGAGCAGAATTTGACAATGACGTTCTAAATGTTTCCCAAGAGTCTGGTAGGGAACCAAGTAGAAGCAAGCCTTGAATTTCTTCATCAAATTTGATGCCCATAGCAGATAATTGGTTCATGATCCCCTGAAAATTATTCAGATGGTCTGTCATGGAGAACCATCATGATACTTCAAACTCAACATCTGCTTTATTAAGAACATTTTGTTGTTGCCAGTCTTCCGAGCATACAAACTTTCAAGATGCTCCCATAGGGTTCAAGCATGTGTTTCCCCAGAAATATGGTTCAACACATTATCGTCGACCCATTGCCTAATGAATCCACAAACCTGTCTGTGCAACAGATTCCACTCTTCATCTGTTTTATTATCAGGCTTTACAGTGGTAAATACTGGTTTGTAAAAATTCTTAACATAAAGCAGATCTTCCATTTTTCCCTTCCAAATGGCATAATTAACACCATTCAAAGTAACCATTCTACTTGTGTTGGCTTCCATTGTTTTCCCCAAAAAAATATAGTTATCGCAAATCAAAGTAAATCTTTTCTGATGTGGAAGTTCAGACTGTGCTGCAACCACAGAGCATACTCAGATAAAACCTTGGCTCTGATACCAATGTGTTGGGTGAACTTGGGCCTTCTCAACCCAAAAGCTAGCTCAAAGGTTGAGGCTTTCCCTCACACTTATAAATTGACCACCAGCCCCTTCCACTTCCGATGTGGGATAACCCAACATATTGATGGATCATTCTCCTCCACAAGATTGAGAGAAGGTATATGAGGAGTGATTAGAGATGAAAATGATATTTGGAAGATGGGTTACAAATCAACAACATCAAGGTTTTAATGCTACTTCAATGGAACTCGTCTTCTTGTTTAAGGGAATAAAGTTAGCTTATCTTCACATCTTCTTGATTCTATCTCCCATAGTTACCAAGCTATGTTGAGTAACTTACCTAGATTGAAGAAAGCTGAACTAATGTTGCCCAAGCAGAGGTTTATAGTTTGGCTAGCCTACCAAGAAAGATTGCTTACAAAGGAAAGATTAGTGCGACTAAATATTCCATCAATACAACTAAATGTTGCTTATGTGAAAAGGATCAAGAAGAGACTCATTTACATCTTTTCGCAAAGTGTAGATGGGTATTGAAAGTCTGACGCAAATTAAGTAGTAGGCTAGGGGTGTATAACGCACTCAAATGGATCAAAAGAAGAAGATGGAAACAGTTCCAAAAAGAGATAGTAGCATCAGTTTTGGGGGCAATACTACGCATGGATGGAAAAATCTTTAGATTTGTAATATTTCACATTCTATTACCGCAAAAACCTTTTCCATCTTCTTCTTTTGATCCTCAAATATTTACAATCTAAAGATTTTCCATCTTGAGAAAATGATAGTGTGTACATATTTCTTAATTCACTCAACTCTGTAAATTATATTTTTCCTAATATAATACTTTGTGACCAGCTATAAGCATATGAAATACAATGTTAAATTTTAAATTTTGGAGCACATAGTAGAGTTGGAACAATCTCTTTATCGTGGTAATATCTCTATAACGAGAACTGTAAGCATATGATTTTACTAACAATTATATCAACTATGTTTTCGTAAGTAATGATATAATTATAAATTTTATTATTGAATTATCGTATACAACAAAAAGATAATGTTTTTGTATAAAAAATAATTATTTGTATTCTACAAAAATATAAGAAATAATTAAATTAAAAATTAACATGTCAAATTAATTGGAAATCCTTTCACCTTAAAATATATAACCATCTCAACAATTTAACGGGAGGAAAAGTGAATAACAAGAACATGTAGTGCAAAGAAAAATGAAACTGTGTATAACATTTTTTTTTTAATTCGACTAGCTCTACATGTTACATTTATATAGGTATATTAAAAATTTACTCAAGTCCTGAATTCGGAAAAGCATTGTGAAACTGGAACGATCTTTCTTCTGCAGTGACACCACCGTAATTATTTTCCTACAAAAAAAAAATAAGATTATAAATTGTAAGCATATTTACTGACACCATCGTAAATATTTTGAAATATAATAAATAATTTTATTAAAATTTAACTATTCAGTTGTTTGAGAACCCTTTCATTTTAAAATATACTACTGTCTCCACTTATTAACTAGGGGAGCAAAGTGGGCAAAAAAAAAAGTAGAAAAAAGAATAGTAGAGTGTACAAATTTTATTAATTCACTTGACTTGGGACAATAATTTTCAAAAACATAATTTCTTGTGATTACATATTAGTACATGAGAGACTACCTCAAGTTCTGAATCCTGAAGAGCATTGTGAAACTGGAGTGTTCTTTCCTCTACATCAGTATATCCATAATTTTCCTCCTACACATTGACACAAAAGTTTACAAGCATAATTATTGACAATTATTTTCAATCTACCTATACACATAGTTATGATATAATTTTAATTTTCATAATGAATTATCCAATTCAAAATAAATTTAACCTTTCATATAATAAAAATCAATCATTTATGTTCTATAGAAAGATGATAAATCAAAATTAATCAGTCAAGTATTTGAAAATCCTTGCACTTCAAAACATATAGACATCTTCACTCATTAACTGAAGGGACAGTATTAAAAAATAACAGAAACAAGAAAAATGATACTAATTTTTCTGAACTTGAACTTGCTTAAATTTGTAAAATTGCATATTTCTTTAAAAAAATATTGTAATGTATGATAAAATACAAGTATATAAGAAATTTGATTATCATATAAGGTATAACTTAAACTTGCCTGATCTAATGTATGATCAATCCTTGGAAAATAAGCTTGTTGGTATTGATTGTTGCCATCAACGAAGCTAAAATTTGTCCCCTCTTCTATATTATTGTTTTCCTACAAGATGTTAAATTTGTTAAATAAAATGTATACTAAAGATTATAAAAATAAATATATAAGTATAATATGTATATATATATACCATAATAGAAGATTGAACATTGCTGAAAGCATTTGTTATCTGCATATTTGAATTCAGAGTAGACAAAAATTCATTCCTCTTGTCACGATACTCCTGACTCAGATGATAACTCAACAAGTCCGCGAATTTCTTATCCTTTGGATCACGCTGAACACCAGCAACAGAGTTCGAATTTTCTGTCATAAGTTGTTGAGTTGAAGTTGAAATAGGATCATGAATTGCTTTCCTTGTGGACAATTGGTTTTCATTACCAAATGTGATTTTCCTTGATTTCGATATCAACTTTGGACTAGTATCAATTGGAGCAGTGACTTTTTTTAAGTAGAGACGATATTTCTGCAAAATTTAAGAGCACAAATTCAGTTACTTAATTTTAATAATAATGCAACTGATTGCATTAAGTCAAATAATATACAAGATTCATGTAACTTTTCAAATTAGTGATGAGCATGAAGTGGTATAACTACAATTTCCAAATTTGATGGTTTTTTATCAAAAAATAAATAAAAAAATCTCAATATTAATGAATACTTGAGTTTAATTTAAAAATAGTTACAATATCATAATGGATTAAAAATCATTTACATCTCTAATAACTTTGTCTTTTTTTAAAAGAAATTAAATCCTATTTATCAATAAGTAAATGTATAATTTAAATTTTAAAAGACAGATATTTTGATTTTAAAAATATATTTTGATAATAAATAAAAATCAAGTTATCTATTATGGTGAAAAATATGCACTTTCACAACTCTAAACAGAAGATGAAAAAAAAAACAAGTAATAATTAATTGAGTTAAAAGTAGTGAACCTGCAAGTGACTGGCCACATTTTCTCTAGTCAATTTAGGGATGTTCATAAGTTCTAAAATTCTCTTCGGATGAGCTCCTGCAAAACAAATGTAGATAACTGTTGAATGACCTGATAATATATTTTTGTTGTATAGCGTTGTTAGAATGATTATATTATATAATATAAACTCGAGTAATATATATATATATATATACATATATTGAAAAGTCTTACTCTTCAAACCAAGTATTGTAATGGCTTCCAAGAATTTGTGGTGAAGGTACTCTGTCCAAACAAGCTTACTCTTCCTTGGTGGTGTAATTGCATTTTCATCAACAATTTCTTCATGAGAACTTCTCTCATTATTATTTTCTTGAACAATACCTATATTCTTCTTCTTCTTCCTTTGCATGATTGCATATTGCCATAACTCATCTACATCATTTTTTGATATGGGCTTCACCATAAAAAAAGCAGCACCACTCTCAAATCCTTCTATAATTCCACACTCTGATTTATCATCTGACATAACTGCTCATATTCAAATAATATAAATTTAAGTCATTGGAAATATCATCATAAATATGAGAAAAAAATTATGTTTTTAAGAATATAAAGAATTAGAAACTCACCGACAACAGGAATGTTAAACTCTTTATTTATTTGTTTTTGAAGTTGAAACCTGTTCATTATGGGCATGCTCACTTCTATGATCACCAAATCAAATAAGTTTTCACTGATTTGAAGGGTACTCAGAGCGTCATTTGCGTTCTTCACTGTCACAACTAAATTAAAAACCAAACAATTAATTATTATAAATATTACTGAAAAAGATAGAATGATTGTACATTTTCTTTTTAATCTGGCACATTTTTTTGTTAAAGAACTCATTCTATATATTAAAGGGGAAAATAAGGATTGACCAGCAACAGAATTAGAAAATTGACAAAAAATGTGTAGATTTTCTTCTCATTTATAGAGTATAACACTAAAATTTAGTTATAAACTTCGCCGATGGTCCGTCGCTAGCTATTTACTTATAGCAAACTAAAATTTGTCGATAAGTAGGATTAGCGGTGATTTTTGTTGTTTAGCTACATAATTTATCTATTGCTAAATCCCGTTTTCTTAGTAGCATACGTAATTTCGTGTGCATCGGACCACCTTTTTCCTCAGGCGGCTTCTACACATGTCTTGACGCGTACATCTCACTGGCAATTTCCCCCTTTTAAAGCACTTAATTTATCATGATTCACAATTATCATGTCTAGAATTCATAAATAACCTTTTTTCAGTAATTTTTATACAATGTAAGATATATCCAATTTTATGAAGATAGAAAATCAAATTCAAAAAGCCCTTTAATTAATTCAGTAGATATCAATTTTGACTTGCACAAATCTCAAACCAAGAAATAGTAACATGAAAAGAATAGAAAAAAAGACCATACTTTATCAAGTAACACTCACAAAATTAGAAAAATGAAAAAGGGAAGTTAATTAAGTACCTTTGAAATTTTCCTTGTTGAGTAACTCAGAAGTAATGAGAAGAGAAGTAGTATCATCATCCACCACCAAAATGCTTATTTTTTCTAAAAATTCATTGTCACAACACTCATTTTCTACCTCCATTGATGATCTTCCACCAAAAGAAGAAATCATCAAAGTTTTTAAAAGTTCAATATACTTAAATGATAAGAATTGATTGTAGGTGTTTTAGATGTGTTTTTTTGGTTGAAAGGGAAACACAATTTATAAAGAAAAAAAAATTAATGAGAGCACTCCACTTTCCTTCAATATAATCAGTTCATTTTTTGCAGAAAAGTCCACTTAGATATTCTAACCAAGTTTTGCCAATTCCTTTAATAAATTTTTTTGTTTTTCCTCTTTTGATATATATATATATATTATTTTTTTTCACAAAAATTTACTTAGATTTGCTTACCAAGTTTTGCCATTCCTTCAAAAACTTATTAATTTTTTTTCCTTTTTTGATATATATATATATTTTTCATTTTATTTTCACAAAAATCTACTAAGATTTGCTTACCAAATTTTGCCACTTCCTTTAAGTAACTTGTTTAACTTTTTTCCTTTTCTGCTATATATATATATACATATATATATTTATTTTTATTTATTTTTACAAAAATGTACTTAGATATGCTTACCAAGTTTTGCCACTTCCTTTAAGCAACTTAATTATTTCTTTACCTTTTTTACTCTAATAATTAAAGTCAACTGACTATAAATAAATTTACAATAACTTACCATGACATAAGTCAAAATTAAAGCAAATTAGTTATTTCTATACCTTTTTTGCTCTAATAATTATAGTCTAACTGACTATAAATAAAAGCTACATTAACTTACCATGACATAAGTCAAAATCAATAAGTAAGACTCTAACTATGTATGATTTAAATAATTAATATTTTATATATTAATTTGTATAACTTACATAAATTTCATAGTGTAAAACTTAAATTACACATTCTATTCATATTTTTTTTTATTTTACAGAAATTCCTTAAAAATTATAGCATTCAGATACATTATATTCAGTCGGATACATAGCGTCTGATACGTAAAACAACTTGGTTGTTGAGCTTAAAAATGAGTCCAAATGTAATCAGTTCCACAAATCACGCAAAACGAATTGATATCAATCTAGTCCAACCGATAAGAGATTTAGAGGATTCAAAATTCAAATTTTCTTCTCCTTCATCTATCTCAACTCATAACAAATTCAAAATAGATGACCATCGTTGTTAATACATGATGAATATATTGATTTTGTTGAGATATTCAGAAATATAGGCAAGCTCTGAGTTATGAACGATACAATAGTGATGAGACAGTTGTTGGACAAATAATTTCTTTCGCGAATCTCAAATTCGCCATTACAGCTGAATTTAATCTCAAATATATGCTATTGATACAATAGACAAGATGACTGGAGAGATGCATTGCTTTGATGCTAAATCCGTTGAAATTATTTGGATCGAAGTTGGGGAAAACGGCACCCAAGGTATTTTTATATCTAAACGAGATAAGTGTCAAAAACACAACTAAGCAATTTGTTCTCTTCCTTTGATATTATCTTTATCCATAAGTTGCAGGTTTATTAATTTAATATAATTAGTAGAAGTTTTATTCGCATGACTTATTTGATATTATCACAGTTGAGCAAGCTGAACTTGTTGTTGTGACGACTATTCATCTTTCTGTAGAGTTTGTCTTGTAATGTCCGAAAAAATGAATTTGCTATAGCGATGATTCAATGCTTTAGGTATTGAAGTAATTATACTATCTTGTTCTTAAGTTGTGAGTTAGTATTTTATATATAAGTCGTGATACATTGTTATTCCTCGAAGAAGATACATTGTTAGCCTTAAGCGAAATATATGTAATTGTGGGAGATTTCAACTAGACGAAGTACATGTGCACACACAGTTCTTCTTTGATACATGTGAAATTTCAACTAGACGAAATACCTTGTGCCATGATACATTACTGACTACAAAATGGATACAATTTTAGATTGATACATGTGAATTATTGAACAAAACTTGGTACAATTATAGCTAGTGCGCACTTAATTTCATGTATCATGTACATGTGATTTTTTGAATTTTAAATGTATCAATAATTGAATTACTTTCAATCTTTAACCATTATTCATTTTAATCATTGATTTTTTCCCCTCTAAAATTCATATATTGATATATAAGACATGATACATTAATGGTTAGAGTTTGATACAACACTAATTAGACTCGCATGTAATGGATTTACAGATCTGTGAGTTATTTTGTTGTTTGTATAACGTATCAGATATATGTGATTTTTTTTTTAATTTTTTAATTTTAAAGAATATATATAAAAATGTTACATTAATGAAAACAAAAATGATATACTTGTAGCTTTATACATGTGAATTATTGTATGCAACTTCATACAATTAGAGTGAGTATGTTGTGAATTTATATTTTTTAAAATTATTAATATGTGAATTTCTTTAATTTTTTATGTATCAACACTGAAGAAAATACATTTTAATGTATCTACTATCCAATTTAGCATGTGAATGTAATTTCTTCTCTGTTTTTTTTATAATGATACATGAAACGATAACTTGTATAATGTATCTATTAGAATTGCAGCTATGTAGTAGTGTGTTTATTGGAATATGTTCATGAAAAGTGAAGGCTTCTATTAGGAAAAAAGTTACATATATACATTTGTACTGCTCTGATTACTACAACTAGGTGCATTTGCAAACACATATGAAGTTCCAACGGTTTCAATGTCTCATAAGAACGATTTGATCTGTTTTCGAAATTTGCTTTGGAAGAAATTGTATTACAACCTAGGTATAAAAAGGAATGCCTGGACGACCAAGGAAATGAAGGGACGTTGTGGACAAGAAGGTCACAATCAAAGAACTTGTACTTTCTTTTCAAAAGATGGTTGATAAAATCTTTTTTGAAATACTATTATGTTTCAGTTACATTAAGTTAAGATTAAAGTTTCATTCGATTTTTAGATTTTCCACTGTTATATTGATATACACTGCAATTTACTATTAGATAATGAATTTATGATACAATAAATTGACATGTTAATATTTTCAACCTTGTGTACATTTCTGATTCAACATAAATACACAATAAACATGACACAAGATATTATATCAGATATTTATTTAACTGCATACAACATATGACAAAAGACATTTTCTTACTGATACACAATTAAACCTTCCTCAATGAACATAACACACGATTTATATCATATAATTATTAAAACTAAATATATTGTATCTGAAACATGTTAAATAAGATAATTTTTTACTGATACAATATTTACCATGATACTCATTGAACATACCACAATATATATATATATATATATATATATATATATATATATATATATATATATATATAGCTTATATAAATTTCATAGTGTATTGATATATAAGACATGATACATTGATGGTTAGAGTTTAATACAGCACTAATAAGACTCGTATGTAATAGATTTGCAAATTTGTGAGTTATTTTGCAATTCGATTTGAGTTTGATACAACATTAATGGTATCATATACTCATTCATATTTCAAAAGCTAATATATAAAAGTTATATGATACATTAATGATAACATTACATGCAAGAGTTCATACTGAACGTCGTTATATGCTACAATCCAACCACCTATTCACTACTATGGAGAATAGAAAAACTTAAGTTGTGTATACAAGTAATTTATCCTATTAATTTTGCTTCCAATTTTTTGAACAATCATACTATTATAACTATATATTATCTTTTCTATAATTATTGTATCTATCTTCCAATTATTATTTTTTAAATTAACAATTTACCATCTATGTTTCAATTTTTTTTGAGTTAATATTTCGAAATGGGAAAGAGAAAAGTTAAAAATTATTTTTTGAAAAGAAGTTCAGTGTTGATATAGGAAAAATGTGTTATAGTACAAACTAAATTTTGTTAAGAGGGATGAAAATGGTGGTTTAAGAAGAAGAAATTAATTATCTAAATTATGGTTAGGACCTTATTTTAATTAACTTTTAACTATTAATTTTAGCTCTGTGAAAAGATATACATATTCATAGAGTTAATTTAACTTAATGATTTGTTAAATTCAATTTTAGTTTATCGTGATACACTCCCTCTTTTTCTTTTCTTTTTTTAAAACTTGTTGCAGTTTCTTTTTTAGGGTCAGAGATATTAATTTTGGCTAAAATTTTAAGATGTGTTTTTTTAATATCTGATATGAAAAGAATTGTAATTTAAAGTATTTTTTAAAATAATTTTTTAACATCTAATTTTTATGTTTAAATATTGAACTTATGTAATCTAATTTATCTTAAAAAATAGTTATATTGACTTTTAAAAAAATACAATAAATGTGACAACTAAAAAGGAATAAAAAGAACAATGACTAACTCAAATAAATAAAGAAAGAAGAGTGATTTGGATACTTTTTTTTTTGGTTTTATTAGAGAGATATGGATATCTAATTTAAAATAAAAAAGAGAATTGGAATTACCATTTAATGCTCTTTTGAAAATCACTCATACTTATTTTCCTGCCAAATGTGTTTTAAAATTAGCTCAGATGATATTTTTTTTAGGAACTTTAATATATAGTCACACAAAAATAGCATAGTTACTATTTATAGATATAGTTTGATAATTAAAATTCATAACTACATTTATAGAGATGAGAGAGGTGAGCGAGACTGGGAGAGAGGTAGATTGTATATGTATATTGATTAGATAATTATATATTATACATATGTATTTGTATATATGAAAAGAGAGATAGAGAGAGGGAGGATAGAGACGAGAGAGATTGGGAGAGGGAGGAGAGAGGCAAGTGAGAGAGTCCAGAGAGTGGGAGAGAGGAGAATTGTATATGTATATCGATAGATAATTGTATATTATATAGATGCACTTGTATATATGACAAGCGAGATTGGGAGAGAGATGAGAAAGGCAAGCGAGAGAGGGAAAAGAGTGGGAGAGAGGTAAATTGTATATGTATATCGGTAAGATAATTGTATATCATACATGTGTATTTGTATATTTTGGCGAATTATACATATACAAACGTGGTTAATTATACAAACTTGAAGTCAGTCCACATAATTAATGTATAATATTAATCGCGAATGATAATTATAGCAAACTATAGCTATGATGAGTAATTAAGTAGTATAATTTATCATTTTTATTATTAGTACAAGAAGTCAAACTATGACTAATTTGTACACAGTGTATTAGAAATATTTACAAAGCTGACGTTTGACTTTTTTTTTTTTAAATAAACAATAATATTATTAATTAAATTAAAATTGAATATATCTTAAATTAAAGATGAAAATTTAGGATAAATGACAGAAATCCTACCTTTAAGTTCTATTATTACCATTATCCCCTATTAGTTTTACAAATTCCCAAAATTTTATTTTCACACATTAGATTAATGTATCAGCGCATCAAATTAATGTATCACGCGAATTAAATTACTGTGTCTCGCGCATTAAATTAATGTATCATTTATAAAATGTACATTACATTAGTGTATCATGTATAAAATGTAATGTATCTTACTTAACGATTAATGTATCTCGCACATCAAATTAATGTATCAGCTTTTCTATTATTGTATCATTTGAGGAATTTTGAAAATTATAAACTTATAAGGGACAAATGATAATTTTACCTTAAAAATATGTAATTTCTGTCCTTTTTTATTACATAATTTATAACATCAAACATAGAGTTCGAAGCCGGTGTTAGGAAACATTGGTTTACTAATCTTTTACCAAAAGACAAAAAAATAGAAGTACAATCACACATATGAATAATTTATAGTCATGCATAGATTTTCTCAACGATTATTTGATCAAAAAGGTTGTGAATCTGTATAACAGTTGGTGTTGATGAATTAAAACAAAATGAGTGGAATTGCAATTTACTCGTTCAAAGATAGATAAAAATAAATTTAGTTAGAAATAATGGAAAAAGGTAAAAAATATCCTTAAACTATTTGAAATAACTTATGTTTATCTTTAAATTATATTTCGGCTCAAAACTATCCTTTACGTCAAACTATTGGGAAAAAAGTGCCCACTTATTAATAAAAGTTGTTAAATATCATGTGGATGCCACATTGCACACCAATAGAGTTCCATTGTCAGATAGACTAAGTCCCCAAATCATAATTACTCTTTTGTCTAATTTTATTATTTCCCAGAAACGATTTCACCCCTTCTTCCTCATTTCACGGCTAGGGTTTCACAATTTTCTTCGTCACTGGGTTTCAAAGTGGATATTCGTGGTTGTAGGTTAGTAAATATTTTTTCTTAATTTATTATGTTTACAACCATGAATATCCACTTTAAACCCAGCCCCATTGAAAGCTATGAAACCTTAGCCGCGAAATGAGGAGAAAGTTGTGAAATCCTAACTATCATGCTTTGAAAACGTAAACATAATAAATTAAGAAAAAAGATTTACTAACCTACAGCCATGAATATCCACTTTGAAACCTAGCCCGAAGAAAGCTTTGAAACCCTAGCCGCGAAATGAGGGGAAAGTTGTGAAATCCTAACTATCAGGCTTTAAAATCGTAAACATAATAAAATAATTATTTTTTTAACTAATCTATAACCACGAATATCCACTTTGAAACGTAGCCACGAAGTAAAATATGAAACCCTAGTCACGAAACGAGGGAGAAGGGGTGAGATCGTTTCTTGAAAATAGTGAAATGAAGGGTAGGGGGTGGGTAGGGGGGAGCAATTAGAATTTAGGGATTTAGTCTATTTGGCAGTGAAACCTTATTGGCATGCAATGTGACATCCACATGGTATTTAACAGCTTCCGTTAATAAGAAGAGTATTTTTGACCCAATAGTTTGACGGAAACGGTAGTTTTGAGCCGCAATATAGTTTAAGGGTAACTATGAGTTATTCCGGATAGTTTAAGGGTTTTACCCTTTTCGTTTAGTCTATGTGGCAGTAGAACTCTATTGGCGTGCAATGTGGCATTCACATAGCATTTAACAACTTCCGTTAATAAGAATGACACTTTTGATTCAATAGTTTGATGGGAAGGATAGTTATGAGCCAAAATATAGTTTAAGAATAAGGGTGTGTTTGGTATGGAGAAAAATGTTTTCCATGGAAAATGTTTTCCTAGAAAATGTTTCCTGGAAAATAAGTAGATTTTAGACTTATTTTCTCATGTTTGGTTGGTGAGTAGAAAATATTTTCGTGAAAATGATTTTTAGTGTTTGACTTATGAATGAAAAATGTTTTTGAGAGACATCTTTTATTTTTAGTAGAGTAAAAAATAATTTATGAAATTGAAAATATTTTTAAAAATAAAATTATTATTTTTTGGAATGGTGGTGAGGGTGGGGGTAGTGGGTGGGGGCAGGGGGGATGGGTAGGAGTGAAAAAATAAAAATTTGAAGTTAATAGTATATTTAAAAAATAAAATCAATTTTTTTTTGGGTGGGAGGCTGGTAGGGGGATGACCGGGGGGGGGGGGGGAGGTAGGAGTTTAAAAATAAAAATTTGAAGTTGAAAATATTTTAAAAAAATAAAATTAATTTTCTGGGGAGGGGTTGGGGTTGGGGGGGCTGGCCGGTGGTGGGTGGGTGGGTGGGGGTCAGGGATCGGGTGAAAAAATAAAATTTTAAAATTGAAAATATTTTTTAAAAATTGATGTTAAAAAATATAATTTGAAATTGGAGAAGAGTTTTGGAAAATATTTTCCTTAATTTTTGAAAGGAAGTCATTTTCCTTAATTTTGAGGAAAATGAGTTGATTTGGAAAACATTTTCCAAAACTTTTGTCCCAACCAAACATGGAAAAATTGGAAAATATTTTCCTTCATACCAAACACACTCTAAATATGCTATATTTTGAATAATTTAAGAATAGGAAAAATTAGCAAACCAGTCACAATCCCTAACTTAATTAATAAAAACATCTATACTTTAAAATAATTGTTGAAATTGTCAAATATGTCAATATTTTAGAAAGTGATTTATATTCAAATTTTATTTTTCAAAACCAACTTTAAATCAAATTCTACATTCATTACCAATTTACACTTCTTCATATGATTTAGTACCATTAAATTTATTTTTCATCTTTCACTTTTTATTTTTTTTCTCTTTCATCAACTTTTCTGTCCCATCATTCACTTTTCTCTTCTTTTTTTCTTCATCAAAATTTCATAATTATTCTCTCTCATTGTTGAAGAAGAACTAATTATTCAAGTTCGTAACAATTTTTTCAGATCTATCAATTAATCAAAAAATCTCTTAATTGATAAATGTATTTTTGAATTCATCATTTATTTTGCGAGATTTTATTTTCAAAATCACACATTATGTTGAATTTCTGGATTGTATGTATTGAGGATTTTCCTTCATTTTTTTTAAAATTTATATATGAATTTGCTAACATACTCATCAAATATTTATGTATTTCAGATTTTTAGTATTTAAAATAATTTTGTTCGATCTTTTTTTATGATTTATTTTTATATTTCAAATTTAGTAGAATCTACATTATTATTTAGGTATTGAATTGTTTCGCAAAAGTATTTAGAAATATTTTGAATGTTCTGTAGTTTGTAGTCAAATTTATTTTTACAAAGTGATAGTCTAAATACAAACCTGCATTTTGATTATTTAAAATTGTGAATGAATACGAAATCAAAGATAAACTAGTTGGTATAAACATATAATGAGCAAAATAAAATACAAAATTATTTGATTGATGCAATTTGGATGAATACACATATAATGAATACATAAATAAACTGTATTTTGGCTATTTATAGTTGAGAATGAATACGAAATCAAAATATAAATACAAAACTTTATGTTATACATTAGGACGAATACGAAATCAAACCTAAATACAAACTTTATGGTATACATTAGGACGAATACAAAATCAAATATAAATACAAACTATTTGGTATACAAAGTGATATTGGAAATAAGCAAAATAAAATACATATGTTAGATAGATTAATACGTATACCATGAATACATGAGTATTGTATATTGAATACTGAAAAATTTCTTAAAAGGAGATACATAAACTTCATAACTTTAACATGATAGCCAAATAACTTCATACATTTTTCAGACATTTTTAAAGATAAATTATAATTTATAACGTCAAAATAATGCATTAATATAATAAACTGAAATATGATAATGTATAGTAAATAAACGTGTTTAAAAATAATAATTGAATATTGAATTTTTAGAACAATTGTGATAGGCGTGTTTTTTAGAACATGGTGAAAGAAGAAGAAAGAGATGGAAGTTGTATTTGAATAAATTGCCAATTAGTTCTTTGTTTTGAATTTTTTTAACTGATAAGACTTTTAAGTAATTGTTTCTTTTTAATATTTTTTCTCCCCTTAATTTCTTCTTTCTGTTTTTAACAATTGTTTCTATTTTGATATTTTTACTAAATATTGAAAGTATTGACAATGAATCCTATTAAATGTCAAAATATTGACATTTAAAAAGTTTTTCCAGAAGAATATTTTTTACCCTTAAATGGTCTCAACCTTCTTCTACCCTTTCTCATTCCACTTTTCATTTGTTTTTCTATTTTACTTCCTCTTGCCTATTTCTTTATTAAATATTTAAGGTATATTTTAAATGTATATTTATGAATGATGAATAAATGCAAACTAGACTTACGCACTCAAATTAATCAGATTAATACACCTAAAAAACAAAAATAAAAAATATTATTTTCATGAAACTTCATAAACGAAAAAATAATATCGAATTAACTTACAAAAAACATATTCACTATTTATGAAATTCAGTTTCAGATAGGATTAGGAGATCACAGAGTCGAGTAGTGAAAATAATCACTTACAATAAGATTGTGTATAATAGACCATTGTAATCAAACCCTTCTGCAAATTGCATTTAGAGAGAACTTAATGTATCGTGGTCTCATTTTTTTAATATCAAATTCTCCTAATAAAACATTTCCAACATAAAGAAATATAATAAAAAACAGAATTACCATGTAGGAGTGGCTGCAGAAGTACGTGATGAATATGAAAAACTTGATTTCTCATACAACTGAAAGCTACTATCATCAGAACATGATTCCTGCCACAACATAGAAAAGAATGAAAATAGAATCAAGAATAACTAACAACGTAGAGCAGGACAGAACCAGGATTTTCAATAAGGAGGTTTAAAATCTGAAAATATAGACATACAAATAGTCGAAGGGAATTTGACATCTACAATATATACCTAAAAAAATCATTTTAATCATATATAAATAATAAAAATGGAGATTGAACGAGTTCATAATCACACCTATTATAAATCAATTAGTATCATCTAGAAGGGGCAAAAATTTTAAAAAATTCCAATTCCAAAGTGGGCAACTTTATGCTCAAACTGGATCTTGAAAATGCACTCGATTGGTATTTTATCTATAGAGATTTGGGTTATTTAAGTTTCTCCCGAAAATCTCCAAACTTATCATGTCCTGTATCTCATCACCATCTATGACTATTTTAATCAGTTGTACAAAAACTGATTTTAGCAAGGAAAGATTAACAATTTTTTGTCGAGCTTGAATTATGGTGGTTCAGAAGCACATGGAATTTAAAGTTAATACCCAATGGAGATTTAGTTCTTTATGTTCTTTATGGATGTCGTTCTTCAATCAATTGATTTGGAATAATTAAACTATTTGTTTATTGTAATAGTAGATATTTTAAAGCAAAATTATCATTTGTCCCATATAAGTTTATAATTACAAAAATCCTTCAAATGATATAACAATATAAACGTTGATACATTAATATGATGCGCGAGATACATTAATCGTTAAGTAAGATACATTACATTTTATACATAATACATTAATTTGATGTACATTTTATACATGACACATTAATCTGATGCGCGAGATACATTAATTTGATGTGCTGATACATTAATCTGATGTGTGAAAATAAGGGATTTGGGAATGTAAAACTAATAGGGAATAATAGTAATAAGAGAACTTAAATGTGGAATTTCTGTCATTTATCCAAATTTATGAGCTTATGCAAAATTACCTCAGTCTAATACTTTAGTCTCTTATGTTCGAGGGTAAGTTAAAAATAGTCCTTTATGTAATCAATAAATATAAGTTTGTCAAAAGTTAATGAAGAAACCTTACCCTGATACAAGAACCAGATTCTTGTAATTCTGTTGCAACACAATAAAATAAAAATTTATCATGGAAACCTTCCTAACTCAAGGAAGGGAAAAACCACACCGAAGTTTTATATTAATTCAAGATTTACAACTCAGTTAATCAATGAATCTAACTCTAAACTTCTGCCCTTTTCGAATAACTCTAATCGAAAACTCCCCACTCAACAAGAAGTCAAACTCGCTTCTTATTTACAAAGACTCTCAACTCTTCTTAACTCTAACCACCCAAGAAGTAAAACTCACTTCTTGTTACAATTCTCTCAAGACTCAACTCCCAAGAAGTCAAACCCACTTCTTGTTACACAATCTAGGAATTATTACAACTCAATAGTAACTTATAACAAATCAACAAAGACTAATAACCCTAGACTTTAATTGATCAAACTTCAACATTCAATAGTTCATAATGGAACAGATTTCGTGAACCAGGTTCTTATGTTGCTGTGACGAAGCTCTGCATTTTAGTTCAGTGTGGAACAGATTTTGTGAACCAGCTTCTTACGTTACTATGACGAAACTCTGCGTTTTTTCTCCAGAAAATTACTGCTCTCAAGATGATATATTTTGTGAATATGCAATAGATCTGGCTTTGCTAGAAAATTCTCTCGATTTTTTGTTTATGCAAAGATATTATTTTCCTTCAACTTCTTGATCCTTTTGTAGATTTTGATTTGCCTTTAACTTCTACAAGGAAAGAAATTACAAATCCTTTTCCTTCTTGAATTTGTCTATATTTACTTCTTTCCTTATTTGACTTGAATTATAACTTCTTTATTTCTTTTCTTATTTAACTTGAATTCTAACGTCTTTATTTCTTTCCTTCTTTGACTTGAATTGCTATTTTTTTTTAATTTCTTTCCTTCTTTATTTCTTTCCATATTTGTTTCCTTCTTTATTTCTGCATTTTTTCTTCTTTGCCGCAATACTCATAATTAGACACATACAACGCCATGCCTTCACTTTATCAATCATCAAAACCACTTTATATGTTCTCCTACTTCCCAACATTTCTCCCCTTTTTGATGATGATAAACAATGATTTGTTACACATCAATACTCTTTGTTAGAAATCAAAACTACAACTCTTTGTCATCCATCAAAACTACAAACTTCATGTTTTTCTCATTCCACAATAATTTTCCCCTTTTTGATGATGACAAACTATGAATATTATGTCTATCCACATTATATAATTTCCCCCTTTTGGCATCATTGAAAACAAATAACCAAAGAACTCGATTAACATTCAATGACTACAATATCATTTTAACTCATAGTCACTTGGGCAACACTTTCAAGTACACTTCTGCTAACAATATAGTAAGTTAATCTGAGAATATGAGCCATCTTAAACACATACACAATTAAGATCTTCAATAAGAAACAGAATAAACAATTATGTACCAGTTTAAGCCCTTAGAGCTTTAAATCAAAAGCATATGATATCATGAGTATGAGACAGACATAAGCACATCAACGAATTAGAGAGTCTAAAAAAATTGAGGATAAGGATTTGGGACAATGATTATTAAAGTGAGAAAAAAAGGGATGTTACTGCCATTGATAAATTTTTTTAATATGCCCATTGTGCACCAGCTCCTTCGTTCTGATCGGTTTTCTTAGAATGTGAAATTTCATCAAGAGAAACATGAGGTACATCATAAATTATTATATTTTAAACTCTACTCCATAACATTTTCATTCCTCCATGATTTTTTTTTTATAGCCTTTTTCTTGATGACATTTTGAAGGAGTATCAACTACAAGTAAGAGTTTCACCATATTTTGGTGCACAAAGAGATGTGTTTATCAATAATGAAAGCAATAAATAAGTTATTTCTATGAGAATTGTTTTCCCTGAGAGATAGACAGGTTATATACTTGGAATGGATGAAATATCAATTTGGAGTTTGTGAACCTGGTTCAGAAGTGAAAGGTAAAGCAAACTTCCCCCTCAAATAAAACATGAGTGGCTTGAAGACTAAGGTTTTCATCATTAGAACGATTTGAAATTGAATGATGCTCATTGTCAAAGAGGGTTCTTGGTATTTTATAAGATTTGAATTTTTGATGATCGACCAGGTTCACTAGTGCTTATGTTTGACCTAAACTCAAGAAATTCATGCATTGAAAAAGGATGGTACATACCTGAGTATTACAGAGAAACCAGGTTCCCCTTTTTGTGTTCCTCCATGATTTACTTAATCGTGTTAGCAAAAGCGTAGAGATAATATTCGCAGACCTTCTAAACATTGTTTGAGATATGCCTGGAGTGTGTACCTGTTACAGTACGAGGCTGAGTTAGTAGATATTCATTGTATAATTACTCAACCATAAGATTATTCGTTTACTAGCCAATTATTAAAGAAAATCATGATAATGCATCAACTTGTTTCGATAAGACCAAGCTTTGACTGATATTTCTCAAGCTCTTCATATTCAAGGCCTTCATGAGAATGTCGCATCATCATATTCTCCCAGATCAAACGAATCTCAAGCTGAGTCACAAGAATCAACCCTTGTTAATTTTCAATACCTTTCAATGAATAACAAGAACCAGGTTCACCCAACGAAGTTCCCCCTGAAGATGTACCATACTCTAACTGTCCCGATTACTCTATTATTCCCCCAATCTCCAGAATCATAGGTTAGTACAGTAATTCATGTTGCAGGTGCAGCAATGATTGTTAGATGTGAACCAGGTTCATCTGCAATGTTTCCTAAATTTACATCATCAAAGATGTTTGATATCATGTCATTTTCTTCAACCTTTTTTATCTTGTCTCTTTCATTTTTCTCATCTTTTTCAAGGACTAAACTTCCGCCTTGAAAATCAAAGTGCGAGAGGAAATTTTCTACCATTTTTAACACCTGTATGGAGCATGCACTATTCATGTACCAAGTTGGTCTTTTCCCTCTCATCTTCACCTGAAACACTAGTCAAAGATTAGTCTTGGGAACCCATATTAGCTTGAGCCCCTTTATGTGAGTAAAATGATGAATAAGATTTCTTCTAGCCCATAAAGGCAAATAAAAAAACCTTTTATCTTGAGCAGTTTTATTTGGAACCAGGTTCTGCGCCGTATCAGTCTTTTCCTTTTTGGTGAACTTAACATTTTTTTTGAAAAAACTCAAATAAAGCTTTACATTGATTCTTTAAATGACCTGAGTATCCACAATGAGTGCATAAACTTTTAGACATGTGAATAGTATGTGCTATAGATTATTCTCTTTTCTAAAATCTATCCCACTTCGACTGGTGGTTTGCCTTTCTTGAATCTGAGTTAACATTTCAGAGGACCTGGTCCATCTAAGATTTCGTTCCAGATCAGGTTTGGTCTGATCAAGATTTTCTTGTAGCAATCTATTTCTTTCTGTTAAGGCTTGACAATTTATGGTTAACAATTTTATTTTTTCTTCTAAAGCTAATTAAAGTTTACTAGCAGAGTTTTTGCCCTTGTGACTTAACTCTGAGATTTTAATCTGTTCTTTTAATTTTTTTTTGAAGAAAGTGATTGTGTTTATTAAGATTGTCATTGACTTCTCTTAAAGATGCATAGTTTTCCATCATTTGTTCTCTTTCAGAATTGATTAACTGATATGCATCTATAAGAGTACTCAATAGGGACTCTAGTTCCTTTTTAGAATATGATTCAATATTTACTTTAATGTAATAAAAACTTACCTCGCTTTGTTTGTCATCTTCTTCATCATCTTTAGAATCTGTTTCAGCAATGAGTGCAAGAAAATCATATTTATTTGATTGTTCAATTGCAAGTAGTGACTGATTTTCGAACCCTCCATTTTCAGATTCTTCTTCTGATAAGTCTCCCATAGCGGCAAAGGCTTTTTCATTGAAAGATCAACTTCTTTATTGGTCATTCGTATGTTTGTGGAAATATACTTATCATTCTTGATTTCCTTTTCTTTATCCGAACTATTCCTCTTTTTTTCTAGAGCTTTTAATGGACAAAACTGACAAAGTGATCCGGACTTCCACACTTGTGACATACTTGATCTATTGGATTTTCAGTGATTTTTTTAGAGTTCATTCCATGGAATACTTGTCCCTTTTTCAACGTTCTTGAGAACCTTTTGGTCATTAACGCAATGTTTTCGTCCTCAAAATCTTCTGGTGTTGTGCCAGTAAGAATCAGGTTCTTCTGTTTTCTTTTGCCTCCAATTTTCTTTTCTTGTTTTTTCTTGAGTTCATAGGTCATCCATAACTAACTTATCTAGATCACATGCTTCAGTAATGGCTTCTACTTTGCTTTCCCAAGATTCTGGAAGAACACTCAAAAGTTTTCTGACTGTCTTCCCATTGGGAATTATTTCACCTAATGAGTAGATTTCATTAATGATAGCAGTGAACCTGGTGTGCATCTCTTGGATTGTTTCACCTTCTGCCATTCGAAACAGTTCGTATTGTCTGTTCAAGTTATCTATTTTAGACTTCTTTACCTGAGTTGTTCCTTCATGCGCAGTTTGCAAAGTTTTTCATATTGCTTTTGCATCTTGACATGATGATATTCGATTGTATTCATCTGGACCTATTTCTCATATCAAGATCTTTTTTGCTTTAGCATTGTTCTGAATTGCAAGTTTATCTGCAATATTCCATTCTTTCCTATCCTTTGGTACTTTAGTGGTTCTATCAATTCCAGTTTTCATGGGTATGGTTGAACCGTCCAACACGACTCCCCATAGGTCAAAATTTTCTCCTAGTAAGTGATCCATCATGCGGTTCTTCCACCATCCATAATATTTTCCATTAAACAGTGGTGGTCGAGTTTGAGAAGCTCCTTCTTGTGGTGTAGGTGGTGCAGCCATTGATCCTTTTCAAGATGTTAGTCTTTTAATGAAAAGACCTGCTCTGATATCAATTGAAGAAACCTTGCCCTGATACAAGAACCAGGTTCTTGTAATTCTGTTGCAACACAATAAAATAAAGATTTATCGTGGAAACCTTCCTAACTCAAGGAAGGGAAAAACCACACCAAAGTTTTATATTAATTCAAGATTTACAACTCAGTTAATCAATGAATCTAACTCTAAACTTCTACCCTTTTCGATTAACTCTAATCGAAAACTCTCCACTCAACAAGAAGTCAAACTCGCTTCTTATTTACAAAGACTCAACTCTTCTTAACTCTAACCACCCAAGAAGTCAAACCCGCTTCTTGTTACAATTCTCTCAAGACTCAACTCCCAATAAGTCAAACCCACTTCTTGTTACACAATCTAGGAATTATTACAACTCAATAATAAATCTAGAACAAATCAACAAAGACTAATAACCCTAGACTTTAATTGATCAAACTTCAACATTCAATAGTTCATAATGGAACAGGTTTCGTGAACCAGGTTCTTATGTTGCTGTGACGAAGCTCTGCATTTTAGTTCAGTGTGGAACAGATTTTGTGAACCAGCTTCTTACGTTGCTATGACGAAACTCTGCGTTTTTTCTCCAGAAAATTACTGCTCTCAAGATGATATATTTTGTGAATATGCAATAGATCTGGCTTTGTTAGAAAATTCTCTCAACTTTTTGTTTATGCAAAGATATTATTTTCCTTCAAATTTTTGATCCTTTTATAGAGTTTGATTTGCCTTTAACTTCTACAAGGAAAGGAATTACAAATCCTTTTCCTTCTTGAATTTGTCTATATTTACTTCTTTCCTTATTTGACTTGAATTGTAACTTATTTATTTCTTTCCTTATTTGACTTGAATTCTAACTTCTTTATTTCTTTCCTTCTTTGACTTGAATTGCTATTTTTTCTTAATTTTTTTCCTTCTTTATTTCTTTCCATATTTGTTTCCTTCTTTATTTCTGCATTTTTTCTTCTTTACCGCAATACTCATAATTGTACACATACGACGCCATGCCTTCACTTTATCAATCATCAAAACTATTTTATATGTTCTCCTACTTCCCAACAGTTAATATGTTTAGTTCTCATCGAGTATTTCCTCAAATATATTTGTTAGTTTTGATGGGAATTTTGGAAAAATAAACTAGCAAATAATATTATTTTGCCGCTTAGTTTTGATAAAAGAATTTAAGTTTTATATATTGTCAGTGTAACTTTTGCTTGTCTATGATACAAAATCCCCCCCCCCCCCCCCCCCGCTCTTGTACAAAACCTTTATATTTTCAATTTTCGTCTTGAAACTTTCTGATATACGTACCAAGAATTTCCTACTCTAGTTCATAATTGTTGGTCTAATACAGACCTCATGCAAGCTAATAAAAAACTCTGAGAAACTCTTCAGATTTGAGTCAACTTTTATTTGGTGATGTTAGAAAAAAGAAGTCTAACATTATAGCTCACTTAGCACGAATCCAAAAATACCCAAACTTCCCTACTAGGTATTTCCTTAAGAATTTTGATCATACTCTTAGAGTTCAGTATAATAATATTCTCAAAATCGAAGAAGATTTTTGGAAGATTAATTGACTAAATGATGGAGATAATAACACTAGCTTCTTCCACTTATATGTTATTAACAAACGTAGACGTAATAAAATCTTTTTTTTTTGGATGATCAAGGCAAATGGACAGATAATCAAGATTACCTTTTACATCATACAATCACTATTTATGTCACTTCTCATACTGTTTTCACTGTTAATACCACGTCTAAAATAACTACCTCCTTCCGTAAAATAGGTCTCTCCTACCTTGATCTTCCATTGCAAGATTCAGAAATACTTACTGCTCTTCACTCTTTTCAGCCTTCTAAGGCTCCGAGACCAGATGACTTACACCCTTTTTTTTAAACAAAAATTCTAGCATATAGTTGGCCCTTCGGTTACAAAGTTTGTTCATGATTGTTTTAATAATCTCGACCTCCACCATCAATCAAAATTATCTCTATATAATTCCTAAACCCCCCATGCTAATAACCTCTGTAACTTTCGACCTATAGGTCTTTGCAATACTATATATAAAATTATTTTACTGTATTTCGATTGAAACCTTATCTTCAAAAAATCGTTGACCCCTTACAATCTAGTTTTTTAAAGGGAAGAAGATCTGTTGATAATGATATTGTTATCGAGGAATTTATGAACAATTTTAAAAATTCCAGTTTCAAAGTGGGCAACTTTATGCTCAAATAAGATCTTGAAAAGGCGTTTGATAAACCTGAATGGTCTTTTATCTATAAAGCTTTGGTTTGTTTAAGCTTCCCCCAAAAATCTCCAAACTTATTATGTCTTGTATCTCATCACCATCTATTGCTATTTTAATCAATGGCACAAAAATTGATTTCTTTAACTCTACCAGAGGTATTCGCTAAGGGGACCCTCTATCCCGTCTAGTTTTATTCTATGTATGAAAATATTCTCAAACTATATTAATTATCATGTTGATATATGTCTTTGGAGACCCCCATAAAAATCTCAACTCGAGGTCCTAAATTCTCCCATCTTTTCTGAGCTAATGATCTTGATCTAATGGCCAAAGCTAAAAAAAACCTCTATCACCTCCATGGCCAAGAGTATTGACCTCTTCTATCAACTCTCAGGCCAAACTATCAACAGAGTAGAATAAAAAATCATTTCATTCCTCAAAATGTAAGGCCAGTACCATTTTCCAACTCCTCACTACCTTTGAGATTTTCCATTTCTCTATATTTGGCAAATATCTTTGATTTCCTATCCTTAATAATGCTCCTAGGCCTAAAATTTTATTTATATTCTAGACAAAATGAAGCAAAAACTTGCTGATTGGAAATTGCAATTTCCTCACTATGGCAAAAAGAGTTACTTTAGTCCATTCTACTCTAAACTCCATTCTAGATTATGTTATGCAATACATCCAGAGGAACTTCATTTGGGGTAGTTCCCAACGTAAGTAAAAGATCCATTATCTTAGTTGGAAAGTAATTACCACCCCTAAGCACCTTGGTGTATTAGGTCTTCATGATGCTTCTACCAAAAATAAAGTCACTCTTGCGCGGATCGCTCGTAGAATGTAACATCCCAATGGGTCAATCATGTGTACCAATGTAATAACTTCCGCAATAACCATGTTCATACCTCTTTTACCTAGAAAAATGTCAACCTAGGCTGGAAATACTACAGTATAGGGATTAGATGGCTAACTTTGAACGTGAAACACACGAATGTTTGGTACCATAATTGGATTCCTCCTGTTAGTTATCTTAGAAATCTCATTGAAGGACCGCTCCATATCACAACAGTCTAACTTCGCATACATAATCAATGGAATACTAATAACTCCTTCATATTCCCTAATTCGGTGCTTAACACTTTTTACTCGGTTCCTATCAATTCCACGGGTACTCCTATCTAGTCCCTTACTGCTAATGGCATTGCCTCTCTTTATAAACTCCTAGATACCCCCATTCCTCATCATGTCAAAGATTTCCGATGGATATGGCACCAAAATAAATACTTCATTTTATTATAATATCACGATCGTATCCCCTCGGGTTACTACCTCTATAAACTCCAATAATATTTGCAGAATGTCGCTCAATAATTTTGCCCATCGCCTTGACAAATTCTGCTAATAACAATCGGGTCTGGCTAGTAACACCAAAAAATCTCAATCATATTTTCACAAACCACCTTCTCTATTGGAATATCTTTTACCTTTTTGCTATATATATATATGGCATGCATATTTGGCTAAATAGGAACGATAATTTTTTCCACAACTCCCTTAACCAAGTACCTATCTCTACTGTTATAGCTCGTACCATTGAATCTGGAAGGCTTCTCCGTGATGAAACATAACAAGAAAAATGGGGAAAAAAAGAGAGTTAATGAATGAAAGTTGATTCTTGACTTAATAAGCGAAACAATGATATGGTTACTCTCTATTGGCTCCACAGGGTCACTACAAACTCAATATTGAGAGGAGGTATAAGAGGAGTCATGATTACAAATGAAACTGGGTTACAATAAGCAACATCAAGGTTTTAATGCTACTTCAAATCTTCAACGGAACGATATCCATAAAGAACATAAAAATCAAACTTATTTTTTGTTTATACTATTAAGTGTAACGGAAAAGTCTACCATTACATACTAGTAAATAAGTCTCCATTGGTTATTAACTTGAAATTCCCTCTGCTTCTCACCACCGTAATCCAAGCTTGACAAAAAATTGATTGTTATGCTTTCCGTGCTAAAATTAATTAAAAAGACAAGTGTACAGCCTTAGTTGGTCATTACAGAAATACAACAAGAAATATGTCAAAGGATATACATGTCGAAAGACACAAAGAGATGTCAGTTTTTAATTTCAAAAATATGTAATTAGATGTTTATTTTCTTGAGATCTAGTGATTTGATATTACCCTTCCTAAAAGTGGCTGAAACACTAGAGACTCTTTAGGTTGTAATATATTAACTATGTTTTCATAAGTTATGATATAATTATATATTTTATTATTGAATTATTGTACACAATAATTAATCTTTTATATAAAAATAATTATTTGTATTGTATAAAATATAAGAAATAATTAAATTAAAAATTAACATGTCAAATTAATTGAAAATTCTTTCCCCTTAAAATATATAACCTATCTCGACTATTTAATTATGTGAGGAAAAGTGAATAAAAAGAACATATAGAGCAAAGAAAAATGAAAGTATGTGTACAATTTTTTAAAAAAATTCGCCCAACTCTACATGTTACATTTTAGAGTACATTTTATTAAGATTAAATATAGTTATATGAAAAATTACCTCAAGTGGCACCACCGTAAACATTTTGAAACTGGAACGATTTTTCTTTTGAAGTGACATCACCGTAAATATTTTTGCTACTCAAAAAATCAGAAAACATAATATCACGCTCTGAGCCTATACTTTGGGTGTAATCGACACTCAAAAATTATTACTGCTCTCGACCCTTAGCCTAACTTACTTAACTTAGCGAAAGATAATATACATAATTATATAATGATCAATAATAACTCAACTAATTGATAAAATTGAAAATGTTTTAAAGATTAAACATTCAACTGGCCAAAAATGGCAACCCAATTCTTAACAAATAGAAAGAAAATGAAAAGATTAAAGGATTAAAATCTGACTGTCTATGAAGCCTCTAAAACTGAGATGGATGTTGGGACAGACCCCACAACATCCTAATAAAGAACATAATGAAAGCAATAAAAGGAATCCTCTGGAATGCAAGGAGGCTCACCAATTGACACCGGAGTGCTCAACTGGATCAACGGTACGCTGGGTGCCGATCCTCGTTACCTGCGTCTGCATCATAATACGATGCAGGTCAATTGACATCAGTACATTGAATGTACGAGTATGCGAGTTGAAATGCTAAAACAATTTAAACTTGAAGAGAGTAAAAAGGAACACTTACATTGGTTCTGCTCCACTCATGAATAACATAACTCAATATAACTAACTCATTTCAATATAAAGCAATTTAAGAGCAAGTGCAATATACAGAAAAGTTATTTGAAAACATGTTATAAACTCTGAATGTGTATATAAGGATACAATTAATTCTGAGATATATGTAAAATACAACTAAAACTGATGTATATATATAAATATATTTAAATTCTGTGGGAGTTTCTCTAACCGACAACCATCACTTAATAGATATAATAATGATACAAGGATATAACTCACACTGCCAGCGCATCCTATACCCCCAAATTAAGGTATAAGACCTAAACTGCCTATTGATCCACTAGTCTAACGTGAAAAGGATTCATCTAAAAAGTATGACTTTTTCTATCCATGATGGCTACATAGTTTTGTGGAGATGTGAGTTAAAATATATAGACATCTTTACTCATTAACTGAAGGGGCGGTAATAAAAAATAACATAACAAGAAAAATGATACTCCCTCCATTTCACAAAAAATGATCTAATTTGACTTGACACAGAGTTTAAGAAAAAAAAAACTTTTGATTATGTGCTCCTAAATTAAAGTTATGTCAAATCTATGAAGTTGCCCTTTAATGTTGTGACCTTAAACATGCAACGTGGAAAATTGTTATAAAAAAAAGAAAGTACACATTCTTTTTGAAACAGACTAAAAAGAAAAGGAGGTCATTCTTTTTTAAACGAAGGGAGTACTAATTTGTTTGAACTTGAACTTGCTTAAATTTGTAAAATTGCATATTTCTTTTTAAAAAAATTGTAATGTATGATAAGATATAAGTATATAAGAACTTTGATTATCATATAAGATATAACTTAAACTTGCCTGATCTAATGTATGACCAACCCATGGAAAATAAGCTTGTTGGTATTGATTGTTGCCATCAACGAAGCTAAGATTTGTCCTCTCTTCTATATTATTGTTTTCCTACAAGATGTTAAATTTGTTAAATAAAATGTATACTAAAGATTATAAAAATAAATATATAAGTATAATATGTATATATATATACCATAATAGAAGATTGAACATTGCTGAAAGCATTTGTTATCTGCATATTTGAATTCAGAGTAGACAAAAATTCATTCCTCTTGTCACGATACTCCTGACTCAGATGATAACTCAACAAGTCCGCGAATTTCTTATCCTTTGGATCACGCTGAACACCAGCAACAGAGTTCGAATTTTCTGTCATAAGTTGTTGAGTTGAAGTTGAAATAGGATCATGAATTGCTTTCCTTGTGGACAATTGGTTTTCATTACCAAATGTGATTTTCCTTGATTTCGATATCAACTTTGGACTAGTATCAATTGGAGCAGTGACTTTTTTTAAGTAGAGACGATATTTCTGCAAAATTTAAGAGCACAAATTCAGTTACTTAATTTTAATAATAATGCAACTGATTGCATTAAGTCAAATAATATACAAGATTCATGTAACTTTTCAAATTAGTGATGAGCATGAAGTGGTATAACTACAATTTCCAAATTTGATGGTTTTTGATCAAAAAATAAATAAAAAAATCTCAATATTAATGAATACTTGAGTTTAATTTAAAAATAGTTACAATATCATAATGGATTAAAAATCATTTACTCTCTAATAACTTTGTCTTTTTTAAAGAAATTAAATCCTATTTATCAATAAGTAAATGTATAATTTAAATTTTAAAAGACAGATATTTTGATTTTAAAATAATTTTTGATAATAAATAAAATCGAGTTAATTTATGTTTTCTATTATGGTGAAAAATATGCATTTTCACAACTCTAAACAGAAGATGAATAAAATCAAGTAATAATCAAGATTCATAATTGAGTTAAAAGTAGTGAACCTGCAAGTGACTGGCCACATGTTCTCTAGTTAATTCAGGAATGTTCATAAGTTCTAAAATTCTCTTCGGATGAGCTCCTGCGAAACAAAATGTAGATAACTGTTGAATGACTTAACGATTTGACAAGTTTATGTTGCAGCAAAGGTACATAAAAGCAAATACGATCATTGTGTGTATTTGCGGAAGCTTGAAGATAATCCTGTATATATCTTCTCCTATATGTTGATGATATGTTGATAGCTTCTAAAAGTCAAGAGGAAATTGAGAAGCTAAAGATTCAACTAAGAAAGGAGTTGAGATGAAGGATTTGGGTGAGGCAAAGAAGATTCTTGGCATGGAGATAAAAATAGATAGACATAAAGAACTCTATTTATCTCAGAAAGAATATTTGAAGAGAGTACTAAACCGATTTGGTATGAATAAAAAAACGAAATCGGTTAGCACTCCGCTTGCTCCTCATTTTAAGCTTAGTGATGCTATGTCACTAAGAATGAAGCTGAAACGAGAAATATATCAAGAGTACCATACGCGAATGCTATTGGTAGCTTGATGTATGCAATGGTTTGCACAAGGCCAGATATTTCACACGTTGTTGGAGTTGTAAGCAGGTACAGTGCACAATCCTGGAAAGGATCATTGGCAGGCTGTAAATGGATTCTACGTATTTCATAATACTGTAGATGTTGGTTTGGTTTTCGAGCAGAAAGATAGTCAATATCTTGTTGGATATTGTGACTCAGATTATGCAATGATTTTGGACAAACGAAGATCAACTACTGGTTATGTTTTCACTTTGCAAATGCACGAGTTAGTTGGAAGTCTATTTTGCAGTCAACAGTTGCTTTGTCTACCACTGAGGCAGAGTACAGGCAATTACAGAGGCTGCGAAGGAAGCAATTGGCTTTAAGGATTGCTTAGAGAGCTTGGTATTGGACAAGAAGGAATCACAATATTTTGTGATAGTCAGAGTGCTATTCAATTAGCAAAGAACCAAGTTTATCATGCAAGGACGAATCACATTGACGTCCGATATCATTTCATACGAGAGATCATAGAAGATGGTGGAGTCATAATGCAGAAAATTCATACTACGGATAATCCTGCGCGATATGTTGACAAAAGTGGTGACTGCGGTCAAGTTTCAACATTGTTTGAACTTGATCAACATTGTTGAACATTGAAGATTATGGTTGAAGACACAATCAAAATTGTTGTTGAGAGAAAGTTGAAAATGGAGAACTTGCCAAGGTGGAGATTTGTTAAATTTGACAAGATTCAAAAATGGATTAATGAGAGATATGGTAGTTAGGAGGATAATTCTTCATTGGTAGAAAAGTCAAGATAGCACCTTTTGTAGGTGAAATTTAGGTGAACAATAAATTGGTTTCACAAGGTATAATCTTGACATTTGACATATTGTGATGTCATGATGACATCAATAGGAAGATTCACTCCTATAAATAGGTAGCTCCTAATTCATTTGTAACACACCTCTCACTTGCCTTGTCATCTCCTAAGGCATTTGTTCTTCTTTCTCTCTTGTAGTATTTCATTGTACTCTTTGGAGTGAAATAAATATTAGTTGGTTGTGTCCGAGGACTAGGCAAAAGAAAACAAAAGTTTGCCGAACCTCATTAATTCCTGGTGTTCCTTTTATTGTTGTCTCATTTACTATTATTAGCTACCTTAGATATAGTAGTTGTGATTCCATCACTCTATATATATTCGCTTCCGCAACATTTTCCAAATATTTTCTCTCAACTCTCTGTTTTTTTCTTGTCAAGAAAATACAAAACCAAAATCAATTGAAAAAATAAAAAATCCCCTCTCCACGTGAAAGGAAGACGAATATATATGAGGGACTTAGGGTTGCGATTTTCGGGGGAGGGGGAGGAAAGGGCAAATTCGTACAAGGCAGGGGCAAAACGAGAAATCCTCTACCATTCCTAAATTCAAAATTCAAAAAAAAAAAAAAAAGGACGAGGGCAGGCTGGCTGTACGAGATTCATCCCCAAATCCTGAAAATCCGGATGAAACAGTCGCATAGAGGGCTCGGATCAATTCCATCGTCCTTGGGCGACGTGGATCGATCCCACACCCAAGGACGAGCACATGAACTGCCTTTCTGCTGCAATCGTACCTTGAAGAGAGACACTGAGAAAAGAGACAAAGAATCGTATTGTACCGTTTATCCTCACTTGCGTTGCTTTTCCGTCTGCTTCCGTGGTGATGCTCCATTTATGAACGCAAGAACCCTCTTAAATTGAGCGGCCGCTTGACTGCTGTTTGTGAATTCCGTTATTGGAATTGTGAACTATACCGTGGGGTCGCGTGAATTGACGGATGAAGGGGTGCTGCTCTTACGCGTCTACTGCTAGGTTCTATTGTGAAGGAAAACAATGGGTCGGGTCAAGGTTGGGCTGGATCGAGGATTTGGGCTAAGGTGTTGGGCTGGGAATTAACATTGTTGGTCTGGAGAATTGAATATGGAACTTTCACATATAGCAAACAACAAATTAATATTTATATGCTATAGCAAAGTTTGCATAATTGCGCTCCATAGCAAACATATAACTGTATAATTCGTTATACATATACATTGTATAATTCGATGGCCTAATTGTTTAATTCGCTGGCCTCGCTATACATATACAATTGTATGATTCGCTGGCCTAAATTGTATAATTCGCTGGCCTATTTCGCCTGCAATTGTTATAATTCGCTGGCATATTTCACTGCAATTGTATAATTCGCTGCCTATTTCGCTGCAATATCTGTATAAATTTGATTTACATACAATTGAATCAAAGTAAAATATTTGTATATTGTATAATTATAACTGTATAGGAAAAGATATATGTTTTTTCTCTGCTTTATACAAAACAGAAACACAATTTATACACTTCTGTTGTATAAAGCGAGAGAAAATTGTATTTCACTGCAATTGTATAATTCGCAATTGTATAATTCGTTGGCCTTTTTCGCTGCAATATTTGTATGAAATTTGCATTTGTCTACAATTGAATTGAAGTAAAATATTTGTTAATGTATATAAGTGTATGCAACGAAGATATATGTTTTGAATGTGTATATACAATTTTCTCTCGCTTTATACAAAACAGAAACACAATTTATACACTTCTGTGTATAAAGCGAGAAGGCGAGCAGAGGGAGAGTGGGAACGAGAATGGGAGAGTGGCGATGCGACGAATGGGAGATGGCGAGCGAGATTTTTGGGAGATGAGGCGACGGCAAACTTTGGCAGATCGTTTGCTATGGAGCACAATTAAATCAATACCGTTAGCTACTCCATTTATTTTAGGTTATTAGTTTGCCTATTATATACAATTATCTCCATTGAATAATCGGGTTGGGTCTGCTATGGATCCAGAATTTGCGATAAGGTCCAAGGATTTGGTTCTTTAAAAGGCTATAATGAATTATCAATTTGGCCAAACGAATTAAGTTCCAAGTTAGTGTCAAACTCTAAATAATAAACTAATATAATCAATTTAGGAGTTTCTCAATCTTAACGAAACAAAGTAATTAATTAAATAACAAATAAAATAATCTAATTATAAACTAATTAACTCGACGTCCAAACTATTAGTTAAACTAAAAAAACATACTTAACTGAAAGTGTAAGATCTTTGAAACATTTCGATATTTGCAAAATGTCGTAATTATATATATAATTATGCCGAGCAAAACACATTATCCGATCAAATGTACAAAGATTGACAAAATTAGTTAAATAATTTGCATAAACACACACCATTTATATACATATATACATATATATATAGCATATTTCTTTTAATTTTATAAAACTAATTGTTGAGTCGTTTGAGATGAGAAGATTCTATAATTGATATATTTGCGGAGGTCCAAATTGAGTGTCAACAACTACATTATATAGAGAGGAGAGAGGTGAGCGATACTGGGAGAGAGAGGCAAAGAGTGAGATAGGTAGATTGTATATGTATATTGATTAGATAATTATATATTATACATATATATTATTTGTATTTATGGCAAAAGAGACCTGAAGAGGGAGATAGAGACGAGCGAGATTGGGAGAGGGAGGAGAGAGGCAAGCGGGAATTGGGAGAGAGGTTAGTGAGAGAGTGCATAGATGGTGAGAGAGGAGAATTGTATATGTATAATTGATTAAAAATTGTATATTATATTATATGCACTTGTATATATGACAAGCGAGATTGGGAGAGAAATGAGAGAGGCGAACGAGAGAGGGCATAGTGGGAGAGAGGTGAATTGTATATGTTATATATTCATGGTCTCATTTTTTAATATCAAATTCTCTGATAAAACATTTCCAACATAAACGAAATATAATAAAAAACAGAATTACCATGTAGGAGTGGGCTGCAGAAGTACGTGATGGATATGAAAAGCTTGATTTCTCATACAGCTGAAAGCTACTATATCAGAACATGATTCCTGCCACAACATAGAAAAGAAATGAAAATAGAATCAAGAATAACTAACAAGGTGAGAGGACAGAATCAGGATTTTCAATAAGGAGGTTCAAAATCTGAAGAAATAGACATACAAATAGTTGAAGAGAGTTTGACATCTACTATATATACCTAAAAAAATCATTTTAACCATGTATATAATAATAAAATGGAGATTGAATGAGTTCATAATCACACCTATTATAAATCAATTTAATCATCTAGAAGGGCAAAATTTTAAAAATTCCAATTCCAAATGGGCGACTTTATGCTCAAACTAGATCTTGAAAATGCACTGATTGGTATTTTATCTATGAGGATTTGGGTTATTTAAGTTTCTCCCAAAAATCTCCAAACTTATCATGTCCTGTATCTCATCACCATCTATGACTATTTTTAATCAATGGTACAAAAACTGATTTTAGCAAGGAAAGATTAACAATTTTTTGTCGAGCTTGAATTATTGTGGTTCAGAGCACATGGAATAAGTAATACCCAATGGAGATTTAGTTCTTATGTTCTTTATGGATGTCGTTCTTCAATCAATTGATTTGGAATAACTAGACTTTTTTTTTGTAATAGTAGATATTTTAAAGCAAATTATCATTTGTCCCCTTATAAGTTTATAATTATAAAAAATCCCTCAAATGAACACAATGCGCTGATACATTATCTGATGCGCGAGATACATTAATCGTTAAGTAAGATACATTACATTTTATACATGATACATTAATTTGATATACATTTTATACATGATATATTAATTTGATGCGCGAGATACATTAATCTAATGCGCTGAGATACATTAATTTGATGTGCGAGATACATCAATTTAATGTGCTGATACATTAATCTGATGTGTGAAAATGAGGGATTTGAAAATTTGTAAAACTAATAGGGGATAATGGTAATAAGAAAACTTAAATGTGAGATTTCTGTCATTATCCAATTTAATGGGCTTATGGCAAAAATTACCTCAGTTCTAATACTTCAGTCCTCTTATGTTTCGAGGGTAAGTTAAAAGTAGTCCTTTATGTAATCAATAAATTTGATTTTTATAACTTTGTCAAAAGTTAATATTTTAGTTCTCATCGAGTATTTCCTCTAATATATTTGTTAGTTTTGATGGGAATTTTCGAAAAATAAACTAGCTAATAATATTATTTTGCCGCTTAATTTTGATAGGAGTTTAAGTTTTATATATTGTCAGTGAATTCTTTTTAACCCCCCCCCCCTCCTGCTCTCTCTTACAAAACCTTTATATTTTTAATTTTCGTCTTGAAACTTTCTGGTGCACGTACCAAGAATTTCTCTCCTAGTTCATAATTCTAGGTCTAATACAGACCTCATGCAAGTTAATCAAAAACTCGAGAAACTCTTCAGATTTGAGTCAACTTTTATTTGGTGATTTTAGAAAATAGAAGTCTAACATTATAGCTCGCTTAGCACGAATCCAAAAATTCCCAAACTTCCTACTAGTATTTCCTTAAGAATTTTGATCAATACTCTTAGAGTTCAGTATAATAATATTCTCAAATTGAAGAAGATTTTGGAAGATTAATTGACTAAATGATGGAGATAATAACACTTGCTTCTCCACTTATCTGTTATTAGCAAACGTAGAGTAATAAAATCTCTTTTTGTGGATGATCAAGGCAAATGGATAGATAATCAAGATTACCTTTTACATCATACAATCACTATCTCAAAGATATGTCACTTTTCATACTGTTTCACTGTTAATACCACGTCTAAAATTACTACCTCCTTCCGTAAAATAGGTCTCTCCTACCTTGACCTTCCATTGCAAGATTCGAAATACTTACTGCTCTTCACTCTTTTTCAGCCTTCTAAGGCTCCGAGACCAGATGATTTACACCCTTTTTAATAAAAATTCTAGCATATAGTTGGCCCTTCGGTTACAAAAGTTTGTTCATGATTGTTTTAATAATCTCGACCTTTACCATCAATCAAAATTATCTCTGTATAATTCCTAAAAAACCCATGCTAATAACCTCTGTAACTTTCGACCTATAGGTCTTTGCAATACTATATATAAAATTATATCACTGTATTTCGTTTGAACCTTATCTTCAACAAATGTTGACCCTAACAATCTAGTTTTTTAAAGGGAAGAAGTTTGCTGATAATTGATATTGTTATCGAGGAATTTATGAACAATTTTAAAAATTCCAGTTTCAAAGTGGCAACTTTATGCTCAAACAAAGATCTTGAAAAGGCGTTCGATAATTGAATGGTCTTTTATCTATAAGGTTTGGTTTATTTAAGCTTCCCCCAAAAATCTCCAAACTATTATGTCTTGTATCTCATCACCATCTATTGCTATTTTAATCATTGTACAAAAATTGATTTCTTCAATCTACCAGAGGTATTTGCCAAGGGGACCCTCTATCCCGTCTAGTTTTATTCTATGTATGAAATATTCTCAACTATATTAATTATCATGTTGATATATGTCTTTGGAGCCCCCATAAAAATCTCAACTCGAGGTCCTAAATTCTCCCATTTTTCTGAGCTAATGATCTTGAACCTAATGGCCAAAGCTAACAAAACCTCTATCACCTCCATGGCAAGAGTATTGACCTCTTCTATCAACTCTCAGGCCAAACTATCAACAGAGTAGAATAAAAAATCATTTCATTCCTCAAAATGTAAGGCCAGTACCATTTCCAACTCCTCACTACCTTTGAGATTTCCATTTCTCTATATTTGGCAAATATCTTTGATTTCCTATCCTTAATATGCTCCTAGGCCTAAATTTTATTTATATTCTAGACAAAATGAGCAAAAACTTGCTGATGGAAATTCAATTTCCTCACTATGGCAAAAAGAGTTACTTTAGTCCATTCTACTCTAAACTCCATTCTAGATTATGTTATGCAATACATCCAGAGGAACTTCATTTGGGTAGTTCCAACGTAAGTAAAAGATCCATTATCTTAGTTGGAAAGTAATTACCACCCCTAAGCACCTTGGTGTATTAGGTCTTCATGATGCTTCTACCAAAAATAAAGTCACTCTTGCGCGGATCGCTCGTAGAATGTAACATCCCAATGGGTCAATCATGTGTACCAATGTAATAACTTCCGCAATAACCATGTTCATACCTCTTTACCTAGAAAAATGTCAACCTAGGCTGGAAATACTACAGTATAGGGATTAGTGGCTAACTTTGAACGTGAAACACACGAATGTTTGGTACCATAATTGGATTCCTCCTGTTGTTATCTTAGAAATCTCATTGAAGGACCGCTCCATATCACAAAGTCTAACTTCGCATACATAATCAATGGAATACTAATAACTCCTTCATATTCCCTAATTCGGTGCTTAACACTTTTTACTCGGTTCCTATCAATTCCACGGGTACTCCTATCTAGTCCCTTACTGCTAATGGCATTGCTCTCTTTATAAACTCCTAGATACCCCCATTCCTCATCATGTCAAAGATTTCCGATGGATATGGCACCAAAATAAATACTTCATTTATTATAATATCACGATCGTATCCCCTCGGGTTACTACCTCTATAAACTCCAATAATATTTGCAGAATGTCGCTCAATAATTTTGCCCATCGCCTTGACAAATTCTGCTAATAACAATCGGTCTGGCTAGTAACACCAAAAAATCTCAATCATATTTCAAAAACACCTTCTCTATTGGAATATCTTTTACCTTTTTGCTATATATATATATGGCATGCATATTTGGCTAAATAGGAACATAATTTTCCCACAACTCCCTTAACCAAGTACCTATCTCTACTGTTATAGCTCGTACCATTGAATCTGGAAGGCTTCTCCGTGATGAAACATAACAAGAAAAATGGGGAAAAAAAGAGAGTTAATGAATGAAAGTTGATTCTTGACTTAATAAGCGAAACAATGATATGGTTACTCTCTATTGGCTCCACAGGGTCACTACAAACTCAATATTGAGAGGAGGTATAAGAGGAGTCATGATTACAAATGAAACTGGGTTACAATAAGCAACATCAAGGTTTTAATGCTACTTCAAATCTTCAACGGAACGATATCCATAAAGAACATAAAAATCAAACTTATTTTTTGTTTATACTATTAAGTGTAACGGAAAAGTCTACCATTACATACTAGTAAATAAGCTCCATTGGTTATTAACTTGAAATTCCCTCTGCTTCTCACCACCGTAATCCAAGCTTGACAAAAAATTGATTGTTATGCTTTCCGTGCTAAAATTAATTAAAAAGACAAGTGTACAGCCTTAGTTGGTCATTACAGAAATACAACAAGAAATATGTCAAAGGATATACATGTCGAAAGACACAAAGAGATGTCAGTTTTTAATTTCAAAAATATGTAATTAGATGTTTATTTTCTTGAGATCTAGTGATTTGATATTACCCTTCCTAAAAGTGGCTGAAACACTAGAGACTCTTTAGGTTGTAATATATTAACTATGTTTTATAAGTTATGATATAATTATATATTTTTATTATTGAATTATTGTACACAATAATTAATCTTTATATAAAAATAATTATTTGTATTGTATAAAATATAAGAAATAATTAATTAAAAATTAACATGTCAAATTAATTGAAAATTCTTTCCCCTTAAAATATATAACCTATCTCGACTATTTAATTATGTGAGGAAAAGTGAATAAAAGAACATATAGAGCAAAGAAAAAATGAAAGTATGTGTGACAATTTTTTAAAAAAATTCGCCCACTCTACATGTTACATTTTAGAGTACATTTATTAAGATTAAATATAGTTATATGAAAAATTACCTCAATGGCACCACGTAAACATTTTGAAACTGGAACGATTTTTCTTTTGAAGTGACATCACCGTAAATATTTTTGCTACTCAAAAAATCAGAAAACATAATATCACGCTCTGAGCCTATAACTTGATCATATCACCAGCTTTAATAAGTTGGCGACAGATTTGCGAATATGGATGTGACTTTTACGGATGGAGATATGGCCTTAATGTTGTTAAGTTCACTTCCCGATGAGTTCGAGCATCTTGAAACGACTCTACTGCATGGGAATGATGAAGTATCTCTCAAAGAAGTTTGTCTGCCTTATACAGTTATGAACAAGAAGAGAGAAAAACAAAAAGGCGGAGAAGCAGAAGCACTGGTTGCGAGAGGTCGTTCTCAAAATCATATGAGAACGAAGAAAGGGAGATCCAAGTCAAGATCGAGACTCAGCAAAGATGAATGTGCCTTTTGCCGAGAAAAAGGCATTGGAAGAAAGACTGCCCAAAGTTGAATAGCAAAGCCAAACCAAATAATGGGAAGGCTGTCATGATTCAAATGTGGCTGATTGTGATGACTCCGATTACTCACTAGTTACAACAGATCCATCCAAATCATCTGATGTATGGTTGATGGACTCAGCTTGTAGTTATCATATGTGTCCCAATCGGGACTGGTTTATTGATTTACAAGAAGGAGAATGTGGAGTTATTCGCACTGCAAACAATAATCCTCTTACCGCATATGGTGTTGGTTTAATCCGATTAAGGAACCATGATGGATTAAGTAGAACATTAACAGATGTTCGATATGTACCAAATTTGAAGAAAAATCTCATTTCTGTAGGAGCCCTAGAATCAAAGGGATTCAAAGTCATTGCAGATAATGGCGTGATGAGAATATGCTCTGGTGCACTGGTGGTAATGAAGGCAATTCGAAGAAATAATAACATGTACCACTATCAAGGTAGTACAGTTATTGGGACAGCGGCAACAACATCCAATGACGAGAAGGAGGCAGAAATGACCAAGCTGTGGCATATGCGCTTGGGACACGCTGGAGGGAAATCCTTGAAAACTTTATCGGATCAAGGATTGCTAAAAGGAGTAAAAACTTGCAACTTGGAGTTTTGTGAGCATTGTATCAAGGGAAAGCAAACAATGGTTAAATTTGGAACAACTATCCATAATACTAAAGGTATTTTGAATTATGTTCATTCGGATGTTTGGGGTGCTTCCAAAACACCTTCATTAGGTGGAAAACACTATTTTGTAACCTTTGTTGATGATTTTTCTCGAAGATTGTGGGTGTATACGATGAAAACAAAAGATGAAGTTTTGGGAATTTTTCTCAAATGGAAGGCGATGATAGAAACTCAAAGTGACAGAAAGATCAAGTGTCTTCGCACAGACAATGGTGGCGAATACAAAAATAATCTTTTTCAAAAAATTTGTGAGAAAAATGGCATCATCAGACATTTCACCGTCAGAAATACACCACAACAGAATGGAGTGGCAGAACGCATGAACCGAACTTTGCTGGAGAAAGTTCGATGTATGTTGTCCAATGCTGGCTTGGGCAAAGAATTTTGGGCTGAGGCAATAACATATGCGTGCCACCTCATTAATCGTCTACCATCTGCTGCTATTGGTGGGAAGACACCATTTGAAAAATGGTATGGAAAACCTGCTGAAGATTATGGTTCTTTATATGTATTTGACTCAATTGCATATTATCATGTAAGAGAGTCAAAATTGGACCCAAGAGCAAAGAAAGTTTTATTTATGGGAATTACTTCTGGAGTCAAAAGATACCGTTTATGGTGTCCAGAGACAAGAAAAGTTATTTTCAGCAGGGATGTTACCTTTGATGAATCTGCCTTGACAAATAAGGTAACACTTGAAGAAGCCAAACAAATTGATGGTGCTTCAAAGCAAGTGGAGTTTGAGGGAAAGATAATTTTTCCAACACAGGGATCAAACGAGGAAACAACAGAAGATTTTCCTCTTGAAGGAGAGCCAGTCGAAGAGGAGGTTCCATCTCAAGAACCTCAACCACAACTTGAATCAATAGCAATGAGCAAGCCAAAAAGGACAATAATAAAACCTGCTCGACTCACAGATATGGTGGCTTGTGCTAACTCAATTGCAGCCGATGACATTTCTACCACTTATAAAGACGCAGTCCAAAGTTCACAAGAAGATAAGTGGAGGAATGCCATGGATGAAGAAATGCAATCTCTTCATCAGAATCATACATGGAGATTGGCCAATCTCCCAGAGGGCAAGAAAGCAATTGGGTGCAAATGGGTATTTGCAAAGAAAGAGGGATTTTCTAACCAAGAAGATGTTCGCTACAAAGCAAGATTGGTGTCCAAAGGATATGCTCAAAAGGAGGGAATTGATTATAATGAGGTATTTTCTCCAGTTGTGAAACACTCCTCCATTAGAGTTTTGTTGGCTTTGGTAGCACAGTTGAATTTGGAACTAGTTCAGTTGGATGTAAAAACAGCCTTTTTACATGGAGACTTGGAAGAGGAAATCTATATGACTCAGCCAGAAGGATTCAAAGTTGATGGAAAAGAAAATATGGTGTGCAAACTTGAAAAATCATTGTATGAATTGAAACAATCTTCTAGACAATGGTACAAACGATTTGACAAGTTTATGTTGCAGCAAAGGTACATAAGAAGCAAATACGATCATTGTGTGTATTTGCGGAAGCTTGAAGATAATTCCTTATATATCTTCTCCTATATGTTGATGATATGTTGATAGCTTCTAAAAGTCAAGAGGAAATTGAGAAGCTAAAGATTCAACTAAGAAAGGAGTTTGAGATGAAGGATTTGGGTGAGGCAAAGAAGATTCTTGGCATGGAGATAAAAAGAGATAGACATTCAAAGAAACTCTATTTATCTCAGAAAGAATATTTGAAGAGAGTACTAAACCGATTGGTATGAATAAAAAACGAAGTCGGTTAGCACTCCGCTTGCTCCTCATTTTAAGCTTAGTGATGCTATGTCACCTAAGAATGAAGCTGAACGAGAATATATGTCAAGAGTACCATACGCGAATGCTATTGGTAGCTTGATGTATGCAATGGTTTGCACAAGGCCAGATATTTCACACGTGTTGGAGTTGTAAGCAGGTACATGCACAATCCTGGAAAGGATCATTGGCAGGCTGTAAAATGGATTCTACGGTATATTCATAATACTGTAGATGTTGGTTTGGTTTTCGAGCAGAAAGATAGTCAATATCTTGTTGGATATTGTGACTCAGATTATGCAGGTGATTTGGACAAACGAAGATCAACTACTGGTTATGTTTTCACTATTGCAAATGCACAGTTAGTTGGAAGTCTACTTTGCAGTCAACAGTTGCTTTGTCTACCACTGAGGCAGAGTACATGGCAATTACAGAGGCTGCGAAGGAAGCAATTTGGCTTCAAGGATTGCTTAGAGAGCTTGGTATTGGACAAGAAGAATCACAATATTTTGTGATAGTCAGAGTGCTATTCAATTAGCAAAGAACCAAGTTTATCATGCAAGGACGAAGCACATTGACGTCCGATATCATTTCATACGAGAATCATAGAAGATGGTGGAGTCATAATGCAGAAAATTCATACTACGGATAATCCTGCCGATATGTTGACAAAAGTGGTGACTGCGGTCAAGTTTCAACATTGTTTGAACTTGATCAACATTGTTGAACATTGAAGATTATGGTTGAAGACACAATCAAAATTGTTGTTGAGAGAAAGTTGAAAATGGAGAATCTTGCCAAGGTGGAGATTTGTTAAATTTGACAAGATTCAAAAATGGATTAATGAGAAGATATGGTAGTTAGGAGGATAATTCTTCATTGGTAGAAAAGTCAAGATAGCACCTTTTGTAGGTGAAATTTAGGTGAACAATAAATTGGTTTCACAAGGTAAATCTTGACATTTTGACATATTGTGATGTCATGAATGACATCAATAGGAAGAATTCACTCCTATAAATAGGTAGCTCCTAATTCATTTGTAACACACCTCTCACTTGCCTTGTCATCTCCTAAGGCATTTGTTCTTCTTTCTCTCTTGTAGTATTTCACTTGTACTCTTTTGGAGTGAAATAAATATTAGTTGGTTGTGTCCGAGGACTAGGCAAAAGAAAACAAAAGTTTGCCGAACCTCATTAATTCCTGGTGTTCCTTTTATTGTTGTCTCATTTACTATTTATTAGCTACCTTTAGATATAGTAGTTGTGATTCCATCACTCTATATATATTCGGCTTCCGCAACATTTTCCAAATATTTTCTCTCAACTCTCTGTTTTTTTCTTGTCAAGAAAATACAAAACCAAAATCAATTGAAAAAAATAAAAAATCCCCCTCTCCACGTGAAAGGAAGACGAATATATATGAGGGACTTAGGGTTGCGATTTTCGGGGGAGGGGGGAGGAAAGGGCAAATTCGTACAAGGCAGGGGCAAAACGAGAAATCCTCTACCATTCCTAAATTCAAAATTCAAAAAAAAAAAAAAAAAAAAGGACGAGGGCAGGCTGGGCTGTACGAGATTCATCCCCAAATCCCTGAAAATCCGGATGAAACAGTCGCATAGAGGGCTCGGATCAATTCCATCGTCCTTGGGGCGACGTGGATCGATCCCACACCCCCAAGGACGAGCACATGAACTGCCCTTTGCTGCTGCAATCGTACCTTGAAGAGAGACACTGAGAAAAGAGACAAAGAATCGTATTGTACGTTTATCCTCACCGTTGCTTTTCCGTCTGCTTCCGTGTGATGCTCCATTTATGAACGCAAGGAACCCTCTTAAATTGACGCCGCTTGACTGCTGTTGTGAATTCCGTTATTGGAATTGTGAACTATACCGTGGGGTCGCGTGAATTGACGGATGAAGGGGTGCTGCTCTTCACGCGTCTACTGCTAGGTTCTATTGTGAAGGAAAAACAATGGGTCGGGTCAAGGTTGGGCTGGATCGAGGATTTGGGCTAAAGGTGTTGGGCTGGGAATTAACATTGTTGGTCTGGAGAATTGAATATGGCAACTTTCACATATAGCAAACAACAAATTAATATTTATATGCTATAGCAAAGTTTGCATAATTGCGCTCCATAGCAAACATATAACTGTATAATTCGTTATACATATACAATTGTATAATTCGATGGCCTAAATTGTATAATTCGCTGGCCTCGCTATACATATACAATTGTATGATTCGCTGGCCTAAATTGTATAATTCGCTGGCCTATTTCGCTGCAATTGTATAATTCGCTGGCATATTTCACTGCAATTGTATAATTCGCTGCCTATTTCGCTGCAATATCTGTATAAAATTTGATTTACATACAATTGAATCAAAGTAAAATATTTGTATATTGTATAATTATAACTGTATAGGAAGAAGATATATGTTTTTCTCTCGCTTTATACAAAAACAGAAACACAATTTATACACTTCTGTTGTATAAAGCGAGAGAAAATTGTATTTCACTGCAATTGTATAATTCGCAATTGTATAATTCGTTGGCCTTTTTCGCTGCAATATTTGTATGAAATTTGCATTTGTCTACAATTGAATTGAAGTAAAATATTTTGTAAATTGTATAATTAAGTGTATAGCACGAAGATATATGTTTTTGAATGTGTATATACAATTTTCTCTCGCTTTATACAAAACAGAAACACAATTTATACACTTCTGTGTATAAAGCGAGAGAGGCGAGCAGAGGGAGAGTGGCGAACGAGAATGGGAGAGTGGCGAGCGAGAATGGGAGAGTGGCGAGCGAGATTTTTGGGAGAGAGGCGACGGGCAAACTTTGGCAAACGTTTGCTATGGAGCACAATTAAATCAAACCGTAGCTACTCCATTTATTTTAGGTTATTAGTTTGCTATTATATACAATTATCCCATTGAATAACGGGTTGGGCTGCTTGGATCAGAATTTGGATAAGGTCCAAGGATTTGGTCTTTAAAAGGCTAAATGAATTATCAATTTGGCCAAACCGAATTAAGTTCCAAGTTTAGTCAAACTCTAAATAAGACGAACTAATATAATCAATTTAGGAGCTTCTCAATCTTAACGAAACAAAGTAATTAATTAAATAACAAAAATAAATAATCTAATTATAAACTAATTAACTCGACGTCCAAACTATTAGTTTAAACTAAAAAAAACATACTTAACTGAAAGTGTAAGATCTTTTGAAACAATTTCGATATTTGCAAAATGTCGTAATTATATATATAATTATGCCGAGCAAAACACATTATCCCGACAATTACAAAGATTGACAAAATTAGTTAAATAATTTGCAAAACACACACATATATATATACATATATACATATATATATACATATTTCTTTAATTTTATAAAACTAATTGTTTTGAGTCGTTTGAGATTGAGGAAGATCTATAATTGATATATTTGCGGAGGTCCAAAATTGAGTGTCAACAACTACAATTATAGAGAGGAGAGAGGTGAGCGATACTGGGAGAGAGAAGGCAAAGAGTGGGAGATAGGTAGATTGTATATGTATATTGATTAGATAATTATATATTATACATATATATGTATTTGTATTTATGGCAAAAGAGACCGAAAGAGGGAGGATAGAGACGAGCGAGATTGGGAGAGGGAGGAGAGAGGCAAGCGGGATTGGGAGAGAGGTTAGTGAGAGAGTGCATAGAGTGGGAGAGAGGAGAATTGTATATGTATATTGATTAAATAATTGTATATTATATATATGCACTTGTATATATGACAAGCGAGATTGGGAGAGAAATGAGAGAGGCGAACGAGAGAGGGCAAATAGTGGGAGAGAGGTGAATTGTATATGTGTATATATATCATGGTCTCATTTTTTTAATATCAAATTCTCCTGATAAAACATTTCCAACATAAAGAAATATAATAAAAAACAGAATTACCATGTAGGAGTGGCTGCAGAAGTACGTGATGGATATGAAAAGCTTGATTTCTCATACAGCTGAAAGCTACTATCATCAGAACATGATTCCTGCCACAACATAGAAAAGAAATGAAAATAGAATCAAGAATAACTAACAAGGTAGAGCAGGGACAGAATCAGGATTTTCAATAAGGAGGTTCAAAATCTGAAGAAATAGACATACAAATAGTTGAAGAGAGTTTGACATCTACTATATATACCTAAAAAAATCATTTTAACCATGTATAAATAATAAAAATGGAGATTGAATGAGTTCATAATCACACCTATTATAAATCAATTAGTATCATCTAGAAGGGGCAAAAATTTTAAAAAATTCCAATTCCAAAGTGGGCGACTTTATGCTCAAACTAGATCTTGAAAATGCACTGATTGGTATTTTATCTATAGAGATTTGGGTTATTTAAGTTTCTCCCAAAAATCTCCAAACTTATCATGTCCTGTATCTCATCACCATCTATGACTATTTTAATCAATGGTACAAAAACTGATTTTAGCAAGGAAAGATTAACAATTTTTTGTCGAGCTTGAATTATGGTGGTTCAGAAGCACATGGAATTTAAAGTTAATACCCAATGGAGATTTAGTTCTTTATGTTCTTTATGGATGTCGTTCTTCAATCAATTGATTTGGAATAACTAGACTTTTTTTTTTGTAATAGTAGATATTTTAAAGCAAAATTATCATTTGTCCCTTATAAGTTTATAATTATAAAAATCCCTCAAATGATACAACAATGCGCTGATACATTAATCTGATGCGCGAGATACATTAATCGTTAAGTAAGATACATTACATTTTATACATGATACATTAATTTGATATACATTTTATACATGATATATTAATTTGATGCGCGAGATACATTAATCTAATGCGCGAGATACATTAATTTGATGTGCGAGATACATCAATTTAATGTGCTGATACATTAATCTGATGTGTGAAAATGAGGGATTTTGAAAATTTGTAAAACTAATAGGGGATAATGGTAATAAGAAAACTTAAATGTGAGATTTCTGTCATTTATCCAAATTTATGGGCTTATGCAAAATTACCTCAGTCTAATACTTCAGTCTCTTATGTTCGAGGGTAAGTTAAAAGTAGTCCTTTATGTAATCAATAAATTTGATTTTATAACTTTGTCAAAAGTTAATATTCTTAGTTCTCATCGAGTATTTCCTCTAATATATTTGTTAGTTTTGATGGGAATTTTCGAAAAATAAACTAGCTAATAATATTATTTTGCCGCTTAATTTTGATAAAGGAGTTTAAGTTTTTATATATTGTCAGTGAATCTTTTTAACCCCCCCCCCTCCCTCTCTCTCTTGACAAAACCTTTATATTTTTAATTTTCGTCTTGAAACTTTCTGGTGCACGTACCAAGAATTTCCTACTCTAGTTCATAATTCTAGGTCTAATACAGACCTCATGCAAGTTAATCAAAAACTCCGAGAAACTCTTCAGATTTGAGTCAACTTTTATTTGGTGATGTTAGAAAATAGAAGTCTAACATTATAGCTCGCTTAGCACGAATCCAAAAATTCCCAAACTTTCCTACTAGTTATTTCCTTAAGAATTTTGATCAATACTCTTAGAGTTCAGTATAATAATATTCTCAAAATTGAAGAAGATTTTGGAAGATTAATTGACTAAATGATGGAGATAATAACACTTGCTTCTTCCACTTATCTGTTATTAGCAAACGTAGATGTAATAAAATCTCTTTTTGTGGATGATCAAGGCAAATGGATAGATAATCAAGATTACCTTTTACATCATACAATCACACTATTTATGTCACTTTCATACTGTTTTCACTGTTAATACCACGTCTAAAATTAACTACCTCCTTCCGTAAAATAGGTCTCTCCTACCTTGATCTTCCATTGCAAGATTCAGAAATACTTACTGCTCTTCACTCTTTTCAGCCTTCTAAGGCTCCGAGACCAGATGACTTACACCCTTTTTTTTAACAAAAATTCTAGCATATAGTTGGCCCTTCGGTTACAAAGTTTGTTCATGATTGTTTTAATAATCTCGACCTACCATCAATCAAAATTATCTCTATATAATTCCTAAAACCCCCATGCTAATAACCTCTGTAACTTTCGACCTATAGGTCTTTGCAATACTATATATAAAATTATTTTACTGTATTTCGATTGAAACCTTATCTTCAAAAAATCGTTGACCCCTTACAATCTAGTTTTTTAAAGGGAAGAAGTTTGTTGATAATGATATTGTTATCGAGGAATTTATGAACAATTTTAAAAATTCCAGTTTCAAAGTGGGCAACTTTATGCTCAAAAAAGATCTTGAAAAGGCGTTTGATAAACCTGAATGGTCTTTTATCTATAAAGCTTTGGTTTGTTTAAGCTTCCCCCAAAAATCTCCAAACTTATTATGTCTTGTATCTCATCACCATCTATTGCTATTTTAATCAATGGTACAAAAATTGATTTCTTCAACTCTACCAGAGGTATTTGCCAAGGGGACCCTCTATCCCGTCTAGTTTTATTCTATGTATGGAAATATTCTCAAACTATATTAATTATCATGTTGATATATGTCTTTGGAGACCCCCATAAAAATCTCAACTCGAGGTCCTAAATTCTCCCATCTTTTCTGAGCTAATGATCTTGAACTAATGGCCAAAGCTAACAAAAACCTCTATCACCTCCATGGCCAAGAGTATTGACCTCTTCTATCAACTCTCAGGCCAAACTATCAACAGAGTAGAATAAAAAATCATTTCATTCCTCAAAATGTAAGGCCAGTACCATTTTCCAACTCCTCACTACCTTTGAGATTTCCCATTTCTCTATATTTGGCAAATATCTTTGATTTCCTATCCTTAATAATGCTCCTAGGCCTAAAATTTTATTTATATTCTAGACAAAATGAAGCAAAAACTTGCTGATTGGAAATTCAATTTCCTCACTATGGCAAAAAGAGTTACTTTAGTCCATTCTACTCTAAACTCCATTCTAGATTATGTTATGCAATACATCCAGAGGAACTTCATTTGGGGTAGTTCCCAACGTAAGTAAAAGATCCATTATCTTAGTTGGAAAGTAATTACCACCCCTAAGCACCTTGGTGTATTAGGTCTTCATGATGCTTCTACCAAAAATAAAGTCACTCTTGCGCGGATCGCTCGTAGAATGTAACATCCCAATGGGTCAATCATGTGTACCAATGTAATAACTTCCGCAATAACCATGTTCATACCTCTTTTACCTAGAAAAATGTCAACCTAGGCTGGAAATACTACAGTATAGGGATTAGATGGCTAACTTTGAACGTGAAACACACGAATGTTTGGTACCATAATTGGATTCCTCCTGTTAGTTATCTTAGAAATCTCATTGAAGGACCGCTCCATATCACAACAGTCTAACTTCGCATACATAATCAATGGAATACTAATAACTCCTTCATATTCCCTAATTCGGTGCTTAACACTTTTTACTCGGTTCCTATCAATTCCACGGGTACTCCTATCTAGTCCCTTACTGCTAATGGCATTGCCTCTCTTTATAAACTCCTAGATACCCCCATTCCTCATCATGTCAAAGATTTCCGATGGATATGGCACCAAAATAAATACTTCATTTTATTATAATATCACGATCGTATCCCCTCGGGTTACTACCTCTATAAACTCCAATAATATTTGCAGAATGTCGCTCAATAATTTTGCCCATCGCCTTGACAAATTCTGCTAATAACAATCGGGTCTGGCTAGTAACACCAAAAAATCTCAATCATATTTTCACAAACCACCTTCTCTATTGGAATATCTTTTACCTTTTTGCTATATATATATATGGCATGCATATTTGGCTAAATAGGAACGATAATTTTTTCCACAACTCCCTTAACCAAGTACCTATCTCTACTGTTATAGCTCGTACCATTGAATCTGGAAGGCTTCTCCGTGATGAAACATAACAAGAAAAATGGGGAAAAAAAGAGAGTTAATGAATGAAAGTTGATTCTTGACTTAATAAGCGAAACAATGATATGGTTACTCTCTATTGGCTCCACAGGGTCACTACAAACTCAATATTGAGAGGAGGTATAAGAGGAGTCATGATTACAAATGAAACTGGGTTACAATAAGCAACATCAAGGTTTTAATGCTACTTCAAATCTTCAACGGAACGATATCCATAAAGAACATAAAAATCAAACTTATTTTTTGTTTATACTATTAGGTGTAACGGAAAAGTCTACCATTACATACTAGTAAATAAGTCTCCATTGGTTATTAACTTGAAATTCCCTCTGCTTCTCACCACCGTAATCCAAGCTTGACAAAAAATTGATTGTTATGCTTTCCGTGCTAAAATTAATTAAAAAGACAAGTGTACAGCCTTAGTTGGTCATTACAGAAATACAACAAGAAATATGTCAAAGGATATACATGTCGAAAGACACAAAGAGATGTCAGTTTTTAATTTCAAAAATATGTAATTAGATGTTTATTTTCTTGAGATCTAGTGATTTGATATTACCCTTCCTAAAAGTGGCTGAAACACTAGAGACTCTTTAGGTTGTAATATATTAACTATGTTTTCATAAGTTATGATATAATTATATATTTTATTATTGAATTATTGTACACAATAATTAATCTTTTATATAAAAATAATTATTTGTATTGTATAAAATATAAGAAATAATTAAATTAAAAATTAACATGTCAAATTAATTGAAAATTCTTTCCCCTTAAAATATATAACCTATCTCGACTATTTAATTATGTGAGGAAAAGTGAATAAAAAGAACATATAGAGCAAAGAAAAATGAAAGTATGTGTACAATTTTTTAAAAAAATTCGCCCAACTCTACATGTTACATTTTAGAGTACATTTTATTAAGATTAAATATAGTTATATGAAAAATTACCTCAAGTGGCACCACCGTAAACATTTTGAAACTGGAACGATTTTTCTTTTGAAGTGACATCACCGTAAATATTTTTGCTACTCAAAAAATCAGAAAACATAATATCACGCTCTGAGCCTATACTTTGGGTGTAATCGACACTCAAAAATTATTACTGCTCTCGACCCTTGGCCTAACTTACTTAACTTAGCGAAAGATAATATACATAATTATATAATGATCAATAATAACTCAACTAATTGATAAAATTGAAAATGTTTTAAAGATTAAACATTCAACTGGCCAAAAATGGCAACCCAATTCTTAACAAATAGAAAGAAAATGAAAAGATTAAAGGATTAAAATTTGACTGTCTATGAATCCTCTAAAACTGAGATGGATGTTGGGACAGACCCCACAACATCCTAATAAAGAACATAATGAAAGCAATAAAAGGAATCCTCTGGAATGCAAGGAGGCTCACCAATTGACACCGGAGTGCTCAACTGGATCAACGGTACGCTGGGTGCCGATCCTCGTTACCTGCGTCTGCATCATAATACGATGCAGGTCAATTGACATCAGTACATTGAATGTACGAGTATGCGAGTTGAAATGCTAAAACAATTTAAACTTGAAGAGAGTAAAAAGGAACACTTACATTGGTTCTGCTCCACTCATGAATAACATAACTCAATATAACTAACTCATTTCAATATAAAGCAATTTAAGAGCAAGTGCAATATACAGAAAAGTTATTTGAAAACATGTTATAAACTCTGAATGTGTATATAAGGATACAATTAATTCTGAGATATATGTAAAATACAACTAAAACTGATGTATATATATAAATATATTTAAATTCTGTGGGAGTTTCTCTAACCGACAACCATCACTTAATAGATATAATAATGATACAAGGATATAACTCACACTGCCAGCGCATCCTATACCCCCAAATTAAGGTATAAGACCTAAACTGCCTATTGATCCACTAGTCTAATTTGAAAAGGATTCATCTAAAAAGTATGACTTTTTCTATCCATGATGGCTACATAGTTTTGTGGAGATGTGAGTTAAAATATATAGACATCTTTACTCATTAACTGAAGGGGCGGTAATAAAAAATAACATAACAAGAAAAATGATACTCCCTCCATTTCACAAAAAATGATTTAATTTGACTTGACACAGAGTTTAAGAAAAAAAAAACTTTTGATTATGTGCTCCTAAATTAAAGTTATGTCAAATCTATGAAGTTGCCCTTTAATGTTGTGACCTTAAACATGCAACGTGGAAAATTGTTATAAAAAAAAGAAAGTACACATTCTTTTTGAAACAGACTAAAAAGAAAAGGAGGTCATTCTTTTTTAAACGAAGGGAGTACTAATTTGTCTGAACTTGAACTTGCTTAAATTTATAAAATTGCATATTTCTTTTTAAAAATATTGTAATGTATGATAAAATACAAGTATATAAGAAATTTGATTATCATATAAGGTATAACTTAAACTTGCCTGATCTAATGTATGATCAACCCTTGGAAAATAAGCTTGTTGGTATTGATTGTTGCCATCAACGAAGCTAAAATTTGTCCCCTCTTCTATATTATTGTTTTCCTACAAGATGTTAAATTTGTTAAATAAAATGTATACTAAAGATTATAAAAATAAATATATAAGTATAATATGTGTATATATGTACCATAATAGAAGATTGAACATTGCTGAAAGCATTTGTTATCTGCATATTTGAATTCAGAGTAGACAAAAATTCATTCCTCTTGTCACGATACTCCTGACTCAGATGATAACTCAACAAGTCCGCGAATTTCTTATCCTTTGGATCACGCTGAACACCAGCAACAGAGTTCGAATTTTCTGTCATAAGTTGTTGAGTTGAAGTTGAAATAGGATCATGAATTGCTTTCCTTGTGGACAATTGGTTTTCATTACCAAATGTGATTTTCCTTGATTTCGATATCAACTTTGGACTAGTATCAATTGGAGCAGTGACTTTTTTTAAGTAGAGACGATATTTCTGCAAAATTTAAGAGCACAAATTCAGTTACTTAATTTTAATAATAATGCAACTGATTGCATTAAGTCAAATAATATACAAGATTCATGTAACTTTTCAAATTAGTGATGAGCATGAAGTGGTATAACTACAATTTCCAAATTTGATGGTTTTTGATCAAAAAATAAATAAAAAAATCTCAATATTAATGAATACTTGAGTTTAATTTAAAAATAGTTACAATATCATAATGGATTAAAAATCATTTACATCTCTAATAACTTTGTCTTTTTTTAAAAGAAATTAAATCCTATTTATCAATAAGTAAATGTATAATTTAAATTTTAAAAGACAGATATTTTGATTTTAAAAATATATTTTGATAATAAATAAAAATCGAGTTAATTTATGTTTTCTATTATGGTGAAAAATATGCATTTTCACAACTCTAAACAGAAGATGAATAAAAATCAAGTAATAATCAAGTATTCATAATTGAGTTAAAAGTAGTGAACCTGCAAGTGACTGGCCACATGTTCTCTAGTTAATTCAGGAATGTTCATAAGTTCTAAAATTCTCTTCGGATGAGCTCCTGCGAAACAAAATGTAGATAACTGTTGAATGACTTGATAATATATTTTTGTTGTATAGCGTTGTTAGAATGATTATATTATATAATATAAACTCGAGTAATTAATATATATATATATATTGAAAAGTCTTACTCTTCAAACCAAGTATTGCAATGGCTTCCAAGAATTTGTTGTGAAGGTACTCTGTCCAAACCAGCCTACTCTTCCTTGGTGGTGTAATTGCATTTTCAGCAACAATTTCTTCATGGGTACTTCTCTCATTATTATTTTCTTGAACAATACCTTGTTTGCCTATATTCTTCTTCTTCCTCCTTTGCATGATTGCATATTGCCATAACTCATGTATATAATTTTGTGATATGGGCTTCACTATAAAAAAAGCAGCACCACTCTCAAATCCTTCTATAATTGTATATCCTGATTTATCATCTGGCATAACTGCTCATGTTCAATAATATAAATTTAAGTCATTGGAAATATCATCATAAATATGAGGAAAACAAAAAAAATCGCCCAAAAAATTATGTTTTTAAGAATACAAAGAATTAGAAACTCACAGACAACAGGAATCTTAAACTCTTCTGTTATTTGTTGTTGAAGTTGAAACCCGTTCATTACGGGCATACACACTGCTATTATCACAAAATCAAATGAGTTGTCACTGATCCGAAGTGTACTCAAAGCGTCATTTGCGTTCTTCACTGTCATAACTAAATTAAAAACCAACTAATTAATTATTATAAATAAGCAAATGTATAAAGATTACTCAAAAAGATAGAATGATATTTGATACCCATATATACTGAAACATTTCCAAAATCATTTGAGGAAAAGAAGAAATAAGATGAATTTAACAATATTTACATATGCTAATTAAGATTTAGGTATATTGTGATTACTGTTAAATTTTTTTTCACTATAAAAAAATGGTGAAGTACATGGAAATTTTATTAGAGATTAGTATAAAAATTCGCATGAAACTTATTTCATGCAAATTTTCATACTATTTTTCAGGAAAATCTCCATATAATTCACTTTTTCTTGTAGTGTGTATACATTTTCTTTTTAATTTGGCACATTTTTTTGTTCGTATAAATGTAAATTTTAAATCCGTTTTAAGAACTCATTTTATATATAAAAGGAAAAAATAAGTATTCACGACCAGCAACAGAGTTAGAAAATTGACCCAAAAAAATTGTATATTTTTCTTCTAGATTATAGAGTATACAACTAAAAAATATTATGAACTTCGTCGATGGTCCGTCGCTGAACTAAAATTTGTCGCTAAATAGGATTATCGACGATTTTTTTATTTAGCTATAAAATTTATTCTTTGCTAAAGCTTGTTCTCTTAGTAGTGTACGAAATTTCATTTGCATCTTTTCCTCAGGTGGCTCCCGCACATGTGTTTATGCGTCTCACGATGCATAAAATATCTCGCCTCCTTATATTTATGTCTATCAAAACACTTAATTTATCATGATTCACGATTATCATGTCTAGAATTCATAAATAACCTTTTTTCAGTAATTTTTATACAATGTAAGATATATCCAATTTTATGAAGATAGAAAATCAAATTCAAAAATTCCTTTAATTAATTCAGTAGATGTCAATTTTGACTTGCACAAATCTCAAATCAAGAAAAGGTAACCAGAAAATAATAGCAAAAAAAGACCATACTTTATCAAGTAACACTCACAAAATTAGGAAAATGAAAAAGGGAAGTTAATTAAGTACCTTTGAAATTTTCCTTCTTGAGTAACTCAGAAGTAGTGAGAAGGGAAGTAGTATCATCATCCACCACCAAAATGCTTATTTTTTCTAAATGTTCATTGTTACAACACTCATTTTCTACCTCCATTGATGATCTCCCACCAAAAGAAGAAATCATCAAAGTTTTAAAAAGTTCAATATAGTTAAATGATAAAAATTGATTGTATGTGTTTTTGATGTTTTTTTTTTTGTTGTTAAACAATACTATTTATAAAGAAAAAATAATTAATGAGAACACTCCACTTTACTTCAATATAATCAGTTCAAGTGCACTTAGATTTTCTGACCAAGTTTTGGCACTTCCTTTATATAACTTTTTTTTTTTTTCCCTTTTTTGCTATAGTTGGTTACTAAGTTTTGTCACTTCCTTTAAGTAATTTGTTATTTTTTCTTTTTTAGTATATATATATACACTTATTTATTTAGTAATTTTTCATAAAACTCTACTTAGATTTACTTATCAAGTTTTGCCACTTTCTTTAAGTAACCAATTTAATTTTTTTTTCCTTTTTTCTATACTTGGTTACTAAGTTTTGTCACTTCCTTTAAGTAATTTGTCATTTTTTCTTTTTTAGTATATATATATATATACTTATTTATTTAGTAATTTTTCATAAAACTCTACTTATATTTACTTATCAAGTTTTGCCACTCTCTTTAAGTAACCAATTTTTTTTTTTTCCTTTTTTATATATTTGCACAAAAATCTACTTAAATTTGCTTACCAAGTTTTGCTACTTCTTTTAAGCACCTAATTACTTTTTTGCCTTTTTTACTCTAATAATTATAGTCAACTGACTATAAATAAAAGCTACAATAACTTACCATGACATAAGTCAAAATTAAAGCAACTTAATTATTTCTTTACCTTTTTTGCTCTAATAATTATAGTCAACTGACTAAAAATATAAGCTACAATAACTTACCATGACATAAGTCAAAATAAATAAGTAAGATTTAATTTATTAAATAAGACTCTAACTATGTATGATTTAATTAATTGATATTTCATATATTAATTTTGATTCCAAATTAATTTTTTAATAATCATACAATAATAACTATATATTATCTTTTCTATAATTATTATATCTATATTCCAATTATTATTTTTTAAAATTAATAACTACCGTCGATCTTTCAAATTTTATTTTTTTGAGTTAATATTTTGAAATGGGAAAGAGAAAAAGTTTTAAAAAATGAAAAAGAAGTTCACTGCTGATATATGAAAAATATTAAGTAGATTTTTTAGATTTTCTTACCTACCAAGTTTTGACACTTCCTTTAAGCTACTTATTATTTATTTATTTACCTTTTTTTCTCTAATAGTTATAGTCAACTGACTATGAATAAAAGCATCAATAACTTACCATGACATAAGTCAAAATTAATAAGATTTACTTGATCAATGTAAGGCTCTAATGTATGAATTAAATCATTAATATTTCATATATTAATTTTGCTTCCAAATCTTTTAATAATCACACAATAACAACTATATATTATCTTTTCTATAATTATTATTGTATCTGTCTTCTAATTATTATTTTTTAAAATTAATAACTTGCCGTTGATCTTTCAATTTTTGTTTTTATTTTTTGTTAATATTTTTAAATGGAAAAGAGAAAAGAAAAAAAAAATTAAAAGAAGTTCAGTGTTGATATAGGAAAAATAATAATTAAAAAAAAGATATAGGAAAAATATGTTGTAGTAAAAATTAAAAATTTGTTAAAAAGGATGAAAAGAGTTGTTTAAGAAGGAATTAATTATCTGAATTATGATTAGGACCTTATTTTAGTTGGTTAAATTTTAACTATTAATTTTAACTCTGTGAAAAGGAATATACATATTCATAGAGTTAATTTAGCTTAATCAGTTCTTAAATTCAATTTTAGTTTATCGTGATATACTCCCCCCCCCCCCCCCTCTTTTTTTTTTTTTAACTTATTTGCATTTTCCTATTTGAGGGTCAATTATATCAATTTTTGGCTAAAACTTCAAGATGAATTTTCTTTTTAATATTCAATACGAAAAGAATTGTAATTTACAGTATTTTTATATAATTTTTATTTTAAAAATCACATTCATGTAATCTAATACATTTTTAATGTTTGATGTTTCAAAGATATTTAGATTACATGAATTGTATCATAGTCATCAAGGTGTAGGAAAATCTAGTAACAATCAGGTGATTTAGTTGTAATTTTAATTACATAAGTAGTTTGATAAGACGTTAAGAAATCCGTACGACTTTACGAAATTGAATTCGGGTGAGTAGAACTCCCGAAATCGAACTTAGCGTGAACGATAAATTTTTAGTATCATTGGACAAGGGTGTGTTGTGAAATGGGGGTCTTGGAGTTATTAAAAAAGCTTACTTTTTCGTGCAAGTCGTTTAGGCGGTGGTTTTGGTCGCTTTGATGGTGCCGTTATTGCGTTGTGGCTGGTCAAACACGACTTAAAGTCGTAAATAAACCCCAAAACTTCTTTATTTTGCACTTTTCAATTTTTAGAGCTAAGGAGCGAACTCCAGGCGATTCTTGATAGTTTTCCACTAGGCTAAAGGTAAGATTTTAAATCCCCGAATCTATTTTTCAATCCGTAAAACATAATCTAATGGGTAATTATCGATGGGAGAGGATTTTGATCTAGAAATTATGGTGAAAAAAGCCCTAATTTGGATACTTCAGATCATGGGTTAATCTTGGTGTTCATAGGATTGTTAGGTAATTAGTGATTATTTATTGATTCCCGTGTTATTATGATTGTTTGTAGACCAAGAATAAGCGAAACGAATCTGGAAAGGGAAGGATCAGAATTCCTAGGGTTTCAAGCTTGTTTTGAGTTAGGTGATGGTTGTGATCTCATGATTGTGTGATACATGTTTGTTCTTGCTTTATTATAATACGTGTATATATGTGAATGTTGTATTATTGATCATACTGTTGTAAATGAGATAGATGAATGATGAATGCCATGAATCATAACTTAATTGTTTGATCTTGAGGATACACTTGTGATTGTAATTATGGTTTGTTGAATGGGTCGGGTGTTGCATTCCGACATACTAACTTGAATCATTTGCCATATTTTGACATAAATATGAGATCAATTGTCACGTTCTGACATAAACATTGGATCGGATACCACGTTTCGTTATGCTAATTGTTTGGGTTTGGATTCCATGAAAGGACCAATGACTTGATATAACTGTGATATTTGAGAAATGTGAATTTATATGTTGATCATGAATATTGATGATATTGTATATGTTCGGTGTATACATGTTATTATTATATTGTGATGACTTATATATGTTGCATTTAGTCATATAGTCGTGTGACCCTATCAGTACATTGTGATTGTGTAATGATACTGCACTTGCTCTTTTTTTTTAGTACATGGCATCTTCAAGCGGCTATTGACAGAACTCGTTTAGTAGATCAGTGATCGTCGATTGAATTCAAGGTGAACCAATTCTTTCGGGCTGCCATGAGTTCTCCTTCGTCTATGTCCACATTTCGAACTTAGACTTTTCTAGTTAATTAATCAGTTCATTAGTTTGGGGTTGTATCCCTTCATGTTTAGATGTCTTAGTATATTGACTTTCAGGTTCTAGGCGTTTTTCCGCATCGCTTAGTTGTTAGATCTTTTGGAAGTTTATGAAAACTTCAGTCATTAGGTATTTAACTTGCTTCCGTAACTCAAATGCTTTAGCTTTTTGATTGGATTGTAATAGTGGTTCTCCCATCGAAGAGTTAGTGTGGATATCAATCACGATGGTATGGGTCATGACAAAATCAAACTATGACTAATTTGTACATTGTGTATTAGAAATATTTACAAAGTTGATGTTTACCTTTTTTTTTATAAAAAAAATAGTAATATATTATTAATTAAATTAAAATTGAGTATTTCAAAAATGAAAGATGGAGATTTAATATATATTTTATTGCATCAAACATAGAGTTCGCAGCCCCTGCTAGGGCTCATTGATTCACCAATCTTTATTAAAAGACAAAGAAATACAAGTAAATTTACGCATACGAATAATTTATAATTATGAATAGATTTTTTAACGGTTGTTTGATCAAAAAGTTGTTAATCTCTATAATCATTGGTGTTGGTGTAAGATTTCCTTTATCAAACTTAGTAGGAGTGTCAAATAGATGGATCAAAACAAATAAATTGAATTGCAATTTACCGATTCAACTATAGATAAAAATAAATTTAGTTAGAAATAATTGGATAAATGGTCTTAACCTTCTTTTACCCCTTTTCATTCCATTTTTTATTTATTTTTTTCTATTTTACTTTCTCTCGCCTATTTATTTTTTGGATATTTAAAATATATTTTTAATGTATAACTATGAATGATGAATAAATGCATACTAAACTTACGCACTCAAATAAAATAAAAGAATATTATTTTCATGAGATTCCATAAACGAAAAATAATAGGAAAAATTATGCGGATAAGCAAATTTATACTATTTAATTACTCATCATAGCTATAGTTTGCTATAATTATCACTCGCGACTAGCATTATACATTAATTACGTAGGCTGACTTCGAGTTTGTATAAGTAGTCATGTTTGTATATGTATAATTCGCCAGGATATACAATATACAATTTTTTAGCCTATATACATATACAATTCATCTCTCTCCCACTCTTTGCCCTCTCTCGCTAGCCTTTCTCTCCCTCTCTCAATCTCGCTCGCCTCTTTCCTCCCTCTCTCGATCTCGCTCGCCTCTCTCCTCCCTCTCCCAATCTCTCTAGCCATATCTACAATTACATATGTATAATATACAATTATCTAACCAATATACATATATACAATTCATCTTTCTCCCACTCTTTTCCCCCTCTCTCGCCTCTCTCCCCTCTCTCCCAGTCTCGCTCGCCTCTCTCCTCCATATAACATGTAGCTACAAATTGTAATTATCAAACTATAGCTATGGAGAGTAATCAATTATTTTTAAGTGACTATATGTGAAAGTTTCACAAAATAATATCATATAAACTTAAGAAAAACATATTAACTATTTATAATATTCATTTGATTAGGAGATCACGGATTTGAGTTGGTGAAAATAATTTCTTCCATAAATATATGATAAAATTGTATATAATAGACCATTATGATCCAATCCTTCTATACACAACATTTAGCAAGAACTTAACCTATCCGGATGTCATTTTTTAATATCAAATTCTCCTTATAGAACATTTCTTGATTAACTGGAGTGTTTGTGAATCACACAAGGAGTCCGAAAGTTGGTCTTGTTGTTTAATCAATCAACTTCAAACCACTGGTAAGTTGTTCATACAATAGCCACAGGATAACACCAATTATAGTGTCTCTAACTAGGTTTCCAAAGATGGTAGTTGTCCAGCCAGATAATCCCCCTGAAGGACTCTTCCCAGCTAGATCTCGAAAGCGCAAGTTTCCTTGATCAGACACCAAGGAATATATTACTCCATTCATGTGACCCTTCCCAATGATTCCAACAACTTGCTTACAGTTGTTCACAGCTTTGCTCCTCTTCAGAGACCAAGCAAGAAACTAAAGGAACAATCACATGCAAAAACAGGAAAGATAATCACTAGCAAAAGGAAAAAGAAAAAGGTTTGATCAGTGAAATGGCAGTTCTCTTTTCAATTTTATCCTGAAAACACCGTGTCCATTTTTTGCCATGATATCCATCAGTAAGAAAGTTGTTTCCGATGAAACATTCGTTCTGAGTTAATAGACTGTTCATGAGGGAAGAGCAACTAACAGTGTCACGTTCATGTAGGAGTGGCTGCAGAAGTGATGGATATGAAAAGCTTAATTTCTCATACAGCTGAAAGCTACTATCATCAGAACTTGATTCCTGTCACAACATAGAAAATATTAAAAACAGAATCAAGAATATTGGATAGAATGGCATGGCATGTATAGTTATCAGCATTAGTTTCCCCCCGAAGAGAGCAGACAACAGGCAAAGCTCTTAAAATAGAGTAATAGTAGACAAAAGGAAGGTTAGATAACAGTTTTTCTCCTTTTAGTATCATGGTTTTCATGTGATTATAGGTATTATTTTCTCGATCATATGTGGTATTCGCCAATATCTTGGTCATCTGACCAAGGAGCATCACATTGGCTTTGAAGCAGCTGCATGGTACTGGACTGGTTCTGAACGCCGCGTAAGATCATCTTCAACCAACCTCCACCGTACTTTCGGTGCGACCACTTTGGCCTTTTTGGGTGGTGTTGGCTGGAGAGGGAGGACTGGTCCTTCAGGCATCTGAACGGTAAATCATTTCTAAAGCAGGCAATGTCATAACAGCACATGCTCCAATTAATCCATTTTGTAATTGCTATAGCATTTAAGACAATACGGATTGCAAACCATGTATGATCGATGATGCCACTTAGGTTTTGTCAGACTATTAATATGCTAACTGAGGTACTGTACAAATAAGAGGTAATGCTTGAAAAAGTTGACGAGTAACAATCATCAATAGTATTCAGAAACACTTCATAGATACGAGAAGCAAACCTTCAACGCCTTTGTTGATAGTTCAGCGGCTGAGGTTATTCCGCCAAAGACAGAGAGTAGAAGGCTCATCTTCTCTTTCCATTTTAGTGAAGTCCATGCTCGTTCAAGCTGACAACAGAAGTTAATAATAATAAACTTTCTAGCATTACATGTAATGATGTAAGACCAAATTGTAGACGCACTTTGAGAGAAACCAGAAGTATCAAATGGATTAACTTGTCTTGCTTTACATGCAAGACCAGGTAGTCCATCTAATATATAAAGAAGAAGTCATCAGAATTGTTCTTTCTAGAAATCAAAAAGTAACTTTACCACTTCATAAAATCCAAAAGTATCCTAGGAAAGGAAATTTACATTGGACTAAGTGTAAGTGCAGCATACAGTTATTTCTATTGGCCGATCCCCCAATACAATTTGAGCACCAATATCCTCAGCAGCCTTTCGAGCAGCACGGAACTGCAAACAGAAACAGAAAACTTCACTAAGACTTTGGAAATATCTGAAGTGTAAAATGAGGAACATCTTCCACAGTCCACAGAACTACCTCATCTCCAAAAGAACGATTAGCACTTGAAGACATTTTTGAAGAGAAAAGTGCCAGCAAGACGCGTAATGCTAGAGCAGTTTGACCCCCTATTGCATCAAATATCTAGCTTGATAAATCATACTCCGGAAGTATAAGAGCATATAAAGCTAAAGGCTAGTAATTACCCAAGTTAATGCTACGACCTACAGCACCGAAAAATCCATTCCCACTCAAAGAGAACATGTTTGATTTTAAGGGCTGATTGAGATCACTATCGTCAGAAGTATACATGATGCCAGCCCTGAACTCTGCAACAAGTGAAGTTAAACAAAAATGGAGATTGAACAAGTTCATAATAACACCTGTTATAAATCAACTGGCAACTAGGCGGGGGCAAGAATGGCATAGTCATAGCTCATGGAGACAATACGGTAACCCCATAAGAGCAGCTTTTCAGGATGTGATAATTTTAGTTATTCATTCTGGCAATTAGACAAACAGTTGGAAGACAAATCAACTAATTCAGAGATAGGTACTTGCCTGCTTCTGCAAAGCTCCACAACCACATTCTCCGGTTTGACAGTACGGATGACCCTTTCAACATCCAGAGCCGATTCCACAGAAAGATGGTTCGTTCCAATCAGCCAAATAGCCTCTGGTTCAACAAACTCGGTTCTCCATGATGGAACAGGTCCAAATTGGTTCTTCTTGATGAGAAACAGAGTTCCATTATCAGCTAAATCGAGCAATTCGGGATGGGTTTCTTCAATAGCATCCCGGGAGGCGCTGAAAAACTCAGTTTTGAAATCGAAGTTTGGTGGTGGTGGCTTTATGGCAACTCTGCATTGATGAAATTTAGTTCTGGGTATGATGGGCGGGGAAATTGGGAAAGGAGAAGTGAGGATTCTCATGGCCGGAGCTAAGAGAGGAAGAAGAAGAAGCAGAACTGAGCGATAGTGATCATCATCATGTGAAGTGTGGCTCAAATGGTTGCCGGTTTGTGAACAGCGGTGTCGCAACGTTGCAACTTTTCATCCTCTCCCTACAGATATCTTATTTTTCACTACTTTTAACTTTTATTTTGTTGATGATACCTTATAAATAATTATCTCTCAATCTTTTTCTCACTCGGCTAACAAAAAGAGAACAAAGAGGTATAAGATTAAATATTTTCTTTATTCTTAATTATTTATCTATTTTAAAAAATTAATGATTTACATAATAAATTTATCATTTTACCTCATTTAATTACGAAATAAATGAATTAAAAATTTAAAAAATTTAACAAGTTTTATTTTTTTCAAAGTAATTAACTGACGGTATAATTAAAAAAATCGTCATTTGTTGATTTATCAAAATAAACAAATAAAAATGAACAAGCAAAAAGGAAAAATTGAACAAGTAATTAGGGATATAAGGTAAAATTTTGATACATTTAACACTTTTTTAATTTAAGCCTATAAATTACGAAAGCTTTTTTAAAAAAAATAAAAAATTTATACCAAGTTGAAATGGGATAAACAAATTATAACCAAAAAAAAGTAATATATTTTATCTAGAGACTTAAATTACAGCATGCTTTAATTGATCACTGGAATATATATTAGAATATATATTCTTACTAATTCAAATTTTAAAGAAGTTTTCATGTGTATACTGAATTATGTCGAAAGTAAATAGTTAAAATATATATCACCTAAAGCATATGGCATATATTATATGTAGTAATTAACGCATATCTACGTAATTAACACGAAATATATGTAACATATATTATGTAATTAACATGTATTTTCAATATCACCATGTCTCCTTTAGCTTCTTCTAGTAACTTTTGACACATCAAAGCAAATTAAGTTGAGTGACTCAACGATTCTGTGGTAGTAAAGTCAAATTGAGTGGTTTTCATTATAAAAGGTAGTGATGTGGCAATCTATGAAATTAATTTTTTTTTTTTAAGAGGGTTTAAAATGTTCCTCTTATTTGTACAAGTACAAAACTATTCTTCATTCATGTTTCGGACTCTAAATATTTATGGCGTCAATTTTTAGTTAAAAAGTATCATTATTTTTAACGGTATACACTTATAAAGTGATAGGGGCAATATTGTCTCAAATCTCATAATTTAAGAATATTTAGGTCCTTTTTATTAAAATAGTGTGAAATTACTTATATATGGCTGTGATTTTGGGTTCCATAATAAATTAAAAATAAAAGGAGCAAATTTTAGGAATAGAAAGTACAAAAATAATATTAGCGCTCTATAGCTAAAGTTTTGATATTTGCAATATGTTTGCTCTGGAGCATCTGATTTGTATTAGATTGAAAGCGTCTGATTTGTACAAAAATTATTGCGATTGTATATGTATATCGGTTAGATAATTGTATATATGTAACTACTATGTATGTATTAATGTTTGTGTTTGTATATCTTCATATAATTAAATTTGCATACAATATTTGAATTGAGTTAAAACATTTATATTTGTATATCAAATTTATACAAATTATACATTGTATTTTATATAATTTGTGTTTGCATAAAGCGAGAAAAAGAGAAAGACAAAAGAAAACTGTGAAGGGAAAGATTTATATTTAGATAATTATAAGTGTATAAGACGAAGAAATATGTATTTGTATTTGTATGTATAATTTTCTCTCGCTTTATACTAAAAGAAAAACAATTTATACTTTTGTGTTTGTATGAAGTGAGAGGGGCAAGCGAAATTCAAGAGAGAGGGGTGAAAGGCAAGAAGTTTGTTACAAATTGGATTTACATGAACTGTAGCTATAACATTTATTTTGAATCAATAATTCACTATAATGCATAATTTTTTTAATAAAAAAGGATTAGTCCTCTCTCCTCCCCCCACTCTTTTTCTTGGATCTTGTCCGTTATTTTAAATTATATCTTTTTTTCAACTTATGACGAAATAAGCGAGAAAAAAAAATAAAATAATGACGACATTCCTACACAAATAAGTATTTCAATAAAAGATTATTTAACTGAGCAATTATGTACGTATATGTATTTTCTTTTGTGTTTATACAAAATTTGAATTTTTTTTAATGAAAATAACACTTTGTCCTATTCCCTCCCTTCCCCTTCCCCTGCGCGCTCACACACTATGGTAATAATACTAACTAAAAGAATATGAATATGTTAGTCAAATTCTAGTTTAAATTCATGATATTCTAATTAAGAATAAAAGTCTAAAAAAAAAAAAAAAAGAGTGAATGAGCATGACGGTTGGATAATTGGTAGAAATTTAATATTAATGAATAATAATAATCTTTTTTTAAGATGAAAAATTAGATGGGGTTAGTGTGAATTTTATTTGAATCTTCAATCATGAGTTGGATTATAATAATTTGGGACTGATTGAAAAAACATATCATAAAATTAATATTTTTTTAATATTATTTAGTTAAAAAATAAATTATATGTGATTTTTATTATTTATCTGAGAATGATTTAAATTTTGTTCAGTTAGGTTACATAACATAATAGATAAATATATACAAATTTAATTTAGAGGACTTTGTTAAAAATAAGGACAAATATGAGTAAATTTTATTAAAGGACAAAAATGAGTCAAATGGTTCATGATATCAATGGTTACTTTGAGCCAAAATGTTGACGTATTTTGAGAATGATGGGTGGATTAAAAGTAGTTTTATATCAATTCAAATAGTTGAGAGACATTTAGGTTCTTCTCCGTTTTTTCTAGAAGTATTTTCAATGTTCTTTTAAGCTTATATATATATATATAACAGTTTTTGCACATCTCAATTAATTTTGAGGAAATTTATCGACTTCCACCAATAAATGATACCAGATAAATTCATCCACCAAAACTAGGATAGATGAGAAGTAACCACTTAGTGTAACTTTTTTTTCTATTGCAATTTGAACCTGAGACCCTTTTGTTCAAATAAAGAAGTCAATTCTTCCGACTTTATATATTATGTAGAGTGTAATCGGGATAAAATTTTGAGTTTATGAATTCTTAATTCTAAAAAGACAAAAAAGATAAGTTTTACTAAGTTTATCACAAATTATTTATAAACATTAAGTAATTTTTTAAATACGAAAAATGATCAAAATTGCTCCTGAACTGTGTGAAATAGAAAACTTATACCCTCTGTTACATTTTAGGATAAAAAATGCATCTGTCATTATCCTAAGAGATCACAATTACCCTGAAGACTTAACAGAACTGATGCAGCAAGCTACATGACATTAAATATAACACCTAGGCTTGCCGGTTAGGAATTAGGATATCCACTAAAAATTTGACCCAATTACCTCATAATTGGGAAAATTATGCGGTTAAAAAAACTTATACTACTTAATTACTCATCATAGCTATAGTTTTCTATAATTACCATTTGTGACTAACATTATACATTAATTGTGTGGGCTGACTTCGAGTTTATGTAATTAGTCACGTTTGTATATGTATAATTCGCTAGAATATACAAATACATATGTATAATATACAACTATATAATCAATATGCATATACAATTCACGTCTCTCTCACTTTTTGCCCCCTCTCACTCGCCTCTCTCTTTCCTTTCCAAATCTCGCTCGCCTCTCTCCTCCCTCTCCCAATCTCGCTTGCTATGTATACAAATGCATATGTACAATATATAATTATCTAACAGATATACATCTACAATTCACCTCTCTCCCACTCTATGACCTCTCTCGCTCGCCTCTCTCCTCCCTCTCCCGATCTCGCTCGCGTCACTCTTTCCTATCCCAATCTCTCTTGCCATATGTACAAATACATATGTATAATATACAATTATTTAATCGATATACATAAACAATTCACCTTTCTCGCCTCTCTCCTCTCTCTCCAAGTCTCGCTCGTCTCTCTCCTCCCTATAACATGTAGGTACGAATAATTATCAAACTATAGTTATGGAGAATAACTAGGCTATTTTTGAGTAATTATATGTAAAAATTCCTCGTAATAATTCAACCGTAGGCTTGCTAATCAGAAATGAATGAGTTTTTGTTTTCATATAAATACAAAATATATTTCATATGTCATATCCTTAGGCGCAAAAGCTAGCTCTATCGCTGATTATGTCCAATCATCGGATAATATCACACAATCAAGATGCAGACAGTATGGTATGATTTTATAAAACTAAAATTTCAAAAATTTAACATTATAACTAAAATAATCATTGAATAGTTCTTTCTTCATATATAGAGAATCAATAAACAAAATTAGGAGTGTGGAAAAATTAAATCGACCGATAAATTAAATAAAAAAAGTGTTATTGGTTATTGCTATTAGGTTAACGATTTTTTATTGATTTTATAAAAAATAATTATCGGGTTATTAACTCGGTATTGATTTTTAATACTTAGTTATTGAGTAACTGATATCCCATTAAGACTATAGTATTTTACTACTTTTACCTATATATAAATATTAATCTCAACATCTTACTATTTATGTCTTTGACATTTAATTTTCAATTCATACTTCCCTGTGACTTTGAGTCATATTATACAAACCGTCAAAACCTAAAGTAAAAATTATATTACTCTTAATTTTTTTTTGTATTACATATGCATAGTTTTTTTCATGCTTGTTATTACTGTTTATATTTTATGAGCATTTGTAAAATCATATTGTCTTAGCAAGTCAAATTTATTAGAAAAGTCATATATTGATTTTATGAACATTTTCTTATGGATAAAATTCTAGTAGTGAGCTTTTTTATATTTAAATAAATTTTATGTAATATAAATTTTAATTAGTCAAGATTTTAAGAGATATAAACTATCAAATATCAAACTAGAAAACAAAAAAGTTCCGTACGCGGAAAAAGAAGTACACTCAGCATATAATAAATTGATTAGATTAGTGAGTAGAAGAAAAATCTAAACAAGGGGCCAAGAAATATAAGCACGTGGTCCACGCGCTTACGTGTGAAAGGTAGGGTAAAGAATCTTCCCTGTATTTTGAAGTTGTATATTAAACTGCCTGAAAAGACACTAAAAAGAAACGAAACAAATGTCAGAGACACATCAAACTCACCTCGTATCATCGAAAAGTCATTCGTATTCTCGTTTACTTTTACTGATTACATTTTTCGTCATAAATTTAAATTTAATTTTAATCTTTAAACATTTTAAAATTATATTAATTTTCTCATATTATTATGAAGAAAAGATATATAAAAAATATAGATCAAAGTTAATATAATTTTACTCTCTAAAAGTGAAATATGTCAAGTAAAAATAGATAGGGGCTATGTTTTAATCTACGTCCTTTAATTTTAAATTAATACTCTTTCGTTATAGCTTATTAATTTGAATGTTGCTGGTTTTTTAATGTTAGTGTAACATTTTATTTTCAATAAAAATGTTATCATATATTCATATGTCATGTTAAAGAGAACAAGATATCTATGCCTCAAATCTGAATACTTTTTTTAATTCAATTTTGACATTTTGTTTTCAATTGTAATTTGTTGTATATCATATCAACATTTTGTGTAAGTTTTGAAGTTACTTTGAGCAAAAAATTGATAATCGATAAAGAAAAATGCTTCAGTTTTGGACACTTCATTGATCCCTTCACAATAAGTTTTCAAGAAAGTGGAATGAGATAATTTGCCGTCACACAAATATATGCAGACAACAGAAATTTACTAATGATTTTTTGATAATACTATTCCTATCATATTTTTGTCTCCAAATTCACGTATTTGGCGCGTTCAAATATATGTACTTGGATATAGTATGCCAAGAAAATACATCTAATAATGTATATCTCAATATATAATATAATAAAAATAACTCATAAATTTAAGCGAAAATTATATATTTTTTCCTAAATTTCTTCTAAAAAGAAAATCAAAATTTTTAAATTCCTTACCATTTTTTGAAGCTTAAATTTCCCCCCCCCCCCCATAAATACATATAATCATAACTCATATATATGTACACGTTATTAAATACATAAGTTCTTGAATAGATATATGGATATATTTTATTAGATACATATAATTTTAACTACCGACTTTCCTCCTCTTCCCTTTGTCTCTCTCCCCTCTCCGGCTAGTGACCAGCATCACTTTGTTGTTCATCTCCTCACCATCATAAAATTAGCGTTTTTAATGAAAATGATTAGTTAGTAAAAATACAACACACCACAATGAATATATCAATTACATAATTAAATATTTAATTTAATGAAAAAAATTAAATTTTTTAAAATTATATGAAAAATATAATAAATTGCATAATGAGTTAAAATAATGTTATGGGAAATAAATGAGGTACAATGGATATATTTTTGGAAATTTAATATAAAAGTGTTACTACTATAAGTGGAATACAACAATATTTAAGATTCTATCACATTTTGTATGTTTGTGGAGAGTAGAATAGCAAACCGAGTATGCGAATCTGCACCTACGCACGTGGTCCACACGTTTCCGTGGTGAAATGATAGGCAGTTGTAGATTTTTTAATAACTGTCAAAAACGTGTGTTCGTACTTCGTACCATTGCGGGACCCTTTGGATAACAATAGGGCAGTGCAGATACGGGGCAGGCAGGGTGAGTTTAACGCTATGCGGTGTATTTGAAATTGTTTGAGACGGATTGAAGTGGATTTATTTTTAAATTAATTAAAGTAGGTGAGTAGCAATTATATGTGATATCATGTAAGTTTAATAAAATTTATAGTTTTTTAATATTTTATAAGTGTAATAGAACATTATTTATTAAGATTATTTCTTTTAAATTTACTAAAATATTCAAGATGATAAATATTTTTTTTTAATAAAAATAGTAAAATTTCTTACTTATTTCCCAATTGATCTCTCAAAAATAAAATTTTAAGCTATTATCCTATTTAATTAATATAACTTAATGAAAAATGAATTTATATGTATGAATTTTATTTTAGTATCAAACTTAACTACAAAATGAAAATATCATAAAAATTAGGGAAATTTTCACATATAGCCACTTAAAAATAATTAATTACTCTCTATAGCTATAGTTTGATAATTACAATTTGTAGCTACATGTTATATGGAGGAGAGAGGCGAGCGAGACTGGAGAGAGAGGAGAGAGGCGAGAGAGAGGGGGAAAAGAGTGGAGAAAGGTGAATTGTATATGTATATTGGTTAGATAATTGTATATTATACATATATATTTGTATATATGGCAAGAGAGATTGGGAGAGGGAGGAGAGAGGCGAGCGAGACTGGGAGAGAGAGGAGAGAGGCGAGCGAGATCGAGAGAGGAGAGAGAGAGAGGGCAAAGAGTGGGAGAGAGGTGAATTGTAAATGTATATAATTGTATATAACTGTATATTATACATATACATTTGTATAAATGGCAAGCGAGATTGGGAGAGGGAGGAGAGAGGCGAGCGAGATTGAGAGAGGGAGGAGAGAGGCGAGAGAGAGAGAGGGTAGAGAGTGGGAGAGAGGTGAATTGTATATGTATATAGGTTAAAAAATTATATATTATACATATGTATTTGTATATCTTGGTGAATTATACATATACAAACATGACTAATTATACAAACTCGAAGTCAGCCCACGTAATTAATGTATAATGTTAGTCGCGAATGGTAATTATAGCAAACTATAGCTATGATGAGTAATTAAATAGTATAAATTTGCTTAGCCGCGTAATTTTCCCTAAAAATTATGCAAGGGGGTTTAATATGGAGCGGCTCTATGATGGGCGGGTGAAAAAAAGAAAGATTGTTATGTAGTACAGACGGGGCGGATTAAAAATTTTAAAGGTTAATCTCAACTCACCCTGCACTGCCTCATTGTCATTCTCAGGGGACCCTTGATTTCTACAAAGTTTAAAATCATAATATGAATTATGAAATAACGTTATGAAATAAAGTTGAAGTATTGTCTTGTTTACAGAGGTGAATCTAGATTTTGAAGGTCTTACGTGTCGTTCCGTTCAAGTAAGATAAACGGGTCATTTGATCAATTTTGAGTTAAAATCGGAGTTATTTATTTATATTCAAATTTTATACACAAATTATCAAACTTGCATGTTAGTAATATTTTATTTTAAATATTATGAGATTAGATATAACTAAATAATTCAATTTTTATTTCTTTTTAGTAATACACGCTTTATTCGCTAAAATTTTGACGAAAAAAAGTTTCACATTAAAAATTTGAGCTTGTATATATCATCTAATAGTTTTAATATATTCATATTTCATTGACTATAGGTGTTATTGCAGATAAATAGTAGAGAAAAAACTAAAATTACAATTTCAACCTAATTAACTTACCGTATAAAAATATGATGGAAATAGAACGAACCTTTAAATTGAAAGAACTTTAATAATAATATTGATATAAATAATTAATGAAAGAGGAACTTTATAAAAAACAAAAATTACAAATTAATTACAGAAGGAGCTTGTTTGTTTTTTAAATATTTATCTTCTATATTTTCTTATACACATTAACTTTATAAATTATAGAATTATTAAAATTGTCTCACTTCTTCAGATAATTTATTCAAATAATTTTTTTAATTTTTTTAAAAATAATACGCTGTTACAAAGATACTTTTTTTAAGAATATAATATTTATTGATCAAGTTTTAATTTAATAAAAATAAAATTTAAGATAATTATACTGTACTAGTATTTAAATAAATTTGATGGAAAATAATTATTCGGTGAATATAAATGAAAAACTACGAATTGTTTTGAAGTAATAATAAATTTTGTGTCGATGAAAATATGAAAATAATTATTATATGGTATATAAAAAGTAATGATATGAATTATAAATTTTATTTACTTATGAAATAAATGGTTAGTACATATAAATGTGATTTTTTAATACAAACTCGTAGGTCCATTTTATATTTGAAAAATCTCAAAACATGAATATGAATGTGGTTTTTAAATTCAAAATATAAACTCGTAGGTGCATTTTATATTTGAAAATTCTCAAAATGGAGAATTTGAAATTTCAGCGTGAACTCGCATGTTCCTATTATTTGAAAAAGACTCATTTAATTAATTCCGCTCTTTATTTTTCATGTCTCTTTATTATTAATTATTGTCATCAACAGAGATCGATGAAATTTTTTATTTATATTTAAATTACTTTTAAGAATGTATCGTGTTTTAATATATTAGTACGCCATTCGTGATTATTTTTTTCACCTACCAAATTAATTTGTCTTATTCTACTATCATTTGACTTGACAAGTGACAACACAAAATTTATTATTTTTAGTCAATGTCAATATTGTTAAGTAGTAATTCAAGTATTTATTTCCAAGATAAGTACAAATATATTCCAAAAGGAAAGTATAGAAGAAACTAAAAATATGCCAAGTTAGACGCACGGAAGATTTGGATGTTGTAACTTACTTTTCATAAACCCACAGCCCCACTCCAGCTGTCATATAAAACAGCTGCCCCACTCTCTTTTTAATAACAGCCTGTCTCCTTATCACCCTCTAAATCCGTGTTCTTTTTCATCATCTAAACTTTTTTTAGTCTCAACTATATATAGAAATCAAACTTTTCACATTTACCACATCAATTAAACTCTCTAACATCACAAATATCACTGATTACAGAAAAAAAAATGGATATCTTTTATTCGGACCCACATATAGAATCTTCTTCATCATTTTCTGATACTACTATTTATAACTCTCCTAATAGAGCCAATCATCATTCTGATGAGGAAGTTATTTTAGCTTCAAATAACCCGAAAAAGCCAGCTGGCAGGAAGAAGTTTCGAGAAACTCGACATCCAGTATACAGGGGAGTTAGGAAGAGGAATTCAGGAAAATGGGTTTGTGAAGTGAGAGAACCAAATAAAAAAACAAGGATTTGGCTTGGTACTTTTCCAACTGCTGAAATGGCAGCTAGAGCTCATGATGTCGCGGCTATAGCATTAAGAGGCCGTTCTGCTTGTTTGAATTTTGCTGACTCTGCTTGGAGGCTGCCTACTCCAGCTTCCTCTGACACTAAAGATATTCAAAAGGCGGCCGCTGAGGCCGCCGAATCCTTCCGACCTATAAAGTCGGAAGAAGAATCAATAGTTAAAGATCAATCTAATACTCCAGATGATGTGTTTTTTATGGATGAGGAAGCGTTGTTCTGCATGCCGGGTTTACTTACAAATATGGCGGAAGGATTAATGGTACCTCCACCTCAATGTACTGAAATGGGAGATCATGTGGAAGCTGATGATATGCCTTTATGGAGCTATTCTATCTAATAAGTAAGTATAATGAGAGTACTAATGCTAAGAGTGAAGTTAATTAGTTTCGTGCTTAATATTTGGATATGGTACGAATTAGTGTATAAGTATTGTAATTTGTAATGATCATGTAGATATTAGTAGTATTGCTATAATATTATAAGAAAATGGTTGAGGCTAAATGAGAATCATTGGCCTAGACCGTGCGTATATAAGACTATTGTGTGTTTTATGACAGTTAGTCTTAAGTTTTTTCTGGTTTAGGCAACTGAGTGAAAAAGTAGATTTGTGGAGTATTTTTCAAGCCGAGTGTAATAGAATGAAATAAATGCACAAGTTTTTATCATTTGGGCAAGTACTCCATGTAGTATATAGGAGTACTCAAGAAGACTCAATTGAGCAAAATTGAATAATTAGTATGGTCCAAAAATGTATGTATTATTATTACTTTTGGATAAAAATTGTCCTTTTCCTAAAAATAAAACTACTATATTTGTTCTCTTTGTAGTATAAAAAGTTCTTAATACTAATATCAGGATCAATAAAGAATGTTGTTTATATCATAATTTTTATCAATTTCCAAAAATAAATATATCTATGTATATACATGATTTTTTTTCAAATTAACAGGTACACATGCACCCCAATTTTACACGTGGATCCGCTTCAGATACAAATTTATTAGCAATGACAATTGTTGAACTTTCTAGAATGAAATAATAATGGAGACAATTCAAATCGATGGAGATATACACATGTCTCAACATTGTGGTACTGATCCAATACATTCCAAAAGTGGAAGCACATTGGTGGTGGGAATGATGCACGTGGTCCACGCGTATAATTTCCCGCGTGAGAAAATGAAAAGTAATTTATTGGAGTTGCAAATGATGATATAATTAACTGTCAAAAGCGTGTGTTGAGTTTTAATCAGTTATTATTGATATATACTTAGTTCACTACTCTTCATACATCATACTCATTTCAAAAGTCAATTTTCAATTGGATTACGTAGGGGGCGGCTATATATATATTTTGGCCTAAGGATAGAAAGGATACTTACCCTTCACCTTCCACTATCTTTTCAAAGAATCTCAATAATTAGTATAATAATGACCAATGCTAGATGATGATTAAAATTTTAAAAAATAATACTCTCTCCGTTTAAAAAAAGATGACCTAATTTGACTTGAAACGAAGTTTAAGAAAAGAAATAAGATTTTTTAATCTTGTGGTTCTAAATTAAAGTTATGTCAAATGTACCAAAATGCTCTTTAATCTTGTGGTCTTAAACATGTCACGTGAAAAGTTGAAGTTAAAGTGTTGCCAAAAAAAAAAAGAGGTCAATCTTTTTGAACAAACTAAAAAGGAAACAGGAACATTTTTTTGAAACGGAGGGAATAATATTTTTTATATTTTAAAATAAATTAGTTTATTCATTTTAATTTTATTCTTCATTATAAAAGTGTAAAAATGTAAATAAAAAAAAAGAAGATAAAAAATAACATAAAAAAATATAATTCTAATCAAATTTTTTGACTAAAAAGATTTTTTCATTTCATTAATTAACTTTATTCTTCATTATACTATCGTACTTATAAAAATATCTCTTGTCATTATGAAACTTTACATATATACCTCTTAATTGAATAGATTATTCTAAATTGATCAAAAATATCTCTGTCATTATGGAACTCAAACTTCACTTTTAGGATTGGGGTACTTTTTATAAATTTAAATAGTTTGGAATAAATTTTAAATCTAATGAATATAGTTGGGTCCATATATAGTCACCTAAAATAGAAATAACTCACACACATACTCTCTCTTGCTCCCCTTTTCATTCCCTTTTTCTATTATTATTATTTTTAAATTCTAGTCTAATTTCTCCTCTCCAAAGCTTGAATCTCTATATACATAGTTGTTGTCCTCAGGTATGTTGTTTTCTCATTTCAAGTATTTTCAGCTACTTCCCAACATTAGAAAAGGCCATAAAATATGAATAATAATATGTAAACATAAAATAAAATAAAAAATAAAATTCTTGAATGAAACTTAATCAAACTCATGAGATATGCTAATTTATTAATAAGGGATATATAGTTAAATATGTATAGATGGAAGAGATATTTTAGTATTAAAAAAATAATTTTCTTCTTCTGCTTCTTTCAGAATTTTTAGATTCTTCCCAACACAGAAAAACTATTTCTACTTCCATTGTATTAAAAACAGTTTTAAGGATTTAGCAAACACTTAAATTTTCAAAAAAAACATACGTTTTCCTCGGAAAAAAACACTTTTGGCCTTCCAACGACAATATAAAACCGACTCTAGTTCAATCTTAATAAATTAAGGGTATAATAAGACAAAAAAAGCATTTTTTCTTAATTTGTTAAAAATGACTAGTAAAAAGGGAAATCATATTAGAAAATATTTGACAAATAAATAGATACGAAGAGATTATAAAAAAGAAGTTGATGAATGGTGACCTTTTCCTTGACAACTATTGGTTCAATGGATCAATCCCCAAAGATTAATCTCAAAATTTTAAAAATTGGTGATGACGAGATCGATGATATAAAATAGATGCAACACGAATAAGTTTTATTTATGTTATCATATTGAAATGTCAAAGATTGGTCAATACTGAGGAGTATATATTCCAAAAAGGAAGTAAGGAAGAAAAAGGAAAAGTTCAAAGTCACAAGTTGCCACATCCCCACACGAGTTGTACGCAAAAATAAGAAAATCCACTTGTCTCATAAAACAAAACAGCTGGGATTACGCTTTTATAATCCAGCCTGTATCCTTGATTATCACTCCGTGTTCTCTTATCCTTTCACTATCATACTCTAATATCCACTATAAATATGTGCAAACACATACACTTCTTAACTCAACAATTATACAACTACTTCCTATTTTTAGCTCTCAACAACAATGAATATCTTTGAAACCTATTATAATTCAGACTCACTAATTTTAATCGAATCATCATCTTCTTCATCATCGTCATCATCGTCGTCATTTTCTGAGGAGGAAATTATTTTAGCTTCGAATAACCCGAAAAGGCCAGCTGGCAGGAAGAAGTTTCGAGAAACTCGACATCCAATTTACAGGGGAGTGAGGATGAGGAATTCTGGCAAATGGGTTTGTGAAGTTAGAGAACCAAATAAGAAAACAAGGATTTGGCTTGGTACTTTTCCTACTGCTGAAATGGCGGCTAGAGCTCATGACGTGGCGGCTTTAGCATTAAGAGGCCGTTCTGCTTGTTTGAATTTCTCTGATTCTGCTTGGAGGTTGCCTATCCCTGCTTCCTCCAACTCTAAAGATATTCAAAAGGCGGCCGCTGAAGCCGCCGAAATCTTCCGACCATCATTATCAGAGTCGGAAGAAGTTTCAGGAGAATCTGATAACAGTACTACTCCTGAAACGCCAGAAAATGTGAACGAGGAAGTGCAAGAGAGTAGTTTCTTTGTGGATGAGGAAGCGCTCTTTTTCATGCCAGGATTACTTGCAAATATGGCGGAAGGACTTATGCTGCCTCCACCTCAATGTGCAGAAATGGGAGATCATTATGTGGAAACTGATGCCTATATGATAACTTTATGGAATTATTCCATCTAAAATACTAGTACAATTTCTTAAATTACTAGGATTTAGAAGATTTTGGTAGTTTTGGTATGTACATCACTCTCTCTCTATCCGGTATTATTTGTCATGATTTCTATTTTTAGAGTTAAAATATAAAAACTTTGACTAACATTTTAAGATATATATTTTCATCATATTAATATGCAAAAAAGTTATAATTTATAGTACTTTTTCATATAGTTTTAGAATATCTAATTCTTTTGTTTAAAATATCGAATTAATGTGATCTAATTTAACTTTAAAAATTAATCAAAACTGACTTTTAAAAAACAACATAACAAACAATTTCGGTTTGAGGAAGTAATATTTTTATGCCACCAAATAATGACACGTGTCAATGGGATGACTTGGTTTTGGCAGTAGTGAGAAGAAAAGATTAGCATGGCAAATTTCAAGCCGTCATATTTGAATAAATGAAGTGTGAAGTGATATCACAATGTTCCATATTTTTTTGCCATTCTGAGTATTAAAGAATTACAATTTCTAACTTATTTTTCGTAATTACTGAGTATCTAAATGTTTATTTATGAATCCAATCTAAGCAAAATGATCTGATATTGAAAAAAGTTGTTTACTTAAAAACTAAGAAAACTAAAGTGTATAATTCCTTCATTCAAAAAGAATGAAGGTGTGCTCAATATGAGTCAACCATATTCAAATTAAAGTTTCAATTTCAATTCCAAAGTTATTTGTCTCATCACTGAAAAATTTCAATATTATGAAATTACAAAATAAATAAGTTATAACTTTTTCATGTTTATAAACACTTTAAAATTGTAATATAAAAAATACTCCCTCCGTCCGAAATTATTTGTGCGACTTTTCAAAAGTCAATTTGTCTAATTTTCAAAGTTAAATTAAATCACATTAATTCGATATTTTAAATAAAAAAATTAGATATTTTTAAAACTATATAAAAAGTATTATAAATTACAATTTTTTGCATATTAATATAATAAAAAAATATATCTTAAAATATTAATTAAAATTTTTATAGTTTAATTTTAAAAATAAAAACCATGACAAATAATATCCGACGGTGAAAGTATCAATGAATAGAGTGAAATATAGGAAAGTTTCCAAAAATAAAACAAAACAGATATCCCCTTTAAGTAGCTCCTAGTCCAGTTAGTAGAAGAAAATCTAAAGAGGAAACATTAAAATAAGATGGTGGGGACCTGCAGATGCTGCCACGTGGATCACACTTTTTCGTGGACAAGTGGCGGCGCGAAATGCTTTCTTTCATTTCTTGCAAAGGTCAGTTGGAGTTTAATGTATAACTGTCAAAACCGTGTGATTTAGAGTCAGATGAATTTCATATATTTGAAAGGTCATTTTTTATTTTTCTACCCTTCTATTTTAGCCCTCATTGTAGTTCAAAAGATTTATTTTTCAAAATAATTACGAACATGACTTTTTTATTATTTTTTTTGAAATTATGATTTGAAATATATATATTTGGAGAATTTGAAATTTGAGATCTTGAATTTTAATTATAAATTATATTTTTAATCACATGTCTGTAAATTAATTTTAATTTATTACATAAATTTAACTTAAACAGATTGACGCCCATTATAGCTCAAGTATTTTCTTTCTCTTATGTTATTATTATTATAATATAATATATAAAAGGGAGTTTGGCTAAAATAGGCACGTTTTCGTTGATACACATACTTTAGCAAGAGTATTTTTGAAAGTAAAAAAAAATTATCCTTTAATTTAATTAATATCTAATTTTTTCGTGAGATCGACTTTACTTGTGTCATCGTAACTAACTAATAATACTGCGGAGTAAAGATTAGTTGAAGTCAATATCCATTCATGCTGGCTGTTTTATTTATTAGTAGCTCAACTAGACCAAGTACACTAGTGGTAGTCCAAAAAGGAAGAAAGAAGAGGAAGAGACAAAAGGGAGAAAGGCTACACGACTTATACACACTTAAAAGATGGAGTTGAAACAGCTGTTTACTTATCTCCCGTGTTAGCTTCAATAATAATTCACTTCACTTACCTTATCATATCTATAAACTATATATACAAAAACATCCAAACACTACTTCATTATCTTTACTCTCGATCTCATCAACAATATTACTATGGATATCTTTCTAAGCTATTATTCAGAGCCACTCGTTGAATCATTATTATCATCATCGTTATCACCAATATCTGATAATAGCAATCAGTACTCCCCTAATAATTTTTCTTATGAGGAAGTTATTAATTTAGCTTCAAATAACCCGAAAAAGCCAGCTGGCAGGAAGAAGTTTCGAGAAACTCGACATCCGATATACAGGGGAATCAGGATGAGGAATTCAGGAAAATGGGTTTGTGAAGTTAGAGAACCAAATAAGAAATCAAGGATTTGGCTTGGCACATTCCCTACCGCTGAAATGGCAGCTAGAGCTCATGACGTGGCGGCTTTAGCATTAAGAGGCCGTTCTGCTTGCTTGAACTTTGCTGACTCTGTTTGGAGGTTGCCTATCCCTGCTTCCTCCAACTCCAAGGATATTCAAAAGGCGGCCGCTGAGGCCGCCGAAATCTTCCGACCATCATTATCAGAGTCGGAAGAAGTTTCAGGAGAATGTAGCAGTACTACTCCTGAAACGCCAGAAAAGGCCTCCCAAGAGAATAGTTTGTTCATAGATGAGGAAGCGATCTTTTACATGCCAGAATTAATTGCGAATATGGCGGAAGGACTCATGCTACCTCTACCTCAATATTTAGAAATCGGAGATTATGTAGAAGCTGATTATGATGCTTACATGTCTTTATGGAATTATTCTATCTAAATCATGAGGATATATTTAGGATTTTTTTTAAAGTTTTGTACTCAGTACTAGGATGGTACGAATGTATACATACAATTGCAGTAATTTAGTATAACAAATGTAGACAGTATTTGATATTCTAGTCATCATCAAATTTGAAGGAAAAAAGTGAGCAAGTTAATCTAATTAATTAGCACCTATTTTTAATCTATATATCCTCTTAATACTCAAAATATTTTCTCTCGTTTTAGATTTAGAGTAATTGAATTAATAACCATTTTGACAAGTAGTCAATGCAAAACATAAAAGAAGGGAATAAATAAGAAGCCACTAAAGGTGCGTTCGATAGGAAGAAAAATGTTGATTCTGGAAAATTTCTTTTATATGAATTCATAATTGACAAAAGATATTATCTTAAAAATATTTATATATAGTACTATGCTGTGTGTTGGAAGCTTGGAGCATGGAAAGAATATAATCGATGTGGAATGTCATTTATGTAATTTATTTCTCAGCTACTTCTACTAGGAAATGATTTTTCTTTATCTTAAAAACTTATTTTTCATAAAACAAAATATTTTTCAAAAAATTTAACCATTTGAACAATATGGAAAAATAGAATTAACTCTTAGGACATGTCTCACTATCTAGGTTCCAATTTCCAAGTACAGTTGCAATACTTATGCAAAATTCCTATTTCCTGCGTTTCATTCGTTTCTTTTAAAGATACTACTAATACTATTAACTGTCAAACTGTGTGTGTGCAAGTGAATGAATGGGACTATGGGAGTGTACTTGTTCAATAAAACAATCTTGATGGCTTGTCATATTATTTGAAAGGTCAATTTTTCTAACTTTTATCATTTGAACATGATTAGATTTGGAGTCTCCTAGTATACAAATGATTTGTCATTTAGTTCATACACACTACGTACAACTCCAAAAGGAACTCACCCTTCACCTTCCACTAGATAATATCCTTTCTCCAGCTGTTTCTGAAGTATTCATTCCGTTCATTGTTATTTGTCATTTATTCTTAAAAAATTGCACAAGTATCTCCTTAACTTATGTCCGAAACCTCAATGACACACTTATATTATACTAAGTTCCTATTAATTTATATATAAATCGCGTTCGTCGATAGCGTTTTATGAGTAAAATTATGTTTTTCTTACAAATTGTTGATATTACGACATTGCCACTACTATTTACACATAAAACGCGTTTGTTGATATCTTTTTATGAGTAAAATTATGTTTTTCTTATAAATTGTTGATATCACGACATTGCCACTACTATTTACACATAAAACGCGTTTGTTGATAGCTTTTTATGAGTAAAATTTTGTTTTTCCTACAAATTGTTGAAATTACTATATTGCCACTACTCTTTATACATAAATTGTCTTTTAATTTTATTTTTCTTACAAATTGTTGATATTACGATATTGCCACTATTTTTTGTACATGAATCGCGTTCAGTTATGAGTAGAATTATGTTTTTCTTATAAATTATTGATATTACTACATTACTCTTATGTTTTATTTTATTTGTTAAATATTTCGAACATATATATACACATATTACTTTAATCATATCAAGAAAAATTATTATTATTTTTCTATTTTATACTCAACATTAATGACTTATTCCTAAGTTATTTTTCAAAACGTAATATTATTCGTCAATTAATAAAAACATTATATGAATTATATTCTCATATCAATTTTATTTCTTGCAAAATGTGTAAAATTTAAAATTAATAAGTAAAAATTAACTGCGGCGCAATCACTTAACATTTGAATTAATTAGCATAATGTAAATGATTGTACGTTGAAAGAAAATAAAGTTGTGATATTTCTTTTTTACAGTGTTAGTGGACCGAATATATATATTTCGACACTCATATTATGGCATATTTCAAATGAACTCATGTACGTGCAATACTTTATACGTAATTCATATTAGACTCTTCGATTTTCTAATTTGAAAATACTTTTACGCATATTTATAAATGTAATTTACATTAATAAGCTAACTATACTTTAAAATATATATTTTCTTTATGCATTAAGTTTACTAAGCCTTAAAATTCATGCATGTTCACTAAGATGTCGTTTCGATAATGAAAATAACAAATAAAAGTGAATCATAAATATTTTAAAACTGAAGGATTATTAAAAAATTCTTCATCCAATGGTGAGCCTTGCACGATATCCTATCGATAAATTTTATTATGTGATTGAGAAAAGAAAATATATAAATATGTTTAGTTGATTACTTATTGCTGATATTACGACATTACCACTGCTCTTTATACATAAATCGCGTTCAGTGATAGCGTTTTATGAGTAAAATTATGTTTTTTCTTACAAATTGTTGATAATACGACATTGCCACTACTCTCTACACCTAAATCACGTTTGCTGATAGCATTTTACGAGTAAAATTTTGTTTTTCCTATAAATTGTTGAAATTACTATATTGCCACTACTCTTTATACATAAATCGCGTTTTAATTTTATTTTTCTTACAAATTGTTGATATTACGATATTGCCACTACTTTTTGTACATGAATCGCGTTTAGTTATGAGTAGAATTATATTTTTCTTATAAATTGTTGATATTACTACATTACTCTTATTTTTATTTTATTTGTCAAATATTTCGAACATATATATACACATATTACTTTAATCATATCAAGAAAAATCATTATTATTTTTCTATTTTATACTCAACATTAATGACTTATTCCTAAGTTATTTTTCAAGACGTAATATTATTCGTCAATTAATAAAAATATTATGAATATATTCTCATATCAATTTTATTTCTTGCAAAATGTGTAAAATTTAAAATGAATAAGTAAAATTAACTGCGGGGCAATCACTTAACATTTGAATTAATTAGCATAATGTAAATGATTGTACGTTGAAGGAAAATAAAGTTGTGATATTTCTTTTTACAGTGTTAGTGGACCGAGTATATATATATAACACTAAACTGTTTAAATGTATCGATAATATGTCGACACTCATATTATGGCATATTTTAAATAAACTCATGTACGTGCAATATATTATACGTAATTCATATTAGACTCTTCGATTTTCTAATTTAAAAATACTTTTACGCATATTTATAAATGTAAGTTACATTAATAAGCTAGCTATACTTTAAAATATATTATTTCTTTATGCATTAAGTTTACTAAGCTTAAGAATTCATGCATGTTCACTAAGATGTCGTTTCGATGAATGAATAACAAATAAAAGTGAATCATAAATATTTTAAAACTGAAGGATTATTAAAAATTTCTTCATCCAATGGTGAGCCTTGCACGATGTCCTATCGATAATTTTTATTATGTGATTGACAAAAAATATATTTAAATATGTTTAGTTAATTACGTATTCCTGATATTACGACATTGCCACTGCTCTTTATAAATAAATCGCGTTCGGTGTTAGCGTTTTATGAGTAAAATTATATTTTTTTTACAAATTGTTGATATTACGACATTGCCACTACTCTTTACACGTATATCGCGTTTGCTGATAGCATTTTACGAGTACAGTTTTGTTTTTCCTACAAATTGTTGAAATTACTATATTGCCACTACTATTTATACATAAATCGCGTTTTAATTTTATTTTTCTTACAAATTGTTGATATTACGATATTGCTACTACTTTTTGTACATGAATCGCGTTCAGTTATAAGTAGAATTATGTTTTTCTTATAAATTGTTGATATTACTACATTACTCTTATGTTTTATTTTAGTTGTCAAATATTTCGAACATATATATACATACACTTATTACTTTAATCATATCAAGAAAAATCATTATTATTTTTCTATTTTATACTCAACATTAATGACTTATTCCTAAGTTATTTTTCAAGACGTAATATTATTCGTCAATTAATAAAAAGCTTATATCAATTATATTCTCATATCAATTTTATTTCTTGCAAAATGTGTAAAATTTAAAATGAATAAGTAAAAATTAACTGTGGGCCAATCACTTAACATTTGAATTAATTAGCATAATGTAAATGATTGTACGTTGAAGGAAAATAAAGTTGTGATATTTCTTTTTTACAGTGTTAGTGGACCGAGTATATATATATAACACTAAACTGTTTAAATGTATCGATAATATGTCGACACTCATATTATGGCATATTTTAAATAAACTCATGTACCTGCAATATATTATACGTAATTCATATTAGACTCTTCAATTTTCTAATTTGAAAATACTTTTACGCATATTTATAAATGTAATTTACATTAATAAGGTAGCTATACTTTAAAATATATTATTTTCTTTATGCATTAAGTTTACTAAGCCTTAAGAATTCATGCATGTTAACTAAGATGTCGTTTCGATGAATGAAACATAACAAATAAAAGTGAATCATAAATATTTTAAAACTGAAGGATTATTAAAAAATTCTTCATCCAATGGTGAGCCTTGCACGATGTCCTATCGATAATTTTTATTATGTGATTGACAAAAGAAAATATAAAAATATGTTTAGTTAATTACGTATTGCTGATATTACGACATCGCCACTGCTCTTTATACATAAATCGCGTTCCGTGATATCGTTTTATGAGTAAAATTATGTTTTTCTTACAAATTGTTGATATTATGACATTGCCACTACTCTCTACACGTAAATCGCGTTTGCTGATAGCATTATACGAGTAAAATTTTGTTTTTCCTATAAATTGTTGAAATTACTATATTGCCACTATTCTTTATACATAAATCGCGTTTTAATTTTATTTTTCTTACAAATTGTTGATATTACGATATTGCCACTACTTTTTGTACATGAATCGCGTTCAGTTATGAGTAGAATTATGTTTTTCTTATAAATTGTTGATATTACTACATTACTCTTATGTTTTATTTTAGTTGTCAAATATTTCGAACATATATATACATACACTTATTACTTTAATCATATCAAGAAAAATCATTATTATTTTTCTATTTTATACTCAACATTAATGATTTATTCCTAAGTTATTTTTCAAGACGTAATATTATTCGTCAATTAATAAAAATATTACATGAATTATATTCTCATATCAATTATATCTCTTGCAAAACGTGTAAAATTTAAAATGAATAAGTAAAAATTAACTGCGGGGCAATCACTTAACATTTGAATTAATTAGCATAATGTAAATGATTGTACGTTGAAGGAAAATAAAGTTGTGATATTTTGTTTTTACAGTGTTAGTGGACCGAGTATATATATAACACTAAACTGTTTAAATGTATCGATAATATTTCGACACTCATATTATGGCATATTTTAATTGAACTAATGCACGTGTAATATATTATACTTAATTCATATTAGACTCTTCAATTTTCTAATTTGAAAATACTTTTACGCATATTTATAAATGTAAGTTACATTAATAAGCTATCTATACTTTAAAATATATTATTTTCTTTATGCATTAAGTTTACTAAGCCTTAAGAATTAATGCGTGTTCACTAAGATGTCGTTTCGATGAATGAAACGTAACAAATAAAAGTGAATCATAAATATTTTAAAAGTGAAGGATTATTAAAAAATTCTTCATCCAATGGTGAGCCTTGCACGATGTCCTATCGATAATTTTTATTATGTGATTGACAAAAGAAAATATAAAAATATGTTTAGTTAATTACGTATTGCTGATATTACGACATCGCCACTGCTCTTTATACATAAATCGCGTTTCGTGATATCGTTTTATGAGTAAAATTATGTTTTTCTTACAAATTGTTGATATTATGACATTGCCACTACTCTCTACACGTAAATCGCGTTTGCTGATAGCATTATACGAGTAAAATTTTGTTTTTCCTATAAATTGTTGAAATTACTATATTGCCACTATTCTTTATACATAAATCGCGTTTTAATTTTATTTTTCTTACAAATTGTTGATATTACGATATTGCTACTACTTTTTGTACATGAATCGCGTTCAGTTATGAGTAGAATTATGTTTTTCTTATAAATTGTTGATATTACTACATTACTCTTATGTTTTATTTTAGTTGTCAAATATTTCGAACATATATATACACACACTTATTACTTTAGTCATATCAAGAAAAATCATTATTATTTTTCTATTTTATACTCAACATTAATGATTTATTCCTAAGTTATTTTTCAAGACGTAATATTATTCGTCAATTAATAAAAATATTACATGAATTATATTCTCATATCAATTATATCTCTTGCAAAACGTGTAAAATTTAAAATGAATAAGTAAAAATTAACTGCGGGGCAATCACTTAACATTTGAATTAATTAGCATAATGTAAATGATTGTACGTTGAAGGAAAATAAAGTTGTGATATTTTGTTTTTACAGTGTTAGTGGACCGAGTATATATATAACACTAAACTGTTTAAATGTATCGATAATATTTCGACACTCATATTATGGCATATTTTAATTGAACTAATGCACGTGTAATATATTATACTTAATTCATATTAGACTCTTCAATTTTCTAATTTGAAAATACTTTTACGCATATTTATAAATGTAAGTTACATTAATAAGCTATCTATACTTTAAAATATATTATTTTCTTTATGCATTAAGTTTACTAAGCCTTAAGAATTAATGCGTGTTCACTAAGATGTCGTTTCGATGAATGAAACGTAACAAATAAAAGTGAATCATAAATATTTTAAAAGTGAAGGATTATTAAAAAATTCTTCATCCAATGGTGAGCCTTGCACGATGTCCTATCGATAATTTTTATTATGTGATTGACAAAAGAAAATATAAAAATATGTTTAGTTAATTACGTATTGTTGATATTACGACATCGCCACTGCTCTTTATACATAAATCGCGTTCCGTGATATCGTTTTATGAGTAAAATTATGTTTTTCTTACAAATTGTTGATATTATGACATTGCCACTACTCTCTACACGTAAATCGCGTTTGCTGATAGCATTATACGAGTAAAATTTTGTTTTTCCTATAAATTGTTGAAATTACTATATTGCCACTATTCTTTATACATAAATCGCGTTTTAATTTTATTTTTCTTACAAATTATTGATATTACGATATTGCCACTAATTTTTGTACATGAATCGCGTTCAGTTATAAGTGGAATTATGTTTTTCTTATAAATTGTTGATATTACTACATTACTCTTATGTTTTATTTTATTTATCAAATATTTCGAACATATATATACACACACTTATTACTTTAGTCATATCAAGAAAAATCATTATTATTTTTCTATTTTATACTCAACATTAATGATTTATTCCTAAGTTATTTTTCAAGACGTAATATTATTCGTCAATTAATAAAAATATTACATGAATTATATTCTCATATCAATTATATCTCTTGCAAAACGTGTAAAATTTAAAATGAATAAGTAAAAATTAACTGCGGGGCAATCACTTAACATTTGAATTAATTAGCATAATGTAAATGATTGTACGTTGAAGGAAAATAAAGTTGTGATATTTTGTTTTTACAGTGTTAGTGGACCGAGTATATATATAACACTAAACTGTTTAAATGTATCGATAATATTTCGACACTCATATTATGGCATATTTTAAATGAACTAATGCACGTGTAATATATTATACTTAATTCATATTAGACTCTTCAATTTTCTAATTTGAAAATACTTTTACGCATATTTATAAATGTAAGTTACATTAATAAGCTATCTATACTTTAAAATATATTATTTTCTTTATGCATTAAGTTTACTAAGCCTTAAGAATTAATGCGTGTTCACTAAGATTTCGTTTCGATGAATGAAACGTAACAAATAAAAGTGAATCATAAATATTTTAAAACTGAAGGATTATTAAAAAATTCTTCATCCAATGGTGAGCCTTGCACGATGTCCTATCGATAATTTTTATTATTTGATTGACAAAATAAAATATATAAATATGTTTAGTTAATTACGTATTGCTGATATTACGACATTGCCACTGCTCTTTATACATAAATCGCGTTCGGTGATAGCTTTTTATGAGTAAAATTATGTTTTTCTTACAAATTGTTGATATTACGACATTGCCACTACTATTTTCACGTAAATCGCGTTTGCTGATAGTATTTTACGAGTAAAATTTTGTCTTTCCTATAAATTGTTAAAATTAGAGGAAATACATCATTACCCCATTGAACTATAACAGTTTTTTAAAAAGACACTCAAAATTTACAAAGGTCCTAGTAATGATGTAAATTTTTAGTGTCTTTTTAAAAAAAGTGTTATAGTTCAACGGGGTAATGATGTATTTCCTCTTATTTTTACTTGTCACTTTTGATGTATCAAGAAAAGATAATATCTTTTTTTCATATTTTACCCTTAACATGAAATTTATTTTTCAAAACATCATTTAATAGATGATGATTTGATAAAATACCTATATTAATAATTATTTTCTTAATAAATATGTCAAATGAAATTGTAATCGGTAAAATGAATAGCTTTTAGCCTTATCGTTATCCCTCTAGAATGCCATTTATTGTACTACTCCCTCCTCTTTGTACGTACTATTTTGACTTGTTCTTTTCCTTCATTAGTGTACAATTTCATTTTTCCACAAAGCTTTCGTAGGTTTAGGTTAAGATAGTTAGAATTAATTTCTTATAAATTATATAGTTTCTTGATTCTAATTTAAGTAACACAATTTTAATAAATACTATATGAAGTATTAAAATAAAAAGAAAATTAAAATTTATGGTTTTAAACATATTATTTATGTGACTATAGAAGTTATGTCATTAAATAAGTCATAACATTAGTTTCTATTGGTGAATATAGCAAGCAATTTTTTTAGGGACTGATTAAGAATGCATTCCATGTCTAAGTCCAACTCTTTTTTCCCTGTAATACTTATTAAATTAGGTACACACTTTATAAAACACGTGAATATAACTAGCCTAATAAGCAAGAAGATTTGTTGAAGTCAATATATATTTCATGCTGACAGTTTGACAAAAAAAAAGTTTATTACTCTCTATATGTCAATTTATAAAATCTTGAAAAAGGTACTTATAAGTTGTAATAATTGATATTTTAAAAATATTTAAAAGACATGATAAATTTATTTAAAATTTAAAAATTAAAAATTATCACATAAATTAAGACCAAAAAAATAATACTCCCTCCGTTTAAAAAAGAATGACCCTATTTTCTTTTTAGTCTGTTTAAAAAAGAATAATCCTTTTCCTTTTTTGGCAACACTTTAACTTTAACTTTTCACGTGGCATGTTTAAGACCACAAGATTGAAGGGTATTTTGGTACATTTGACATAACTTTAAATTAGAACCACAAGATTAAAAAGTTTTCTTTCTTTTCTTAAATCCGTGTCAAGTCAAATTAAGTTAATCTTTTTAAAACGGAGGGAGTGATAGCTTTAACTAGTTCAAGTATTGTAGATTTAGGAAGGAAGGAAGAAGGAGAGGCAAAAAGTGTAAGATTGCCACATCAGCAGAAAGGCTACACGAATTATACACACTTGACACTATAAAACAGCTGTCTACTTATCACTATCCAAATCCGTGTAATACTCAACTTTTTAGCTTCAACACTTCACCTATCATATCTTCTATATATATATAGAAAATTCAATTTCATAATTCACCACAAACCCAAAAACCTGCATCCATATCGTACACTACTATATTTTCTCTAGATCTCATCAAATAATATTTATCATGGATATCTTTAGAACTTATTATTCCGACTCACTCGTTGAATCATCATCATTATCGTCATCATCAATATCTGATACTAATAATACCAATCACTACTCCCCTAATGAGGAAGTTATTATTTTAGCTTCAAATAACCCGAAAAAGCCAGCTGGCAGGAAGAAGTTTCGAGAAACTCGACATCCAGTATACAGGGGAGTCAGAATGAGGAATTCCGGAAAATGGGTTTGTGAAGTTAGAGAACCGAATAAGAAAACTAGAATATGGCTTGGTACTTTTCCAACGGTAGAAATGGCAGCTAGAGCTCATGACGTGGCAGCTTTAGCATTAAGAGGTCGTTCTGCTTGCTTGAATTTCGCTGATTCTGCTTGGAGGTTGCCTATTCCTGCTTCCTCTAACTCTAAAGATATTCAAAAGGCGGCCGCTGAGGCCGCTGAAATCTTCCGACCATCATCATCAGAGTCGGAAGAAGTTTCAGGAGAATGTAGCAGTACTTCTCCTGAAACGCTAGAAAGAGTGTTAGAGAGTAGTTTGTTCATGGATGAGGAAGCGCTCTTTTACATGCCAGGATTAATTGCGAATATGGCAGAAGGACTCATGCTACCTCCTCCCCATTGTTTAGAGATCGGAGATCATTATGTGGAATTAGCTGATGTGCACGCTTATATGCCTTTATGGAATTATTCTATATAATTAGGAGATTTTAATAGTCAGTATTTTGATGGTACAAATCATGTATATATAACAATATTTGAATGAAACAAAGTGAACAAGTTCATCTATCCTCAGAATGCTCAATATATTTTCTGTCTTTCTAGATTTAGAATTAATAACCTATAAATAAATATATTCTGGTTCTTAGACTCTATTTTTTTCACCATTTTCATATTGAATAAGTGGGGAGGACATAGTTAATGTGACGAGTTTGTGGAATTTATTTTCATTATTTCTACTAAAAAGTCTTTTTTTTTATTTCAAAAAATTATTTTCATAAAGAAAATATTTTTCAAAAATTTTGACAAAAAATCGAACTAACGCTTACTCGAGGATTTGATTGGAACAGGACATGTCTCACTTTCTAGTACAATGGTATAGTAATACTAATCCAAGATTCCTATTAACTGTCAAACCGTGTGTTAGTGCAACTGAATGAATTAGCAGGACTGCAGTTCAATGAGACAATTTTGTATTTGTATTAAGAAATGATAGTAATTTTATTCTTCTTATGTAAATATTTGTGAAACTCAAGTTTTACTCAATGAATATGAATTAATTTATTCTGATTAATTAACTTAATCAATGAACATAAATTATTTATTTAGCTTTTTCAGTTGATTAAAGGTATATTTTCAATGCTAATAACTCATGATAAGGATAAAAAAGTACATTAATTTTATGAAATGACAACTATTAAGGACTAGTTATTTATAGAAAAAATGACATATAGAAAAGGACGGAGCAAGTATTATTTTGATGGCTTCTCGTATTATTTGAAAGGTCAATTTTCTAACTTTTATAATTATACATGATTATATTGTCTCCTATGATACTATTGATTTGTCATTAATTTAGTCCAAACACACTACAACTTCAAAAGGAACCACCCCTTCACCTTCCACTATAAATATCTTTTTCTTCTCCCACAATTTTAGCTATCGTTATCTATCAAGACCGTACTCTATTTATTCACTATTAATTGTTATATTATGTTTTTTAGAAATTAATTTATTTATTTTTAAAATAAATTAGATTATATTAATTTAATATTTAAAATAAAAATTTAGATATTTAAAAACTATACGAAAAGTATTATAAATTGCATTTTTTTACTTATCAGTTTAATGAAAAAATACATCAAATGTTAGTCAAAATTCTTCCTGTTTAACTCTAAAAAGGAAATTATGACAATTAAAGTGAACGGAGTGTATTTATTATACTCCTTCCTCCTCTTCGTTCGTAATATTTTGACTTGTTCGTTTCTTTCAGTAGTCTACAATTTCATTTCTCCACAAAGAAACTTAAGCGGTGTTCTTAGGTTAAGATAGTTAGAATTTCTTATTAATTTTTTAAAAATTATTCGCATGTACGTGACGTAATTTAATAGACGTGATACTAAGCATTAAAATGTAAAGATTTTTTAAAATTGTGATTTAAAACATATTAGTTGTGTGATTATAAAATTTGATCTTAAGAGAGTCATAACATTAATTTGTGTTGTTATAAAAACTTTTCATTAATGATTAAATGATGAAAATAAAATAATTTCAAATTTAAAAGTATAATTATTTTTAGAATGGACTACTAATACACTTAACATGGACCAGAGGAAGCAATATTCTAAAAATATTATGTTTTACTGTACTTATTTAGTATTTCAAAAATAAAATTTCACTTTTAATATATCATTATAATTAATATTTTTTCTATTTTATATCATGTATTAATTATTTATTTTTCAAAAATTATTTTCATAATCTAAAATATGAATTAATAAGAATAGTAATTACAAATGCCAAAGATTGGTCAATAAGTTCACGAGTTGACACGTCAGCAGAAAGGACCATTCACACGAGTTAGACACACTTAAGGGGACGGTCTATTAAAAGGAACAAAGTAGTTTGTCAATTAGGTAAAAGTCTTTCAAGTTTTAAAAATTAGGTAGAAGTGACAAAAAAAATATTAGGTTAAAAGGTATTTTCATAATAGTCCCAAACTTTTAATTTTTACACTTTAGTCCAACAATTGTCGTAGTTCTCGGGACAACTTCTTTAATCGTCCGACAACTGTCATAGTTGTCGGAACAACTTCTTTAGTCGTTCGACAACTTCAACAGTTGTCCAAGCAACTTTAGAAGTTGTCCAAACAACTTCAGTGGTTGTCCAGACAACTATGAAAATGTTACTTAGTTTAGTCCTTTTATTAATATTAAAAATAAAAAAGTAAAGAAAAATAAAAGGGCCCAACTTGTCCTATTTTTTTGATTAAAAACTTGAAAGGCACTATGAATTTATTTTTTCCACTTAAGATGTGTTTGGTATGAAGGAAAATGTTTTTCATGGAAAAATGCTTTCCTATAAAATGTTTTCTCTTGAAATGCATGAGAGTATATTTTTTATGAACGAGGAAGGATGAGAGAGTAGTTTTTTCATGGATGAGGAAGCGTTGTTCTATATGCCTGGATTAATTGCAAATATGGCGGAAGGATTAATGCTACCTCCACCGCAATGTGCATGTTGATGATGTTGATGATGCTTACATGCGTTTATGGAATTATTAATTCTATGTAAATAATTATGGTTATAATCATTGCTTCTTAAATTAGGATGTTTAAGAGATATTCCTAGTTAATTTCGTACTCTATATTTGGATGGTATAGAAGCGGAATCTCTTTGAAAGGTAACTTGAATTAGCAGTCGGACTGTGAATCGTTGTCACTCATTAGGCCTTCCAATATAATGGATTTGAAGGAGTGAAGCCACTTGACTCTAAGGAGAGGGGGTGACTTTCGCCTATCTATAAGGACAGTTGGAGTTGACGGTCCTAGTTTTGTTAGAGTAAGAGCTCTTGCTGGAATGCCTTCACCACCAGATATTACATCAAAAGCTTCTATTGCATCAACTTTTATTCGTCCGATGCATGGCCGATGAGGGAGGCTCCAGAAGGAGAAGAAGCGGAAGGAGGGTTAGGGGATAGGGCGGATGTAAACAATTTAGTCATGACAATATTGTAGTTGACTTGGTTTAGGCAATTAGTGGAAAGAAATAGAGCTTTGTTATTTTCAAGCATTGTATTTGAGTGTAAGAAGTAGTCAACAAGTTAATTTCGAAGCTTATTCTTCTGAACACAAAATGCTAGTATATGCTACATTAATGTATATTTTTTTCCTCTATAGTATTGAGAGTTACGCACATGAAAAAATTATCAGATGATACACGATTGTGAAACATTCAAGTCTCAAGTTCAAGTAAGAGTCTAATTGTCTATTATCCACGCCCAAGCTTGTGTTTGGATTTCGCACAACTCCAATCTTGCTCCGCAAAATTTGAAATTGAGATTTGGACAATGGCTTGGTGAACACTACTTTTATCTATTGCAATGACGGTTAGTCACCCATCTTTTTAACGAACGGTATACAGTATTCATTATAGTTACAAAGTTGAGGCCTTGAGGGTATATATACCCCTTTTCATTTTTTAGTATTAGTTACTTTGGACCAATTCTCAAAACTTTGGGATTGGTTTCTAATTTTATAGTCAGTCTCAGATTAATTATGGATAACGTACATGTATTACAATCATATATACTAACATTATTTCTACTTTTAAACTAGAGAAAATTTCAAAAATAGCACACATAACAAACATACTAAGGCTCTATAACTATAATTTTGATAATTGCGCTTCATAACTATAGTTTTGTTTGCGATAAAGATTGCAGTTTGTATATTTCGCTTACGAATACACAAATAAAGTAAATATATACAAATTCTGTAGTTATACATTTATGAAATTTTCAGATGTTCGTTTGTATATTTCACTTGCCATTATAGGGGTGTGCACTATTTGGATTAAACCGAAAAATCAAACCAAATCAAATTGAATTTTAATTTGGATTGATTTTTTGGATTCTTGGTTTGGTTTTGGATTTATAATTTATTTTGTTTGTTTTTTCGTTTGGTTTCGGATTTAGAAAAATGAATACCGAAAAATCAAAAAACCGAATTTTATATATATATATATATATATATATATATATATATATATATATGTACATACATATGTTTAGAATTAAGTTGGAGTTAACCACTTTTGTCCCTTTTTAGTTATTTTCATTATGATTAAGTTTATTTTCTTATGTTTGGACATCTATAATTGATATACTTTTAAGTATTGAGTTTAATGTTTTACTTGTGATTTATATTAAAAAGTATATTTAAGAAATTCAATGTTATATATATACATATACATATATATATATATATATATATATACATATATATATATATATGTATATATATATATATATATATACATATATATATATATATATATATATATATATATATATACATATATATATATATATATATATATATATATATGTATATAAATTAAACTGCAAATATAACTTTTTTATGTTTCTAATTATTGACATAACCGATTAACCAAACCGAAAAAACTCAAACCAAAAAGAGAAAAATCAAACCAAACCGAATTTATTTTGGTTTGGATTGGGTTACACTTCTTCAAAACCAAAAACCAAAAATCCAAATCGAATAGTATAAAACCGAACCGAAAAACCGAATGCGCACCCTTACTTGCCAATATACAAACAAGGTAATTTATTATGAATATTTCATATATCGTACACAATAGTTAGGGTAAGCATATACAAATTCCTGGATTCATACAATCATGAATTGAATTATACAATTTCTGAATTTATACTAATTGTTTGTTATTATGTATAATTTTCCCATTACATATACTACCATTTTAAACATTTTATACTATATATTATTTAAGATACATTCTCACGTCCCTTAAAACTAGGATTGATTAATTTTCTTCTTGATTTACTCTTTCACTCCAAATTAATCATTCTTTCTTAATTTTCCCCTCCCATATTTATCACTTAACTATTCTCCTCCTTTCTGATTCAAGAATTTCAACATACAATTTCATTTCATCAATGGATAATCTATTTTCTTCTTCTCAGGATATCATTACCATGGACTACAAAGTCTCCTGAATCCAAACTTTATTTTGTAGTGTTCATTCCTAAGGAGACCAAATCGAAGTAACTGCAATATAGAAAAAATTTCAAGTTAATTGATGGATCGGTCAAACAGTTCAGATTCATCGTCGAAGACTCCACAAACATTTTTTCATTGAACCCATGAATTCTATGGATTTCAAGTCTATTTTTGATAAGTTCATGATGATAGAATTGTATCTCTATTAACTAATCGTTTTTACTGTAGTAGATGAGAGATACACAATGGGAAATGATTAAACATGATTTCTTCTATATGTATATGAAATTAATGTTTGTATCTCAGTCTCAAAAGTTCTTGAATCTTATTTTCATAGATGTATTTGGTATATTTAAACAAGTTAATGTATTATTTTCATTTTCATTGTATATGCATTAAGTCTTCTTATGCCTATTGTGTGTGTGCGCATGTGCGTGTGCATGTCTAACAAATAATTTATCAAGAAGTAGACTTATATACATTTTTATATATAAATGTATTTAAACGATATAACTCAGATACATAATCATGTATAATAGATACAAATGTACTTATGAAAATCATTCTAAAAAAGACCCATACATGCATCACTATTATTAATAGGTAGGATACACCTCAGATAAATAATATATATAGAAACATGTAATTAAGGAAAGAAATATAAATAATTTACTGCCAAGAAGACGAAGTTTATAATTATTCTGATTTTATGAGATCGTTATTTTAAAAAAATCTGATATAGTTTTACTTTGGGATGCTGAAAATATGTTAGAGTAGTCAATAATAACTCTTTTAATTAATGAAATTATATACAACAATTTAATTCAAAGTTATAAAACATACATCTCGCTTTTTAAATTTAGCAGATACATGTATCTATCGAATTAAGCTACATGTATTCAAAGAACAAAATATGAAACAGAAAGTAATATATGAAACTATCGTGATTCTAAATAATTAGGACATAAACTAGTGAGATTTATATAGTTTGGTCATTATCCTAAAAAGGGTCTATATACTAAAGAAATAAAACTTGGGTCATCCTAAATTTCCTTTGGGAAAATTGTACATAATAGCAAACATTTAAATCAAAATAAATCTTATAGCTACTGTTTAAAACATTTGTATTCCGTAGCAAATTTTGCACAAATTTTATCATTTGGTTCGAACCCACTCATCAAGCGAAAGATTCGTTTTCATCCAAATTCATTCCCTATCTTTTCTCCCATTTTCTTTCAGTTATCCCTAAAATTTCTTCCCAAATCAATTATTTTTAATTGGTTGTGGCCCACCCTCTATTTTTATACAAATCTGTTAGCTATCTTTACTCTCCCAATTTCTTTCAATTTTTCCTAAAATCTCTCCCCAAATCCGAATTTTCTTAAAAAATTATATATCCTTATACAAACATAAATGTATAAAATGTGTTTATGTTTGTATAAAGCGAGAGGAAATTGTATAATATATTTTTGGTCAGCTTTTGCCTTTCTCTCTTTCTCGTTTTATACAAATTCAAATTGTATATAGTTTCTCTCTTTCTCGTTTTATACAATTCGATTCAATTGTATATTCCTTGCCCAAGTCTCTTTTGTCTTTCTCTCTTTCTCATTTTATACAAATTCAAATTGTATATAATTGTTCCATACACTTATAATTATACAATTCGTTTTATATAATTCTCTGCCCAAGTCTCTTTCTCTTTCTCGTTTTATACACTTCGTTTTATACAATTCGCTTTAATTGTATATGTATAGCGAATTATACATTTTGTTTGCTATGGAGTGCAATTACACAAACTTTGTTATAGCATACAAATATGAATTTTATGTTTGCTATATGTGAAAGTTGTCCATTTCCTTTTGATCAAAAGCCTTTTAATTAGAGGCCCAGCATAACTGACTTACATGAAGGACTTGCTGCTCCAAACCATCAACACAAATAGGACTAAGAACCCAGCTGGTTTTCGGAATGTAGATAGTAATTATTACAGAAACTACTTTAGGGATTTGAAATCTATGAATATCACCACTAAATCAAAATAGCAGGATCTGAAATATTGACATCTTACAGGGACCTGACCTTAAATCATTTGACAATATGGTACAGCAAAGAGTAGTACTAGTATTTCACAATAATGTACAACTACCAAAGGGTAGTATTTACGAAAACAAAGTGACCTCAGGCTGCAACCTACAAGAATGTCCGGTGAGAATATTAAACTTGATTCACAGAACATGAAAATATGGAAAACACACCTTATACGTAATCCAAATCAAGGAGATTTAAATGAATTTATCTTGCGACCTAGCTCAAGTAAAGTTCAAGCCACAGACAGAGAGTGTAAAATGTTATTACAAAACTACAGGAGACGAGGGTGACAATCAAAACAACGAGTCCGACCTAGACCTACTGAAGCTGGAAATAGAGAAACTCGCATGATTAGACATCTAATACAAATGCACATTGCGAGAAAAAAGGACAGCCTAGTGACTACTAACAAAGACCTAAACAACAAATGATTTCATACACATTAGCAATTAGAACGCAGCACACAGTCCTTCAATTTACTTTGCTTTCTTGATGAGAGTTGTTGTCCTGAATTCACTGTCATCCCGCACAAAGCTCCACCACAAGTAGGTCAGAGGAATGGTGGTGGCATGCCATAGAGCATGGGCATCCACAAATCCTCTATAGGGAGGAAAGTCATATATCTCAAGGAGAGCAGCAAGAGCTCCACCAATCACCACCACCCATAATTTCCGGCGTGATGGATGGCGAGTAACCCCTGCCCAGACAGCCCATAAGATGAGCTGCAGAATTCCCATACCCAAACAGACTTTCATGTTTAACCCTGCAATGTGATCAAGCAACATCAGCTTTCCTACTCTACAACACTTGAGACACATCCATGAAATCCAAAAGGCCAAGACAATCATACAGTATTGTTACTTCAAAAAAGTGACACAAGGCAAGTATCAACAATTAAAATTGGAAGCCGGAAGAAATTCAGCCGTTTGTAGCATATTTTATTTCTTCCGTTCATACACAAATTTCAACAGCAGTCTCTGCATTTTCTTATCATAATTTATTTTTGACATACTTATTTTTCCATCACACTTACTATTGTCAAAAAATAATTCACAAGCACCTTAAATTATACGAACCTACAGTTTTTTAATTCTAAAGGTACAACACATAAACTCATAATTAGACCTAATAATGTTACAAATATTATTAACAGATTTAGGCCACAGAATGTAATAAGTTATGGTAATTAGTTCAGTTATTACATTTATTCTTACGTATGGAGTAACTAATATTTTTGTTATTAGTATATTATTATTGCTTCGATCCCATAATTATATCAACAGAAAATGGAACCAAAATCATTCAAATATGTGATACTACTGATCATTGAGAAATAAACAAGTTAAAAATTCAAATAAGAAAGAAAAAGGAGGTAAAATAGAACATGTTTAGGAAACTAATAGTGTTGATTGATGTTACAAACTAATTTTGTATATATTTCAAACTTATTGGCTGTGTTATTTTTCAATTAGCCGGAGATTGTACAAGGCACACTTTATCATGAGCATGCAAAATCTTACAAGTAATTGTCAAGTGGACATACCATAGTCAAGCTGGTAACAGTTAAGATACAAGATGTGGGTTGTCACAAATGCAACAAGCGGAGCAGAAACCATTACTCTTGCTGCCTCAGCTGTCACACTAAAGACTCTCAATACAGCCAGGATGAGAGAAAACCCCAACAATGCAACGGCAGACGAATAGTCTAGCTTCTCAGTCAAGTCTACGTCTCTACAAAATTGCAAAACATCAGAACATGGAAATTCACAAATGAGAAACCACAAGCTATTTGCGAAAATAAGAGAGCAGATGATGTGTTGATGACTTGATAATATGATGAATACAAAGCAAACCCATTTACAAGTGCCCCCAAGGCTTTGCTCTAGTGGTAAGATAGCATAATCCACACAATACGGGTTCAAACACCGCTGCAAGACAAAGCTTGGTATGTAAGGAGAAAACGGAGAGGGTGGACCTATTATCTGCTGCATGCCCCACTTGCCCTTGAGAATTTCTCGGTTATCAAGAAAAAGTATACCTATTTAGAAGTGCCAAATAACATATGGGCAGTATCGGAGAAAGTTGAGGTCCGTTGCTTTTCTTAGCCATATTATCTCCGGAGATGGTATTCAAGTTGATCCTAAGAAGACCGAGGCTGTTAAAAACTGACCTAGACCTCTATCCGCTTCAGATATAATGGAGTTTCTTGGGTTTGGCCGGTTACTTTAAAAGGTTTGCGGAAGGATTTTCTTCTATTGCTTAGCCTTTGACGACGTTGACTCAAAAGAAGGTGAAATTTCTATGGTCGGAAGCTTGTGAGAAGAGTTCTCAAGAATTGAAGGATAGACTCACTTCAGCCCCTATCTTTGACATAACCAGAAGGATCGGATAGTTTTGCGGTGTATTGTGATGCTTCACAGATTGGTCTTGGTTGTGTTTTGATGCAACATGGGAAAGTTATTGCCTATTCTTCGGGCAATTGAAGGTGCATGAAAAGAATTATCCGGTTCATGACTTGGAGTTAGCGGCAGTGGTTTTCGCCTTTAAGATTTGGAGACATTACCTATATGGTGTTCATGTGGATGTGTTCACTGACCATAAGAGCTTTAAATGCATGTTCACCCGAAAGGAATTGAGTCTTCACCAAAGGAGATGGCTCGAGTTATTGAAAGATTACGACATGAGTGTCCTTTATCATTGGCGTAAAGCTAATATGGTGGTCAATGCTCTTAGTCGACTATCGATGGTAGTGTTAATCATGTTGAGGATGGTAAGAAAGAGCTAGTATGTGATGTTCAAGACTGACCTGATTGGGTGTTGGCTTGGTTGATTCCAATGACGGTGGTGTGATTGTTCAAAATGGTTCGGAATTGTCTCTTGGATCGTGACAGATTGCTTATGAAAGTTAACAAATTTTCCTTACAAACATAGATATAATTTTCAAATAGTTGTGAGCGTCGAGAGAATGCAGATTTGGAAAATGAGGTCTCATAACTATGTGCCACTGTGGGATTTGAGTATACCGCGAGTCGGTCAACTCCTTTAGCCCAAGAGGCTCAGTAGTGGATCCACATAGATAGATAGGTTATATACCCTGGCAAGGTTTAGGGCAGCCCTCTCAACTAGGTTAGCTGTTGGACATCATGAACTCACGTGATATATGTTGGTTGAAAGAAACTCCCCATTAAAAGATTTTATATATTTTACCGCTTAAGCATGTGATTATTTATATAGTCATAGACATAATGACTTCTCAAATTTACAGTTTTAGACACGTTTCCAGCTCATGCCATCAAAACAGTTTATACATCATCAGATGATGGAAATGTTTTAAAAATAAATGCATACTACTTTATGTATTTCTTTTCTCAAATTCAAATATCCACCTATCATGCTTCAGTTAATCAGTTTTAGCATATTTCCCAGCTTTTCAGCTGAAAATCTAATTTTTATACTAATCAGTTCTTTATTTTAGTCTATCTTTAGATTTTCTCATTCAGTTCAGTATGTTCAGTTTTAGCCAGTAGTTTCGTTCACCTACTTTGCATACCGTACATTCCATGTACTGAAGTCATTCGGCACTGTCTCATTTTATGATGGAGATTCAGGTATTCAGAATCAGCAGCAGATGCATCATAAGGATCACTTTCATCTAATTTTGGTGAGACCTCCTTGCTTTCAAAGAGCTCCAGTTTATCCGGAGTATTAGTAGTTATTAGAGTATTCAAAAAGCCTGATATCTTGTCCCAATAACCTATCTTCAATACATTAGAATCTTCATACATGAGTCAGTTGAGTAATAGCTTTCACCATTGTTATACAAATATATGCATCTTTTACAGATTTCTGATTTTTAACTATAAAGTTATTGAGTTCATTTTCTAAGTCATTGCATTGTATGCTTATGTTAAAAGCTTCCGCATTAGTCAGTATTCAATTTTATAGCATGCTAGGTCAAGGGTTCGCTCTTGCCAGAAATGATTTCAAGTGCCGATCTCATTCAAGGTGTAGACTCGGGTTGAGAGATTAGTGTTCCAGGAAAATGGAATGATAGATGAAAATGTTGTGCATAGGAATAAAGTGGATGGTTGAAATTGGGAAGTGTCACAGGAGTGCTATATGATAGGAAGATGCCTACCAAAGTGAAAGGCAAGTTCTATAAAATGACTGTAAGGTCAGGAGATATTGTATGAGAGTGAATCGAGCCTCCACAGCCCAATTTATCAACAAGATGAACGCCGCAGAGATGCGAATGTTAAGATTTTGTGCATTGTGAGGTAATACAACATTTGAAAGAAAAATAATCACATATGTTAGAAGCTACAAGTAACATAGAGGATAGAATGAGAGAATGACAATCGATATGGTTTGGTTACGTACATAGGCCTCCAAGTGCATCGGTTCCTCAATGCGGAAACATGATTATTAAAAGTGTTAAAAAGGAATTGGTTGACCTAAAATAACATGAAGAGAAGTTAATTGCAAAAAAATAGAATATCTGAGAATCCAGGCAGATCTAGCAAAAGATAGGGAAAAACTGAAAGTTGAAAATCTGCATAGGTGATACCAAGTAGACGACTAATGCTTATTACGAGACTCTTTAGTATAATAAAGGTGTAACCGTTAAAGTATACCAGAGGCCCTTTACTGTTAGATAATTCTTCCGTACGAAGTATATTATGGACCCAAACAAAGCATTTATGATGATGAGGTTTCATACAGCCGACCCCAACTAGATTGGAATTGAGGTGTAGTATTTGTTGCTGTAATTTAACAAGATAGAACATTATCACAACCAAACAAATATTGCCCCAGAAGAATTGTTGAGGCCATTAATTCGTTGGTAATTGTGCTGAAAAGTTAGACTAGCTTCTTATTACAGTACACCATGCAATAATTCAGGATTGTTTTACTGTGATAAAAAAACTAGACTAACTTTTCATCACAATTACTAAAGAAGCAATGGGCTCAAACAACAGCCAGAATCAAATAGCCAGAGAACTGAACAATTGCAAGCAGCTACTTCTATGTACACCAAACAATCTGCCCACTGTGCCCCCTAACAATTCCACTCATAACGAGAAGCTGGAGAACATAAATTGTACTCACTTCTCAGACTAAGTAATAATTTGCAATTTCACATAAACGTGGTGCTCATATGATCTCTGTGGCACAAACACCTAAAAAATTGGGAAATTGACATTTGAATATTCTAATAAACATATGCATTCAAGGACGTATCTGACAAATTCAAAATGCTCTAACAATCATCCATGACCATGCCAGACAAAGCTTGTTATCAGTGAAAAAACCTCACACCTTAGCCAGTAATAATATACTGATGAGAAGCCAATAACCAAGAAGGATAAACTATATATTTTCAGAAGACAGTTTCAAGCTACATGATTTATGCATAAATGCTGTACACGAAATGCAGCAATTTTAATCGGAGATATCTTGCAAAAGAAAGAGCGAGCTATAAGAAAAGAGAAATAAAGAATCTCTCACCTACTATGGAAAACAACACTCCAGAACCAGGAGTTCATTGCAAAAATTGCGTAGATATGCCACAAGCCAGTGTATTCATAAAATGGCTTTCTGTTTGGCCTAAATGGCAGCTTGTAATTCACAAAAATGAAAAAGGATACCCATCCATGGAATTGCATGGCAAGGTTAAGAGCGGAAAGAGCTACAGAAACAGGTTCCTGGCCATGAAAGACTTAGTTTAGGATACTAACAACAATACAGCCTAGAACTAGCGTGCTTAACAAGGAGAAATGCCAACTTAATAGTCTGAAGAACCTGGATTCCATTGACACGCTGAAAAGGCCATTTTCCATGATACTTAACAGGCTTAAGACCAGCTTTCTGCCGTTCTTTCTCTCTGGCAAGCATGCAGTGGTAACGACAGTCACTAAGGCAGTCCCATTGTTTCCATCTCAGATAAAGTGGTTCCTGTAGATACCATGGACCATCAACGGTAATCCCCGCGGAAGTAAAATTGCAATGTTGAGAGCATTCGTCCCCCACGCATCCAGTCTTTTCACATTGATCAACACAAGCACTGTAAAACAAGTAAATTCAAAGTCTAAGGACATGAAGTGAACATAAGATCAAAAGGAAGTGATGTACATTAACAACAGGAAATTGAATTTGTCTTGGGATTCAGCCCATATAACATGCAAATTAGTAAAATCTAGGTGCTTCCCAACTGCCCAAGACACCAGAAGGTAGACTGGGACATAGATCAAAGCAAGCTAGAGGATTACACTAAAAGAGTATAGACATGCTTTACTTTCATGTATTTCCTTTCTCCCATTAGAAAGAAAACTTACAGAACAATATGATCCAGAAATTAGAGAAAATATAGTTACACATATATATGGCTCGAGAGTATGCAGTCCTTAATGGTTCTTAATTGTGTTCCATGTCCGATGAGAGCCTATCAGATCCAACCTCTTGTGTCTATCAAAGAAAATATGGAACTTCATTTCTTCACTAGCTTTGGCACCACACATGAGCTTTGAGCATATGGGGCTTCCTTTACTTTAATTTGGCCCCACTTAATAGCATAACATACAGTAGCCTAGTTCGTTGGGATTTTGACAGCGTGTCACAATTGGTAAACTTATATGACCAAGAAGAACTTAGAAATACAGAGCAATGATTTGTATCAAGTTATGTCTCGACAACGAAGTAAGAATCCATAGTTAACAGGATTATAGAGGTCTTTGAGAGTTGAATGTTATAATTTTGTAGTTGTATTCAATCCAACAAAAAATAAAGGTTTTGAGGAGCAATATCTACTTCGAGTTCACCCTACACTTTTGGACCATTCCCGATGCCAGATAATACAGTTTTTTAATCATGTGGTAATGGAGGAGGGGAAGAGAAGGGGCATTAGACAGGTATCCTCAACTTTCATTAGGAGTGCAAGTTCTTAGCTGTTTCACTATCTGATTTACTTCATAAAAAGATCAAGTTAACAAAGGTAAAATGAACACTGAGAGTGAGCCTATATAAGTTCAATTATACCAAACTAACTAGGTAACATACTATGAGAAAACTTGAAGGCCAAGATGCATTAGTTTTGAATAAACTCATGCATCCATCTAAAAGGGAATATCACCTAGGGGCCCATTTACAGATAGTTCAGCATTGAAAAACACTTGATAAGCTAAGGAACGCAGAGAACACTGAGAGTGAGCCTATATAAGTTCCATTATACCAAACTAGCTTGATAACATACTACGAGAAAACTTAAAGGCCAAGATGCTTTAGTTTCCAATAAATTCATGCATCTATCTAAAAGGGAATATCATCTAGTGGCCCATCTATAGATAGTTAAGCATGGAAAGATACTTTATAACCTAAGAAACTCAACGAACACTGACAAGACACATCCAACAGTAAAATTAGGATTTTCAACACCTACTTGTATGGTGTAGACAGTTTTTTGGATTTTGTTAGCTATTTGATCCTAGCTTAGTATTCATTAAAGGGAATTAACTCTCTTTCTATGTACACTATTGCCTTTAGCGTCACCTTGATGCCTTCAATGAAATCCTTCACTTCATAAAAAAAAACTACTTGTATAATATAGCATTCAAGAGTTAAATCAAAAGGTCAAATATAGCAGATCTAACTTCTAAGGTTTTCCAAAAAGTCCAATATGGTTGAAAAGTTACCTACAATTATTGTTCATTAAAGATCAACACCTCTTTTTAATAGTAACAGGCTGTTTGATAACAATGTTCCAATCCAGAATTAAGTATCCTTGTGAACCAATCGAGGAGTATAATATACAGGTTTTTATCGAGAAAATCTCTATTTGTTCCAAATAATTAGACTAGAAAAAACTCTAATTTGTTACAAACAGTTAGACTACAAATTCAAGTCTAGTCACTTCTTTTTACATACATCAGCAATTTGTAGCTTCATGCCACTAGATACGAATTAGCTTTTAACCTCAATAAACAACAGAAGAGATCTTTTCATATGTCCGAGCTCACACTAAATCAAGTAACTTAGGTACATCACCGCCACTTGACAAATGCTCATCAATTGATTCTAGAAATCAAAGTGAACACAAATATCAGAAAGTATACTAATAAACACGGCAAATACTAATTGTAAATCGAGCAACATCAACCTCTAAGTTACATTATTCACCAGAAACTAGCTAGAACTGAAAATAAACCATATACATAGTTGCATCAAAGTGAACAGTTGAAAATAGTAAATAAGAGTGAAGCTGTGTTTACCTGTAAATCGGATCGGCATCGCCAGCACTGGCATGAAGGAGTCCAAAAATAGAGGAAAGCGCAGCAAGGAGCAGAAGCAAACGACACCGTGTCATCGTAGAAAAGTCAAAATGGAGAAGAAATTGCTAGAGAAACAAGAGATGAAAGTGAAATTTTGTGTACTGAGTTGACTGATTAATCACTTCCATCAATATCTCTGTGTATTAAACAGAGATTGATAGAACAATGATGAAGGCATGAGTTAATTTGAGTATAAGCATGTGAAATAGATGAGCGACGTGGTTAACAACCAAGAGAGAGAGAATTAGTCGAGGGCTTTTGGGGGATGTGTTACGGAATCTCGTGAACAGAGCACTTCCAAATGACGTTTCACGATAAGACACGTGGAGTATCTTTGTGTTTTACGTTTTTGCCCTCCATCTAATTCTATAGACCTTTTTATTTTGTTTCTTAATTCTTTTCTCAACCTTAATTAAATAAAATACACACTTTTGATTAAAAAGATATACAATATACCACATTTTTTGGTACTATTAATCCAATAGATTTGGGAAAAGTAATTAAGGATGGTAAAAAATTTAAGACTTAAAAAGGTAATACATATCTTATTTATTTAATAGATGTAATAATTTAACGGGGCAAATTCATTCTATACTAAGAGGTGTCAACCAACACTACTTTGTTGAAAATTTTGAGATGATTCCTATTTCCTCCTATGTTCATTTTAGCTCATTTTCTTCTTAATTCTAATTCTTTTAATAAAAGTCCTAAATTTCAAAATATCTAAAACAAACACAATGAAGGAACTGTATTTGATTCATATAAAAAAATTAAGTAAAAATAAGAGGTGAGTTGGTAAAAGTATCAACTTATCACCTTGATATTAAAGTTGATTTTATCATAAAGTAACACGTAAATCCTCATTCAAATTTGTAGATTCTAGGAGTTTGAGATCGTCATTGAAAAAGGATTTCCTCGGGATTCTTTGTGAAACTTATTGTTGATGTTGTTAAGCACGTTAAGGCATTTTAGTGGAACTTGAGGTATGTTTCTTTTCAAACATACTTTTGATTTTCAATACGGCTTTAAGCGTGTGAGAGACATAATCGCATCTAGTCTTCATATATGTATGATATATGCTTTCTTCATTAATGAAGTTTGTTGAGTTGAATTTAGAGCTACAAACAATTTATTGATTTAATAACATGATTTAGGCAGTGTTTGGGTTGACTTTTTCTAAATGACTTAAAAGTTAAAAGTTAAAAGTCAAAAGTCATAAGTTGGGAACACCCAGCTTTTGACTTTTGACTTCTTTTATAATAACTCTTTCATCCTTAAACGAGTGTTTTAAGCACTTTTTGAGTTATCCGAGCACTTTCAAAACTAAAGAAGAACTTGAAAGTCAAAGCCACAAAAAATAAGTTAATCTAAACACCCGTTTAATGGCTTTAAACATGATTTCTAATATGAATAATAATTTGATGTACCTCTAAATAATGAGAAGATTGATTTAAAAATGCTTTGAATAGTTATGCTAGGACTAATGATTTGACTAGTGTTGTGATTAAAACTATTTGTGTTTGGGTCTTCAAAATTGATGACCCTGAGGAATTGCTCTTCAGACATACCATCATTTTTTGATAATATGTTGGTGAGCCTTTATTCTTGCTTGTGAAACTTCATACTCTTTTTCTGTTTGATTTGATTTGGAATTGAGTCTCAAGTTAGTTATTCTTTTCACATAGGCTCCATAGATAAATATTGGTCATTGTTTGCCTTATAGGCACACTGCTATGTTTAGCAGTTAGACAAATATTAACATTATTTATTTAGAAAATTAAAAAAATAAATAGGACATAACAAATAATAGGGAAAAAAAAACATCACATAATATTTAGAAACAAAAAACAATTGCAACAACGCAACCAAATAATGCAATAACTGATAGTAGCAAAAATTGTAGGACAAGAAACTACAAAAATATTACTACTACTATCATATCATCATATTGTATTATAAGTGGAAAGATTCAAAGCTCAAAGTTGAATTATCATTTTACCCTTATATTAAAATAATTAAAACAAATAAAATATAATTAAATATTTAATAAATAACTCATTTAGATTGGTGCATGAATCAAATTCACATTAATTTACTCTATTACTGTAAAAATCATGAGTATTTGAAGAGTTTTTCCATTAAACAAATTTGATATGGACTAAAATCATTGAACTAATTTAATGCAAATTAATTATCTACTCAAAGGTCATCCTAGCTACTGCTATAAAATGCCTAACATGATCTTCATGTAAATGACAAAAGGAGGATGAGAGATTATCATGCAAAAAATGAACTTTGCAAATCATTTTGAATGTGTAGTAAATTTTTTTTGTTTTTATCCGCTCCTTTTTGTCCGTCCTAAGTATTTTATATTTCTTTTTTAAATATTTTGATGTACTTTCTTATGATTTTGTTTTTTTAATAGAATATTTTGTGTCCTACATGAAGAAATTAGTCATATACAATTCATGTTCTACTATGTTTCTTAATTACTGATGAATTTCGTATTAATGAAAGATTAATCAGTTCATTTGACATGCTTATTTGGCTCTCGATAGAGTGATCTACTTTAGTATAAAATTATTTTATGAGTAGTGAGAGGAATGACTAAATGAGAAATCAAATATGATTTTATATATACATATATATATAAAAAAATCCATATCCTAAAATAAAATGGCCCACCTAATTGGAGATAAAGAATGGATCATACTCTATATAGTATATATGTGATTTTGAGGTTGTACTTTTATTTAAACTTTTCGTTTATATGTATAATTTATTGATCTTATTAGTCTATTATTTTTGTGTTGGAACATTCATTCCTCAAATTGATCATATATCTAGAATAAGTCATTTTGAAAAGTTTATATTGCTCAATGTATATTAATTATTCAAAGAGAAATTTTATGAAAAAAGGAGATTATTCTTTTCTCTTCATAAATCATGTGTGTTTCGTAATATACAAAGTATTTATATTATAAATTTGCATATGTACCACATTGGAGAAATCTTTTAGAATTTAAATTTTATGCATCAAACGTCTATCTAATGTGATAATAAGTTATTTATTGTTGATGTAAAATTTTAACTATAGCTGAAAAATTGTCAAACTCCCATCTATAAATTATTGACTGGAGCTGGACCCATAAATAGTTAAGTAGTCATTATTGTTCAAACTAGAATGTCTACTTTTGCCTTAAATATATTAATTTATTTATGATAATGTGATATTCTTCTGCCTAATTATTGAATGTTAATTATTTCTCATACACATAATTTTTTAAAATTAAAAGTTCAATGTGAAGAGTCATTCTCCACTATTTATGTAACAACACTTTGAGAATTAAATTTTTAATATTCTTTTTAAAACCAATTTACTAAGATTGATATTATCATAGGAAGGAAAATGCACTATTCAACATGAGAAGAAAAGAGAATGAGAGAAGGATAACAAAAAAATAACTAGATATATCATCTATTTAATGTTCTTCTTCATATTATATTTGTTATTATTTAGTGAATAAAAGATAAATGGTAAAACTACTATTGTTAATTTCAGATTCTTTTTTGTTACTCAACTTTTTTTAATAATAATAAGGGACAAACGTGCAAGGCACGTTCTCAGAAACTAGTATTATATTATAAGTGGGAAGCCAAGATGTGAAGTTGAATAACCTTTTTATCCCTATACTAAATAAATATGTTATATTCATATTACTTCATTATTTTATTTTTAAAAATATATTGAGCAATAATTTTTTTTACTATTAATGAATTGAGAATATTTGAACAGTTATGAAAATTAAATAATCTTAACGTGATAGAAAATGGAGAGACAAACGTTATTAATGAGAGCAATTAGGTAGAAATTTAAGTTGCACATTAACCAAAATATAGTAACATTACCTTTACATTGCTAGAATTAAAAAATTTAGATTTCAATACATTGAATCCCATAGTTAATATATGTTATTTTCAATGATAAGTACTTGAAAAGAAGCTAAAAAGACTAATTAATCATTTAAAGTGAGTATTATATAAATCCAAGAATAACTTTCATTTTGTTGAAGTCCCGTCTCCATTTTATGGACTCTAAAGAAGAATATATTATTTCTCTCAGCAGTTTTCTCTCAATCAATGTCAAAGTTAAAGGCTATTAAAATACGCTCGGAATGTTGTTGGATTTGTCCAAGAATTTCAGTTATGGATGTCGTTGAATTCGTCAAAGAAATTTCTTAGGTCAGAGGAGCATTAGTTTTTTCAGTCGAAGAATATACTCATGACACTTATTATTTAATTTACTTGCTAGCGCTTAATATGTGCAGCACAACATTAATTTTACGATAAAAGATCTCTATATATTACTGATTTTACACATATTTCATTAACGTAACACATAATGTTTCACTTTCTCATTTTAATATTGTAGTTGTACTTTAGTTAGTTATTTTACTTTGTAAGATTATGTGTGTAGATTGATATACTTGTCATGTACTTTTTATCGGAAAGGAGATATCTCGTAGAAGCTTGATTAATTAGTAATGTTGGTAGTTGTTGATATTCCTATCAAATGAATGATGATTGGCGGATCCTCTTTATAATTTTCTTTTAAAATAAACACAAAAAATTAAAGGAAAACTAGAGAATTAAATGATCTACCTTCGAGATATATATTTTATAAAAATAAAGTATCTTCCTATTTAGAGTTAACTGAATTTAAAAATTAAGTTACCATGAATGATAGGCTTTGTACATCATGATTTCTATTTTTTTTTGTTAAAGTAGATATCTATAACTTTATGATGATTGCTAATTTTGAGAAAAATAAAATGTTTATTTGTTTATCACATAAATTGCTCTATGCAGTACAAAACATCTTAAAAGTAGAGCCAGAATAAATAAATGAATAATGGTATATGCAAATATTTTTTTTGATTTTGGATCTTAGAATTAAAACACCATATGAGAACTTATCAATTTTAAGAACATGTAATTTGTATTTTCTATTTTATAACATATAATATAACTTTAGAATATTCTTTATACATGGTTTTCACAAATTTTTATTTATTTATATGGTTACACGCGCGTCGCGCGTATCCAGAAACTAGTTGATATAAAAGGAGAAATATGTATGGTGCACCGCACTATCATAAAGCATATCCTTTAAGAAAGTGAGAAAACACTCACTACCTACTAATCTTCTATCCAAATTTGCGATCTTCATATCCTCCTATCTAATAAGGTAATGTCTTCAATAAGCTGAAGATGCATTTTTTTCTATCTAATTATGATCTATTCCCAATACTGATCCGCCCTAATCTCCTCACCAAGACACCTACTTTTAAGGCGTTGTGCACCTTCTTATAATCTATTTGTATCTACTTCTATGTTTGTGTATATTCCTACTACATTATGAGAGTACACACATAAAAGAACTTATCAGACGATATACGATTATGAAGCGTTCAAGTCTAAGTCAGGGTCTAATTATAATAACGAAATAAATCGCAATGACAGTAAAAATATAGTCACATCCTTTAAAGACCTTCTCGCACACAACATGATAGTCAAGCTCGATATATTTGGTACGAGCATGAAACAGTACAGGATTAGTGCGGTGAACTTGGATGCCCATAAAATAGTGAACATTCCCCTTGTCCTTGAGTGCAAACTGAGTGCTTAATTTATTGACGAGACTAGATATTAAGGAGAGAGCCAAAACTTCGACTAAGGGATGTCAAAATATAAAGAAGTAAAGTCAAGGAGTGTCAATATCTAATATATATACAAATATAATTTTTTGATGAAGAGGTGTCGATCAACACCCCTCATCTACATAGAGGAAAAGTACAGAATCTACTTTAGAAATTTGAAATCTATGAATATCATCAGTCATCACTAAATCTAAATAGCATGGATCTGGAATATTGACACATTACGGGGGACCTGACCTGAAATCATTTGACAATATTGTACAGCAAAAGAGTAACATTTCACAATAATGTACGACTGCCAAAAGGGTAGTATTTCACGAAAACAAAGTGACCTCAGCTTACAAATTACAATAATGTCCAGTGAGAATATTAAACTTGATATACATTACATGAAAATATGTTAAACCACCTGTACGTAATTCAAATTCAAGCCACAGACACAGTATCAAATGTTATTACAAAACTACAGGAGAGGAGTGTGACCATCAAATGGCAGTCCGACCTAGACCTACTGAAGCTGGAAATAGAGAAACTCGCATGATTAGACATCGACAAGAAATGCACATTGCGAGAAAAAAAGGACAGCCCAGTGACAACTAACAAAGACCTAAACAAGCAATGATTTCATACACAAAATTAGAAATTAGAACAAGCACATGATTCTTCAATCTACTTTGCTTTCTTGATGAGAGTTGTTGTCCTGAATTCACTGTCATCCCGCACAAAGCTCCACCACAAGTAGGTCAGAGGAATGGTGGTGGCATGCCATAGAGCGTGGGCATCCACAAATCCCCTATAGGGAGGAAAGTCATATATCTCAAGGAGTGCAGCAACAGCTCCACCAATCACCACCACCCATAATTTCCGGCGTGATGGATGGCGAGTAACCCCTGCCCAGACAGCCCATAAGATGAGCTGCAAAGTTCCCATACCCAAACAGACTTTCATGTTTAACCCTGCAATGTGATCAAGCAACATCAGCTTTCCTACTCAACAACACTCAGACACATTCATGAAATCCAAAGAGCCAAGATAATCATACAGTATTGTTACTTCAAAAAAGTGACACAAGGCAAGTATCAACAATTAAAATTGCAAGTCAGAAGAAATTCCGCCGTCTGTAACATATTTTCTTTCTACAGTTCATACACAAATTGCTCCAACAGTCTCAGCCTTTTCTTATCTTTTTTCTTTTTTGACATACGAGTCAAAAAATAATTGACGAGCACCTACAGTTTTTTTATTCTAAAGGTACAACACATAAACTCAAAACTAAACCACATAATGTTACAATGAGTGTTAACAGATTTAGGCCACAGAATGAAGTTTATGGTAAATTAGTTCAGTTAATAAGTCTATTATTACGTATGGAGTAACTAATATATTTGTCATGATAATAATATTGCTTTGATCCCATAATTATATGAACAGAAAATAGAACCAAAATCTTTCAAATATGTGATGCTACTGATCATTGAGAAATAAACTAAGTTAAAAATTCAAAATGAGAAGGATAAAGAAGGTAAAATAGAACATGTTTAGGAAACTAATAGTGTTGATTGATGTTACAAACTAATTTTGTATATATTTCAAACTTATTGGCTGTGTTATTTTTCAATTAGCCGGAGATTGTACAAGGCACACTTTATCATGAGCATGCAATATACTATATCAAGTAATTGTGAAGTGGACATACCATAGTCAAGCTGGTAACAGTTCAGATACAAGATGTGCGTTGTCACAAATGCAACAAGCGGAGCAGAAACCATGACTCTTGCTGCCTCATCAGTCACATTAAAGACTCGCAATACAGCCAGGATGAGAGAAAACCCCAATAATGCAACGGCAGACGAACAGTCTAGCTTCTCAGTCAAGTCTACGTATCTACAAAATTGCAAAGCATCAGAACATGGAAATTCACAAATGGAGAGACCGTAAGCTATTTGAGAAATTAAGAGAACAGATGATGTGTTGATGACTTGATAATTTGATGAATACAAGGTACAGCTATAAACAAGTGCCCCCAAGGCTTTGGTCTAGTGGTAAGAGGGCATAATCCACACATCACGGGTTCAAACACCGCGCAAGACAAAGTCGGTATTTAAGGAAAAAGGGAGAAGGTGGACCCATTATCTGCTGCGTGCGCCACTGCTCTGGCCCTCGGGAATTTCTCGGTTATCGAAAAAAAAAAGTACACCTATTTAGAAGTGCCAAATAACATATGGGCAGTATTGAACTTGGGAACTTAAAATTTCTCATATCAAAACAGAACCCTAAAATTTAATTGGCAAACCAATCTACTTAATTTGACAACACATACGAGCAAACAACCTTTAGAATTGTAAGAAGTCACTTGAATAGAATCGGAATCATTGGGGAAAAAATCAATTTGATGGTGCCACGGAGAACCTGTGTGAAAATCATTGGAAAAGCCTAGCCACTGGGATCTTATAGGAAAGTTAGATCGCCTAGATGTTGCTGGTAAGTGCCAAACAGTGGTTGGAATCATCACTGGACGAGTTGGCAGAACAATAGCCAAGAAGAAGGGGTGCCATTAATATGCTCATTAGAAAGAGGTCATGCTGCCATGACAGTCACCAGACAATATTGTGCTACACAATGAAACTAGTGAGGCTTCAATCAAAGCTCGAGCTATAGAGAAGCACTTTAGCAAGTAATATAGGATAGGTAGGAGTAAGTTAGAATACATCCACTGCAAGTAACCAGCAATATAGGAGTGAAGTTGAAGTGAGATTAGATGGGATTGAGGTACCTAAATGTACACAATCTAGAAACCTGGACTTAATTGTAACATCCCAAAATTTTTTAAGCTAAGACCCGAACCATTCTTCGTATGTGTATAGGCACGAACTAGGTGATTCCTAATTGTGCAAAGGTGTTAAGGCCAATTCTTTAGTGTGGAAAGAGTTCTGGAGATGAATTACGGTCATAAGAATCCTCTAGCACAAAGTTGAGTTGAAAGTTTCTTTACCGCAAGTTTCTGTATAAGCTTTTACTTGGGTCAACTTCAGATAAGCATATCTCTTATAATATAAAGAGTTATGTGTCCCGTCGCCGACCAAATTGAAGGTCTTCGAGCCTTCTTTCCAATATCAATGATCGTTCGTAAATCTGAGGTCAAGTCAAAAGTTATGATCATTTAATTTTGACCGGCGTTTCGGAAAAGAGATGCGACAGCAAGTGCCCATTTGTTGGCCGCAAATGGATTGCAAATGGTGGTAAAAGTGAGGGCGTACTGGAAAAGAGATGTGACCCAGTTATGGGCCGCAAGTGGTCACTTGCTGGCCGCAAATGGGTCGCACTGTGGGCCGCAAGTAGCCACTTGCTGGTTTTCTCTCCTCTTCTCTTCCTCCTTCATCAAGGTAAGTCCAACTCTAAGGATTCAAGCTTTCCAAATCGAACCCCACTATCTAATCATGAATTGTTAATAGAAATCTTAGCTCTTAGCCAGTCTTTTCAAGAAGCGAATTCAAGAATCAACAAAAAGATTTCTTGATCGTTCTTCATCAAGTTAGGGTTCTTCGCCAAGATTTATAAAGTGTTTAAGGTATGTAACTATCATAGTGAAGAACTCAATTTGTTTTCAAGCCCTACCTCTATAGTTTCAATTAGTACGATTAAAACTAGGACTTTACCCAAAAGTCCATGATTTCAAGTTCCCTTTAATTCAAACTTCCCATTGTTTTCATGAGTAAAGTATATTTTCAATGGAATTTCTCTATACTTATTTCGCAAATTATATTTTAAAGAAAGTTCAGTCACTTGAAAGATTCCTTACAAAAGTTCACAAATTTTCCTTACACACATAGGTATGATTTTCAGAGAAAATTTTCTTTCACCATGAAAACTTATATCATCAGTATGTTTCAAATAGCTGTGAGCATAGGCTCACCAGCAGTACAATTTTAAAATTTTGAGCAAAGACTCGGTATGGTTTCAGTTACAGTTTACATGATATATTATGAGCATAGATAGATTATTTTGGCAGAATAATTTAGCATCATCGAAAGGACGCAAATTTAGAAAATTCAAGTCCCATAACTATGTGCCACCATAGAATTTGAGTATACCGCTCCTTTAGCCCAAGAGACTCTATAGTGGATCCAAATTAGATAAATAGTACATGACAGCCCTCCGAACTAGGTCAACTGTTGGACATCCTGAGCTCACATGATGTATGTTGGTTGTAACGAACTCCCCACTTAAAGATTTTATATATTTTACAGTTTATGCTGATATGATTATTTATGCAGTTATGGACATAATGACTTCTCAAATTTACAGTTTTAGACACGTTTTCAGCTTAAGTGATAGAAACAGTTTTTACATCATCAAATGATGGAAGTGTTCTAAAAATAATTGCATACTGCTTCATGTATTTCTTTTCTCAAATTCAGATATTCACCTATCATGTTTCAGTTAATCAGTTTTAGCACATGTCCCAGTTTTTCTACTAAAAGTCTTATTTTTATACTATTAGGTTGACTTTAATTCAGTGTATCTTCAGATTTTCTCATTCAACTTAGTATGTTCTGTACCAAGAAGGATGTTCCAAGCTAACATAAGGTTCAAACAACAGTGCGGCACCGACCTCGACCACAACTGCTCGCTCAACATTCTCTGATCGACCTAACATAGGCTCCAATTTTTGACAGATTCCACACCATCTAAATTTCAGATATCTTTGAAATCCTCATCAGTCTGCAAGTACCTTCATCATCTCTACACATCACAGATCCGTCACAGTGCGTGACATACTTATCAATCCGATATGCCTGCGAGGTTTAGGAATTCCGATTCCGCCCGACCTGTGCCTCACACGCTCAGGAGCTTTTAAAGCAACAATCTCTGATCATTTCTAGATTGCGATAATGTTGTTTCGTTGCTAGTTTTGTATCTATTGATTAGTAGTTTACCATCATGTTACGGACATAAGATGAACCTCTCTATTAGTGAGTATTACCATACAGTGTCGAATCGATTGTCGTGTTCTTAGACCATATGTGCCACTTATCGAGTTGGAACCTGATGTTGGCGATAACCGGCCTCGAAACCCTGGTGCTGATCTTCTCTAACAGTTTACATGCCTATACGTTCCATTTAAAGCATACACTCAAAACTAGGTTACTGGAGTGGACGTTGTCGTTACCTATAGATTTACACAGCATCACCTTTCTGTGCATTCTCCAGCCTCACATGCTTCAATAAAAACCATGTGTTGTTGTCCTCGATCTGAGCCATCTTTCTACATGAAATGGCTTATTCAGGAATTTGATCTTCCGTACTTGAAGCAAAAAATGTGCTTCCTAGTATTAGTTCTCTTCTATATGCTCTACCAGTGCTTATCTGTTTCGAGAATAATCTTTGATGTTTATACGCTCTCTCCGTCAATGTGCACACAATATATCCTAAGCACGAGCTATCTACCAGTGAGTACAATTATTAGTCTTATCCATTTGTTAGCATGAGAGTACTCTCAGATTGACTCGCATCTATAGACAGATGATGCTGGAACGAGAATGTACTCACACTTCTCATGACCACAGGGACAGATGAGCACTTAGGGTCATTGAAGATGCTAACTTTCCGAACAAGTCTTCTAGGTAGGCGAGGCAATTACAAATTGAACAATTTATGCACTATACAGTGTGAAAATGAGACTACAGTCAAGTGTTTAGCCGTTGTCCATATAGAAACGTTTACACGCCTAGCTGTTTGTTATTATTGCATATAGCAGTATCTACCATATATATCTACTCTCCTTTTATATACCACAATACTTACAGGTCTGACCCAATAATCACCATTCTTGTTAGAAAAGCCATTCCGGAATGGTAAGATGTTAGTAATTCATATTTGTAAGATTTCCTTAATCTATGCTCGTCAATACGTATCAAATCCTGCTGGTCGGTTCATCACGCTTTGGCATAACAGGACTGTCAGTATCTATCAAAATGATACATACACCATGCTTTGTGACAAAAATACCTTTTAAATCAACCTAATTATTCTTCTTTGCTTCTTGTTGATTGAACCATCTTCACTGCATAATCTTTCACTATGTATAACATTTAAGCTCTCTAATAACCTTCTTAGTCAGCGTTATCCCAATTGAGTTTCGTCACAGTCAACTCTTATTTGTCTTATTTCCATTTGGGTTATTCAATGCTTCCGCTTCACTCGTCAGTCTCCACTCGCGCACCTTGAATAGTTTGATAGGTCCATCGTCATATAACCGCCACTACATTTTTCTTATAATTCTACGTACCCCTCTACGAACACTAACCACCTTCCCACATCTGTGCTCTCCAAGTCTGAATTAGTGTGCTGTACATCCGTATCTAAGCTGAGGTTTAATGATATCCATCCCTTGTACTTTAGAGATATTAAAAATCAACATATTGGAGTCTCTTCATTCCACATCACTCTCTCTACGTATATCTAATAACTTTTCGTTTACAGTATTCTATTACGCGTTTGTATGATGATATCTAGTCTTTGATCATTAGTAGCTCCATATCCTCTCCCAGCCAATTAATATCATTTGTTCTACTTTAGTCATTCAGAGGCTTCACGACATTGATTAGTATTCGTAACATGAATAATAACATTATGAACACTAAACACGCGTAGATGTTTTATTACGTGGTAGAGTTGAATTCCATAACCCTTTGTGTTGTTACGCGTTACTTACCTTACAGATTATTCTCGTTGCTCGTTTACCGGCTTCTGCCCAAACCAACTGCACTCTGTAACTATTTTTTCAAGCAGCCTCTATGCTTCTTGTTCTAATACCAGGAAAAGTTTCTCCCAATTTTGGGATTTGAATCGTGATTTTAGGCTCGCAGTCACCCAACACACATACCAGTTATTTACTCCGCTTATATCATTTTTCAATACCTACCATTGCTTTCTTCCTTTGTGTGAATTTTTGCTCTACTTCTATGGAACCTTAGAACGATCAATCACACAAAATTCATGTATTTGCGGATACTGTGTGACGATTCATAATTTGAGAAAAATAAAGAGCAGAAAAATTGACTAATGGTGTGAAGAAATACATGTAGGTATTCGAGTTATATATAGGTACTGGTTGTTCGGCTACTTTGTCAGTACAACAAAAGAGAGTTCATACCAGCAAACTGCCAAAAAACTGGCCCATAAGAAATAAGCTACGGGATCTCCTATAAAGAACAAAGTGTTGTCCAAACCTCTTTAGACTAAAAGGTAGGTAAATCAACAACACGAACGCAAATCTTGCATCCACCCCTCTGTGAAATAGACAACCCAATACAGGAACAATATCACGACTGGAATAGCACTAGCCACAACGACGCTTAGTACATGTCAATCCATTGACATTAACATCAATTGTTGAACATCTAACCCTTTCCGGGGTTGAGCACTAAACTCAAGATCCTACTCTTGTTACGAACAACTATACCAAGAGGCAAGATTTGACCAATCTAAATGCCGTCATATTTCCCTGAACACTTAATTTGTGTTGCAAATGTCGAATTCAAAATTTAATATGGTGCACATTCGGCCTTAAGCAAAAAGAATGCAAAAGTATCTATATTTTCCATAACGCTCCATGATGTAATGCGAGAATTAACCGTTAATCCAACACTCTAATTATATTTGTCTTGTGATAGATCCATCATTCACAATCCTCAACATCAATCAGTAAACCATATAACTCCAAGTTAACTTTCTTTGTTTCAAAAAGTCTTTTTTCAATGGCTTTCTCTGTCTTGTTTCCTCCATCATGGGCTATTTACCTCCTTATTTGCTTTCTTCTCATCCATTTTCAATAGTCCCGACTTTGGCCTCTTTGAAAGCTTGAATGGTATCTCCCTTTGTGACTGGATAACAAAGATTACATCTTCCATAAATTTCTGCATAAAAAGCATTTATGTACCTTTCTTATTACGAAATTAAAGAAAAAACCTTATCATTTTTCTACTCCAAGTCTTCATTTTTGAAGAGTCTCTCGAACACCACTAACAGGTTCTTGTCAGTTTTGTCAGTGTTTTTGTTAAATGCCAAATGTTTCTCAAAAGTGAACATGTCTTCGTCCATTATTTAAAGAAATAAATTTTATTGACAAAAACTCTATAGATCCTTTCATTCCTTATAATCATTAAAGATTACCTTTTGATCTTATCAAACTGTCATTATTCCTAATTTTATCCAAATTGCTTTCTCTATACCCTAATATCATCTATTTACTATTCTACAATTTAAAAGTATTATCGTTTGATTCTACTATATCAACAAATCTTATATGATGTATCGCTATTAATTATAATCATGTACATTGATAATACTACATATATATATAATTACACATGAAATAGTGTTTAAGAATAGATGTACATCATTAGAAACAAGTTCAATAGCCATCCAAACTGTAACCTTTGACGTATAAGAAATTCTAGACAATCACGTTATAACCATAAGTTACTGATCTCATATAATAAGAATCAAAGTTCCCAAATATATTTTGGGTTCAGACAGGCGGCAACACATTCGATTTAACATTCAAAATACGATTCTACTAACAAGGGTTCCAGTGGAAAATGGAATAGATACGAAACAAGTATTGAATAATGTTATACCAATGTACCTTTCAGTGTCTTCTAGAACTAGAAAACACTTGGGTTCGAGTCTAAACAATAAAACTCTCTTCTTTATGAGAAACTATTATTAGGAAGGATACGATTGTGACATTAAAGTCAGATTGGATTTCACAACTTATATTCTGCAGTCCGAATGCATCTCAATAAATTTGATTAGTGTCCAAAATCTTAGGCAACAGTGCACGAAAGGTGTATCTGAATAATCAACCATCTCCAGGGTAGTCTGATGCAATTACCTTGTTAACAACCATAAATTTTTTTCACTCGCCTTTTGATTATATTTATTTAAATAAACTTATCATATTTCTCATCCATCTTTCCACTATCTAACCCTAACAATTTCTCAATATGATTTGTTTGGGTTTGTCGACAACTCGTTCTTTTACGATTTCCTCGTTCTTCTCACTCAATGGTGTTTCGTTGTTTGCATCTTTATTCTAATCCACTATGTTGAAATGTTGCTAGCGTGTTTTATTATAACTGTTAATGCTCTCGTACAATATATTTTTATTTTTCACTAACTGTTTCTTGGAATATTCACCAGGCAATATACTATCGATATCATCTCCAATCAAATAAATTTAATACCGAACAGTCTAGTACTGCCCTTCTAACAGAAAAAAAATCTTCAATTATGTCATCGAACATTAATCTCACTAAAACTTCCAAGTATTGAGAACCATATATCTAATGGTCTGAATCCTTTTGAATTACTGGTTCAAAAACTAAAATTCTGCACCAACTTTTTTTAATTCACTATCATTTGACCATTATTTGTTTTCAACCTTTGTAATTGTTTCAGCTATTTTTTAGAGATCATAGAAGATTTATTACAAATCAACATAACAAATTATATTGATGTAAAAGGTTTTGGGGATATCACCTGGTTACACGGTGGGGCTCTTCCGTTGGTGGGTCGTGTTGAGTTTTCCTGTATCCCAGCAAGGGATAACTTGTTAGAGATTTCCACGAAAGCTCAGATTTAACTATGCTGAATTCGGTATCGATTAAAAGAAATGCTCTCAGGTTTGGACACATCTCATTGATCTAACTTACAAAAATTTTTTATCAGCGATGTTTTTTCCCCCCTAGGTCTTACAGAACACGCCTAAAATAACGTCACAAAGGATCTGTTGATAATTCTTTCAAGAATGAATGATGATAATTGCCGTCACACAAATATAGCCGCACAGAAATTTACCTAATGATTTTTGATAATAATCCTATTATTTCTGTCTCCAAATTACGTATTTGGCGCGTTCAGATATTATTGGATATAGTATGCAAGAAGATACTCTATAATGTAATTCACTATCATAATATATAAATAACTCATAATTTAAGCGAAAATTTAATTTTTTTTTTCCTAATATTTCTTTAAAAGAAACTCAATTTTTTATAATTCCTGTAACTATTTTGAGTTAAATTTTCCCCCCCCCCCATATAACTATAATATAATCATATATATGTCAACGTTAATTATAATACTCGTTCTTGAATAGATATTGGATATATTTTATTGAGATACATATATTTAACAACGATTTCTCTTTTTGTCTTCTCCCCTCGGCTAAGTGACCAGCATATGTGTTGGTCATGCTCTCTCACATAAAAAATACTGTTTTTAATGGAAATGTATTTAGTTCAGTAAATAGATTATTTCAACAACCCATGCACTGAATAATGCTGAATCATAATTGGTTTTGTTACATACTCTTTTAGTAGATCCACGTTTATATATTTAATTCAAATAAAATATCCGACTGAGATAAACGTATTTTTTTCATATTTCCAATAATGTTATTTATGATATAAACATAACTACATAATTGATAATGAGTTAAAAATAATGTTATGGGAAATAATGAGGTACATGGATATATTTTTGGAAATTTAATATAAAAGTGTTACTATCTATATAGTGGACATCAACAATATTTAAGATTATCACTTTTGTATGTTTGTGGAGATAGAATGCAAACGAGTATGCGAAATTGCCCTACGCACGTGGTCCACACGTTTTCCGTGGTGAAAGATAGGCAGTGTAGATTTTTTAATAACTGTCAAAAACTGTGTGTTCGGTATCGTAGCATTGCGGGACCCTTTGGATAACAATAGGGCAGTGCAGATACGGGCAGGCAGGGTGATTTAACGGCTATGCTGGTGTACTTCTGAGAATTGTTTGAAGAGCGGATTTGAAGTGGATGTTATTTTTAAGATTACTTAAAGTAGGTGAGGTAGCAATTAATGTGATATCATGTAAGTTTAATAAATTTTATTTTTTAATATTTTATAAGTGTTAATAGCAGCATTATTTATTAGATTATTCCTTTCTAAATACTAAAATATCAAGATGATAATATTTTTTTTTAATAAACATAGTAAAATTTCTTACTTATTTCGAATTGGATCTCTCAAGAAATAGAAATTTTAAGCTTCTTACCTAATTAATTAATATAACTTAATTGAAAAATGAATTTATATGTTATGATTTTATTTAGGTATCAAACTGAACTACAAAGAAATATCATAGAAATTAGGGAAACTTTCACATATAGCCACTAAAATAATGTAATTACTCTCTATAGCTATAGTGGATAATTACCATTTGGTAGCTACATGTTATTGGGAGAGAGGCGAGCGAGACATGTGGGGAGAGGAGAGAGGCGAGAGAGAGGGGGCAAGTGGAGCAAGGGTGATTGTATACTGTATATTGGCTTAGATAATTGTATACTTATACCATAATATTTGTATATATGGCAAGAGAATTGGGAGAGGGAGGAGAGAGGCGAGCGAGACTCGGGAGAGAGAGGAAGCGGCGATGCGACGATGGAGAGGAGAGAGAGAGGAGGGCAAAGAGTGGGAGAGAGGTGAATTTGTAAATGTATATAAATTGTATATAACTGTGATATTATCATCTATATCATTTTGTGTAATGGCAAGCGAGATTGGGAGGGAGGGAGAGGCGAGCGAGGATTGAGGAGGGGAGGAGACGAGGCTGAGAGGAGAGAGGGTAGAGAGTGGAGAGAGGTGAATTTGTATATGTATATAGGTTAAAAAATTATATATTATACATATGTATTGTAATTCTTGGTGAATTGATACAATAAACTATGACTAATTATATGCAAACTCGAAGTCAGCCCACCGTAATTAAGTGTATAGTGTTAGTTCGCGAATGGTAATTGATAGCAACTAGCTATGATGAGTATATTTAGAATAGTTACAATTGGCTTAGCCGCCTAATTTTCCCTATAAATTGATGGCAAGGGGGTTAATATGGATGGCGGCTCTATGATTGGCGGGTGATAAACAAAGAAATGATTGTTATGTGAGTACTAGACGGGGCGGATTAAAAATTCTTAAAGGTTCATCTCAACTCACGCCTGACTGCCTCATTGTATTCTCAGGGGACAATTGATTTCTAGAAATTTTAAATCATGAATTGCAATAGTGAAATAAGTTATGAAATAAAAGTTGAAGTACTTGTCTTGTTTACAGAGGTGAATTAGATTTTGAAGGTCCTTAGTGTCGTTCCGTCATAGTAAGATAAAAGGGTGCAATTTGATCAATTTTTGAGTTAAAAGCGGAGTATTTATTTATAATTCAATTTTATACACAATTACTGCAAACTTGCATGTTAGTTAATATTTTTTTAAATATTATGAGATTAGATTAACTAAATAAATTCATTTTTATTTCTTTTTGTATACGACGCTTTATTCGCTAAAATTTTGACGAAAAAAGTTTCACATTAAAATTTGAGCTTGTGATAGATTATTCTAATAGTTTTAATGATTTATCCATTTCATTGATTATAGGTGTTTATTGCGTAAATAGTGGAAAAACTAGAAATTACAATTTCACACTAATGTAACTTACCGTGATAAAATATGATGGAAATAGAACGAACCTTTAAATTAGAAAGAATTATAATAATATTGATCTAAAGAATTAATGAAAGAGGATACTTTATAAAACAAAAATTACCGACCACACGGGCTAACACCTGTATTTCTTATAACTCACTCATCTACAAATTTTCACACACAACTAATATTATCGGATAAATATGATGGAAATAGAACGAACTTAAATTGAAGAATTAGATAATAATATTGATAATAAATAATTAATGAAAGAGGAACTTATAAAAAACAAAAAATTTCAAATTTATACGAAGAGCTTGGGGTTTTTTTTTAAATATTGTATCTTTATTTTTCTTATACAACTTATTTATAAATTAGAATATTGAAAATATTGTCTACTTCTCTTCAGATTAATTTATCTCCAAATAATTTTTTAATTTTTTGTTATAAATAATATCGCTGTTACAAAGATACTTTTTTTTTTAAGAATATAATATTATTGATCAAGTGTAATTTATCACATAGGCAAAACGTTATGATAACTCATTGATGGAGTCCGACACTGTCTTCGCTAAAACCCGGGGCATTCGACGTTCTAGGCTTCTTTAAAACATTTTTTAAAAGGATTGAATTATTTAATTATTGTGAGAAAGGTATGTGTTTATATAAACGGATTTTTTATGATATTTTCTTTTATATTTTGAAATGAAAACAATATTTTTAATCATATTGTATAAGTTATCAGGTATTATTCCAATAAGTAATAATTGTTTCAAAAGGAAGTATAGAGAACAAAAACATTGCAGTTAGCGCACGGAGAGTTTGGATGTTGTAACTTACTGTTTCATAAACACAGCAGCTCCGTTCAATAAAGCTGCCATCTTTAATACGCTTTCCTTATACCTCTCGGGTCTTCCCACATTAACTTTTTTATAGTCTCAACATATAGAATAAACTTTACATTACCATCATTAAAGCTTTCTTAAATACTATAGAAAACAAAAATTGGATTTCTTGACCAATATTTTCCATTATTTCGGGGGGATATTATCACCAAGCAATCATTTGACGGGATTATCAAAACGAAAAAGCAGCTGGCAGGAGTCGAGAAACGACAAGGAGTAGGATAATGGTGTGAGTGAGAGAAAAATAAAACAGATGGTGGGGTATTTCAACGTAGAGATAGAGCTCATGATGTAGCGGCGTTAAGTAGAGAAACGTTCTGTTTGAGATGATGCTTGAGCCGTAACTTAAAAGAAAAATGGACGCGGGGGAATTCAATACAGTAGAGAATGAATAATTAGAAGAAATCAGGGTTTTTTCTATGATGAGGAGTTGGCATGCGGTTATTTACATATGGCGAAGGATGATATCTAGAGAAGGCATCATGGCTGAGAACTGGATTTATTATAGTACTAAAGAGAGAAGCAATGAAGTTTACTTATTTTGGATATAATATTTGGACTATGGCTAATGTATAATATGTAATAAGGCTGTAGATATAGATATGCAAAAAAAAGGTCTAGGTAATGAAGAATTGGCTAGAGGTGCGTTATAAACTTTGTTGTGTTATGAGTTAGACTTAAGTTTTTCTGGTGTAGGATGAGGAAAGTAGATTTGGGTATTTTCAGCCGTAGTGTAATGAGATGCAAAGTCATGCGCACAGTTTATCATTTGGGCAGTATTACCATAGTAAGGATACCCAAAAGCTCAATTGAGCAAAATTGATATAAGTATCGTACAAAAGTATGTATTTTATTATTTTGAAAAATTGTCCTTTTCCTAAAAATAATACTATATTTGTTCTCTTGTGTATATAAAAGTCTTAATACTAATAT
>CM040620.1:65814534-65851519 GCA_022817965.1 Solanum lycopersicoides | reverse complement strand
TTTAGACATTTGTTTAATCCACCTACTTTATAACCATATATTCATATACAAACGTCATTCGATGTTGCATCATTTATGATGCAAATTTAGTTATTCAGGATTAGCAACAGATGCATCATAGGATCACTTTCATCCAACTTGGGTGAGACCTCCTTGCTTTCAAAGCACTCCTGTTATCTAGAGTATTAGTAGTTAGTAGATGTTGTTATTAAAGTATTCCAGTAGCTGGATCTTGTCCCAAAAACCTATCTTCGGTACATTAGAAGCTTCATAGACGAGTCACTTGAGTTATAACTTTACCATTGTTTTACAAACATATGCATATTATATAGATTTCAGATTTTTAACAATAAAGTTATTGAGTTCATTTTCTAAGTTATTGCACTGAATGCTTATGTTTTAAAAGTTTCTGCATTATTTAGTATTCAGTCTTATAGTATGCTAGGTCAAGGGTACACTCGGGCCAGACATGGTTTCGAGTGTCAGTCTCGTTCAAGGTGTAGACTCAGTGTTGATATTTAATGTTCCAGGAAAATGGAATGATAGATGAAAATGTTGTGCATAACATTAAAGGGGGATGGTTAAAATTGGAAAGTGTCACATGAGCGTATATGAGAGGAATATGCCTACCAAATTGGAAGGCAAGATCTATAAAGTGATTGTAAGGTCAGGAATGTATTGGGATGAATGGAGGGCCTCCAAAGCCCAATTTATCTACAAGATGAGCGCCATAGAGATGTGAATGTTAAGCTGATGTGCATTGTGCGGCATACAACATTGGAAAGACAAATAATCACATGTTAGAAGCTGCAAGTAACAGAGAGGATAGAATGAGACAATGACGCTTGATATGATTTGGCTACGTGTTACATAGGCCTCCAAGTGCATCGGTTCCTCAATGTGAAAACATGATTATTTAAAGTGTTTGAAAGGGAGAGGTGGACCTAAAATCACATGAAGAGAAGTTAATTGCAAAAAAAATAGAATATCTTAGAAACCAGCAGATCTAACAAAAGACAGGAAAAACTGAAAGTTGAAAACCTGCATAGGTGATACCAACTAGACAACAAATGCTATTAAAAGACTCTTAGTATATTAGAGATATAACCGTTAAAGATTACCAGAGAACCTTTAGTGTTAGATAATCCCTCCGTACGAAGTATTGAAATATTATGGACCCAAACAAGGTATTTTATGATGAGGAGGATTCATACAGCCGACCCCAACTAGCTTGGAATTGAGGTGTAATTGTTATTGTTGTAATTTGACAAGATAGAACATTATCACAACCAAACAAATATTGCCCAGAAGAAATGAGTGGGGCCAATACTCTTTTAGTAGTTGTGCTGGAAAGGCAGACTAGCTTTTATTGCAGTACACCATGCATTGATTCGGGATTGTTTTACTGAGATTAAAAAAACCATACTAACTTTTCGCCACAATTACTAAAGAAGAAATGGGCTCAAACAACGCCCAGAATTAAACAGTCAGAGAACTGAACAATTGCAAGCAAACTTCTATGTACCACCAAACAATCTGCCACTGTGCCCCTAACAATTCCACTCATAAGGAGAGCTGGAGAACACAAATTGTTCTCACTCTCAGACTGTAGTACATCAAAATAATAATTCGCATAAATGCTTTCAGAAAATATCCATGACCATGCCGGAAAAAGCTAGTTATCAGTGAAAAACCTCATACTTTAGCCAGTAATATATATTGACGAGAAGCCAATAACCAAGAAGGAGAAAATATATATCTTCAGAAGTCAATTTCAAGCTACTTGATTTATGCATAAATGCTGTACACGAAATGCAGCAATTTTAATCGGAGATCTCTGCAAAATAAAGAGAGAGATATAAGAAAATAAAAATAAACAATCTCTCACCTACTGTGGGAAACAACACTCAGAAGCAGGAGTTCATTGCAAAAATAGCGTATATATGCCACAAGCCGGTGTATTCATAAAATGGCTTTTTGTTTGGCCTAAATGACAGCTTGTAATTCACAAAAAAATGAAAAAAAGATACCCATCCATGGAATTGCACGCAAGGTTTAGAGCTGAAAGAGTGCAGAAACAGGTTCCTGGACATGAAAGGCTTAGATTAGGATACTAACAACAATACAGCCTAGAAGTAGAGGTGCTTAACAAGGAGAAATGCCAACTTAATACTGTGAAAAACCTGGATTCCATTGACACGCTGAAAAAGGCCATTTTCCATGATATTTGACAGGCTTAAGACCAACTTTCTTCCTCGTCCTCTCTGGCAAGCATGCAGTGGTAACGACAATCACTAAGGCAGTCCCATTGCTTCCATCTCAGATAAAGTGGTTCTGTAGATACATGGACCATCAATGGAAATCCCCCGGAAGTAAAATTACAATGTTGAGAACATTCGTCCCCCACGATCCAGTCTTTTCACATTGATCAACACAAGCACTGTAAAACCAGCAATTTCAAAGTCGAAGGGCATGAAGTAAACGTAACATCAAAACGTTTAGATTTAACAACAGAAAATTGAATTGATCTTTGGATTCAGCCCATATAGCATGCAAATTAGTAAAAGCTAAGTGCTGCCCGAGACACCAGAAGGTAGACTGAGACATAGATCAAACCAAGCTATAGGGTTACACTAAAAGAGTATAGACATGCATTACTTTCATGTATTTCCTTTCTCCCATTTAGAAAGAAAAACTTACAGAACAATATGATTCAGAAATTAGAGAAAAATGGTTACACATATATATGGCTCGAGAGTATGCAGACCTTAATGGTTCTTTATTGGGTTCCATGTCCGGTGAGAGCATCCAACCTCTTGTGTTCTATCAAAGAAAATATGGAACTTCATTTCTTCACTAGCTTTGGCACACTCATGAGCCTTTGAGAATATGGGCATATGGGGCTTCCTTTACCTTAATTTGGCCCCACTCAACAGCATAACATACAGTAGCCTAGTTTGTTGGGATTTTGACAGCGTGTCACAATTGGTAAACTTACATGAACCAAGAAGAACTAGAAATACAGAGCAATGACTTGCATCAAGTATGTCTCGACACAGAAGCAAGAAGCCGTAGTTAAGAGGATTATATAGGTCTTGAAAGTTGAATGTTTATAATTTTGTAGTTGTATTCAATCCAACAAAAATAAAGGTTTTCAGGAGTAATAATATCTACTTCGTTCACCCTACACTTTTGGACCATTCCCGATGCCAAGTAATATGTTTTTTTTTCATGTGGTAATGGAAGAGGGGAGAGAAGGGGCATTCGACAGGTATCCTCGATGGAACTTCATTAGGAGTGAAGATCACCAACAATAGTTCCTGAGGATGACTCCAGGATTAATAAATGCGGACAGACTAAGGAAACTCATGGGGCATCAATTCTCTCTATAGTTACTCTCTTCTCTTTTTTGCAATTCCAATATTTAAATACATCATCCACCAAATAAGAACTTTGGTAAAACACAATTATAGGACTCTAAATTTATTAATCCAATTAAATAATTGAAAAAAAAAATCCAGACCTCACAAAGGTTGAACTGATAACCAAATGAGGTGAAACTTTTGTGCAAGTTCTTAGCGGTTTCGCTATCTGATTTTACTTCATAAAGAAATCAACTTAGCAAAGGTAAAGTAAACACTAAGAGTGAGCCTATATAAGTTTGATTATACCAAAGTTAGCTAGGTAACATACAACGAGAAAACTTAAAGGCCAAGATGCATTAGTTTTTAATTAACTCATGCATCCATCTAAAAGGAATATCATCTAGTGGCCCATTCTACAGATAGTTCAGCATGGAACGATCAACACCTGTAGTTTCATCTACTAGATAGAGCTAATTTTTCTAATCTCTTACAAATTAGCTTTAACCTAATAGACAACAGAAGATGTTTTTTAATCTTGCATTTGTATGTCCAAGCTCACACTAAATCAAGTAAACTTAGGCCCATCTTCTCTACTTGACAAAGGTTTCAGAAATCAAAGTGAACAAAAACATCAGAAAATATACTAATGAACATGGCAACTACTAGCAATCGATTGTGCTTCGTGAATTCTAAATTGTAAATCTGCAACATCAAGCTGATGTTTGACATTATTCACCAGAAATTAGCTAGAACTGAAAGACAAACCAGATACATACTTGAATCAAAGTTGAACAGTTGAAAATAGCAAATAAGGGTGAAGCTGCGTTTACCTGTAAATCGGATCGGCATCGCCAGCAGTGGCATGAAGGAGTCCAAAAATAGAAGAAAGCACAGCAAAGAATATAAGGAAACGACACCGTGCCATTGTAGAAAAGTCAAAATTTAAAGAAATGCTACAGAAACAATAGATGAAAGTGAAATTTTGCGTACTGAGTTGACTGATTGTACACTTCCATCAATATCTCTGTGTATTAAACAGAGATTGATACAACAGTGATGAAAGCATGAGTTAAATTTGACTAAAAGCATGTGGGATAGATGAGCGACTTGGTTAACAACCAAGAGGATACTAATATCAGGATCAATAAAGAATGTTGTTTATATCATAATTTTTATCAATTTCCAAAAATAAATATATCTATGTATATACATGATTTTTTTTCAACTTAACAGGTACACATGCATCCCAATTTTACACGTGGATCCGCTTCAGATACAAATTTATTAGCAATGACAATTGTTGAACTTTCTAGAATGAAATAATAATGGAGACAATTCAAATCGATGGAGATATACACATGTCTCAATATTGTGGTACTGATCCAATACATTCCAAAAGTGGAAGCACATTGGTGGTGGGAATGATGCACGTGGTCCACGCGTATAATTTCCCGCGTGAGAATTTGAAAAGTAATTTATTGGAGTTGCAAATGATGATATACTTAACTGTCAAAAGCGTGTGTTGAGTTTTAATCAGTTATTATTGATATATACTTAGTTCACTACTCTTCATACATAATACTCATTTCAAAAGTCAATTTTCAATTGGATTACGTAGGGGGCGGCTATATATATATTTTGGCCTAAGGATAGAAAGGATACTTACCCTTCACCTTCCACTATCTTTTCAAAGAATCTCAATAATTAGTATAATAATGACCAATGCTAGATGATGATTAAAATTTTAAAAAATAATACTCTCTCCGTTTAAATAAAGATGACCTAATTTGACTTGAAACGAAGTTTAAGAAAAGAAATAAGATTTTTTAATCTTGTGGTTCTAAATTAAAGTTATGTCAAATGTACCAAAATGATCTTTAATCTTGTGGTCTTAAACATGTCACGTGAAAAGTTAAAGTTAAAGTATTGCCAAAAAAGAAAAGAGGTCAATCTTTTTGAACAAACTAAAAAGAAAACAGGAACATTCTTTTGAAACGGAGGGAATAATATTTTTTATATTTTAAAATAAATTAGTTTATTCATTTTAATTTTATTCTTCATTATAAAAGTGTAAAAATGTAAATAAAAAAAAAGAAGATAAAAAATAACATAAAAAAATATAATTCTAATCAAATTTTTTGACTAAAAAGATTTTTTCATTTCATTAATTAACTTTATTCTTCATTATACTATCGTACTTATAAAAATATCTCTTGTCATTATGAAACTTTACATATATACCTCTTAATTGAATAGATTATTCTAAATTGATCAAAAATATCTCTGTCATTATGGAACTCAAACTTCACTTTTAGGATTGGGGTACTTTTTATAAATTTAAATAGTTTGGAATAAATTTTAAATCTAATGAATATAGTTGGGTCCATATATAGTCACCCAAAATAGAAATAACTCACACACATACTCTCTCTTGCTCCCCTTTTCATTCCCTTTTTCTATTATTATTATTTTTAAATTCTAGTCTAATTTCTCCTCTCCAAAGCTTGAATCTCTATATACATAGTTGTTGTCCTCAGGTATGTTGTTTTCTCATTTCAAGTATTTTCAGCTACTTCCCAACATTAGAAAAGGCCATAAAATATGAATAATAATATGTAAACATAAAATAAAATAAAAAATAAAATTCTTGAATGAAACTTAACCAAACTCATGAGATATGCTAATTTATTAATAAGGGATATATAGGTAAATATGTATAGATGGAAGAGATATTTTAGTATTAAAAAAATAATTTTCTTCTTCTGCTTCTTTCAGAATTTTTAGATTCTTCCCAACACAGAAAAACTATTTCTACTTCCATTGTATTAAAAACAGTTTTAAGGATTTAGCAAACACTTAAATTTTCAAAAAAAACATACGTTTTCCTCGGAAAAAAACACTTTTGGCCTTCCAACGACAATATAAAACCGACTCTAGTTCAATCTTAATAAATTAAGGGTATAATAAGACAAAAAAAGCATTTTTTCTTAATTTGTTAAAAATGACTAGTAAAAAGGGAAATCATATTAGAAAATATTTGACAAATAAATAGATACGAAGAGATTATAAAAAAGAAGTTGATGAATGGTGACCTTTTCCTTGACAACTATTGGTTCAATGGATCAATCCCCAAAGATTAATCTCAAAATTTTAAAAATTGGTGATGACGAGATCGATGATATAAAATAGATGCAACACGAATAAGTTTTATTTATGTTATCATATTGAAATGTCAAAGATTGGTCAATACTGAGGAGTATATATTCCAAAAAGGAAGTAAGGAAGAAAAAGGAAAAGTTCAAAGTCACAAGTTGCCACATCCCCACACGAGTTGTACGCAAAAATAAGAAAATCCACTTGTCTCATAAAACAAAACAGCTGGGATTACGCTTTTATAATCCAGCCTGTATCCTTGATTATCACTCCGTGTTCTCTTCTCCTTTCACTATCATACTCTAATATCCACTATAAATATGTACAAACACATACACTTCTTAACTCAACAATTGTACAACACAACTACTTCCTATTTTTAGCTCTCAACAACAATGAATATCTTTGAAACCTATTATAATTCAGACTCACTAATTTTAATCGAATCATCATCTTCTTCATCATCGTCATCATCGTCGTCATTTTCTGAGGAGGAAATTATTTTAGCTTCGAATAACCCGAAAAGGCCAGCTGGCAGGAAGAAGTTTCGAGAAACTCGACATCCGATATACAGGGGAGTGAGGATGAGGAATTCTGGCAAATGGGTTTGTGAAGTTAGAGAACCAAATAAGAAAACAAGGATTTGGCTTGGTACTTTTCCTACTGCTGAAATGGCGGCTAGAGCTCATGACGTGGCGGCTTTAGCATTAAGAGGCCGTTCTGCTTGTTTGAATTTCTCTGATTCTGCTTGGAGGTTGCCTATCCCTGCTTCCTCCAACTCTAAAGATATTCAAAAGGCGGCCGCTGAAGCCGCCGAAATCTTCCGACCATCATTATCAGAGTCGGAAGAAGTTTCAGGAGAATCTGATAACAGTACTACTCCTGAAACGCCAGAAAATGTGAACGAGGAAGTGCAAGAGAGTAGTTTCTTTGTGGATGAGGAAGCGCTCTTTTTCATGCCAGGATTACTTGCAAATATGGCGGAAGGACTTATGCTGCCTCCACCTCAATGTGCAGAAATGGGAGATCATTATGTGGAAACTGATGCCTATATGATAACTTTATGGAATTATTCCATCTAAAATACTAGTACAATTTCTTAAATTACTAGGATTTAGAAGATTTTGGTAGTTTTGGTATGTACATCACTCTCTCTCTCTATCCGGTATTATTTGTCATAATTTCTATTTTTAGAGTTAAAATATAAAAACTTTGACTAACATTTTATATATATTTTCATCATATTAATATGCAAAAAAGTTATAATTTATAGTACTTTTCATATAGTTTTAGAATATCTGATTATTTTGTTTAAAATATCGAATTAATGTGATCTAATTTAACTTTGAAAATTAATCAAAACTGACTTTTAAAAAACACAACATAACAAACAATTTCGGTTTGAGGAAGTAATATTTTTATGCCACCAAATAATGACACGTGTCAATGGGATGACTTGGTTTTGGCAGTAGTGAGAAGAAAAGATTAGCATGGCAAATTTCAAGCCGTCATATTTGAATAAATGAAGTGTGAAGTGATATCACAATGTTACATATTTTTTTGCCATTCTGAGTATTAAAGAATTACAATTTCTAACTTATTTTTCGTAATTACTGAGTATCTAAATGTTTATTTATGAATCCAATCTAAGCAAAATGATCTGATATTGAAAAAAGTTGTTTACTTAAAAACTAAGAAAACTAAAGTGTATAATTCCTTCATTCAAAAAGAATGAAGGTGTGCTCAATATGAGTCAACCATATTCAAATTAAAGTTTCAATTTCAATTCCAAAGTTATTTGTCTCATCACTGAAAAATTTCAATATTATGAAATTACAAAATAAATAAGTTATAACTTTTTCATGTTTATAAACACTTTAAAATTGTAATATAAAAAATACTCCCTCCGTCCGAAATTATTTGTGCGACTTTTCAAAAGTCAATTTGTCTAATTTTCAAAGTTAAATTAAATCACATTAATTCGATATTTTAAACAAAAAAATTAGATATTTTTAAAACTATATAAAAAGTATTATAAATTACAATTTTTTGCATATTAATATAATAAAAAATATATCTTAAAATATTAATTAAAATTTTTATAGTTTAATTTTAAAAATAAAAACCATGATAAATAATATCCGACGGTGAAAGTATCAATGAATAGAGTGAAATATAGGAAAGTTTCCAAAAATAAAATAAAACAGATATCCCCTCTAAGTAGCTCCTAGTCCAGTTAGTAGAAGAAAATCTAAAGAGGAAACATTAAAATAAGATGGTGGGGACCTGCAGATGCTGCCACGTGGATCACACGTTTTCGTGGACAAGTGGCGGCGCGAAATGCTTTCTTTCATTTCTTGCAAAGGTCAGTTGGAGTTTAATGTATAACTGTCAAAACCGTGTGATTTAGAGTCAGATGAATTTCATATATTTGAAAGGTCATTTTTTATTTTTCTACCCTTCTATTTTAGCCCTCATTGTAGTTCAAAAGATTTATTTTTCAAAATAATTACGAACATGACTTTTTTATTATTTTTTTTGAAATTATGATTTGAAATATATATATTTGGAGAATTTGAAATTTGAGATCTTAAATTTTAATTATAAATTATATTTTTAATCACATGTTTGTAAATTAATTTTAATTTATTACATAAATTTAACTTAAACAAATTGACGCCCATTATAGCTCAAGTATTTTCTTTCTCTTATGTTATTATTATTATAATATAATATATAAAAGGGAGTTTGGCTAAAATAGGCACGTTTTCGTTGATACACATACTTTAGCAAGAGTATTTTTGAAAGTAAAAAAAAATTATCCTTTAATTTAATTAATATCTAATTTTTTCGTGAGATCGACTTTACTTGTGTCATCGTAACTAACTAATAATACTGCGGAGTAAAGATTAGTTGAAGTCAATATCCATTCATGCTGGCTGTTTTATTTATTAGTAGCTCAACTAGACCAAGTACACTAGTGGTAGTCCAAAAAGGAAGAAAGAAGAGGAAGAGACAAAAGGGAGAAAGGCTACACGACTTATACACACTTAAAAGATGGAGTTGAAACAGCTGTTTACTTATCTCCCGTGTTAGCTTCAATAATAATTCACTTCACTTACCTTATCATATCTATAAACTATATATACAAAAACATCCAAACACTACTTCATTATCTTTACTCTCGATCTCATCAACAATATTACTATGGATATCTTTCTAAGCTATTATTCAGAGCCACTCGTTGAATCATCATCATCATCGTTATCATCAATATCTGATAATAGCAATCAGTACTCTCCTAATAATTTTTCTTATGAGGAAGTTATTAATTTAGCTTCAAATAACCCGAAAAAGCCAGCTGGCAGGAAGAAGTTTCGAGAAACTCGACATCCGATATACAGGGGAATCAGGATGAGGAATTCAGGAAAATGGGTTTGTGAAGTTAGAGAACCAAATAAGAAATCAAGGATTTGGCTTGGCACATTCCTTACCGCTGAAATGGCAGCTAGAGCTCATGACGTGGCGGCTTTAGCATTAAGAGGCCGTTCTGCTTGCTTGAACTTTGCTGACTCTGTTTGGAGGTTGCCTATCCCTGCTTCCTCCAACTCCAAGGATATTCAAAAGGCGGCCGCTGAGGCCGCCGAAATCTTCCGACCATCATTATCAGAGTCGGAAGAAGTTTCAGGAGAATGTAGCAGTACTACTCCTGAAACGCCAGAAAAGGCCTCCCAAGAGAATAGTTTGTTCATAGATGAGGCAGCGCTGTTTTGCATGCCAGAATTAATTGCGAATATGGCGGAAGGACTCATGCTACCTCTACCTCAATATTTAGAAGTCGGAGATTATGTAGAAGCTGATTATGATGCTTACATGTCTTTATGGAATTATTCTATCTAAATCATGAGTATATATTTAGGATTTTTTTTAAAGTTTTGTACTCAGTACTAGGTTGGTACGAATGTATACATACAATTGCAGTAATTTAGTATAACAAATGTAGACAGTATTTGATATTCTAGTCATCATCAAATTTGAAGGAAAAAAGTGAGCAACTTAATCTAATTAATTAGCACCTATTTTTAATCTATATATCCTCTTAATACTCAAAATATTTTCTCTCGTTTTAGAATTAGAGTAATTGAATTAATAACCATTTTGACAAGTAGTCAATGCAAAACATAAAAGAAGGGAATAAATAAGAAGCCACTAAAGGTGCGTTCGATAGGAAGAAAAATATTGATTCTGAAAAATTTCTTTTATATGAATTCATAATTGACAAAAGATATTATCTTAAAAATATTTATATAAAGTACTATGCTGTGTGTTGGAAGCTTGGAGCATGGAAAGAATATAATCGATGTGGAATGTCATTTATGTAATTTATTTTTCATAAAACAAAATATTTTTCAAAAAATTTAACCATTTGAACAATATGGAAAAATAGAATTAACTCTTAGGACATGTCTCACTATCTAGGTTCCAATTTCCAAGTACAGTTGCAATACTTATGCAAAATTCCTATTTCCTGCGTTTCACTCGTTTCTTTTAAAGATACTACTAATACTATTAACTGTCAAACTGTGTGTGTGCAAATGAATGAATGGGACTATGGGAGTGTACTTGTTCAATAAAACAATCTTGATGGCTTGTCATATTATTTGAAAGGTCAATTTTTCTAACTTTTATCATTTGAACATGATTAGATTTGGAGTCTCCTAGTATACAAATGATTTGTCATTTAGTTCATACACACTACGTACAACTCCAAAAAGGAACTCACCCTTCACCTTCCACTAGATAATATCCTTTCTCCAGCTGTTTCTGATATATTCATTCTGTTCATTATTATTTGTCATTTATTCTTAAAAAATTGCACAAGTATCTTCTTAACCTATGTCTGAAACATCAAGGACACACTTATATTATACTAAGTTTCTATTAATTTATATATAAATCGCGTTCGTTGATAGCGTTTTATGAGTAAAATTATGTTTTTCTTACAAATTGTTGATATTACGACATTGCCACTACTATTTACACATAAAACGCGTTTGTTGATATCTTTTTATGAGTAAAATTATGTTTTTCTTATAAATTGTTGATATTACGACATTGCCACTACTATTTACAAATAAAACGCGTTTGTTGATAGCAATTTATGAGTAAAATTTTGTTTTTCCTACAAATTGTTGAAATTACTATATTGCCACTACTCTTTATACATAAATCGCGTTTTAATTTTATTTTTCTTACAAATTGTTGATATTACGATATTGCCACTACTTTTTGTACATGAATCGCGTTCAGTTATGAGTAGAATTATATTTTTCTTATAAATTGTTGATATTACTACATTACTCTTATGTTGTATTTTATTTGTTAAATATTTCGAACATATATATACACATATTACTTTAATCATATCAAGAAAAATCATTATTATTTTTCTATTTTATACTCAACATTAATGACTTATTCCTAAGTTGTTTTTCAAAACGTAATATTATTGGTCAATTAATAAAAACATTATATGAATTATATTCTCATATCAATTTTATTTCTTGCAAAACGTGTAAAATTTAAAATGAATAAGTAAAAATTAATTGCGGGGCAATCACTTAATATTTGAATTAATTAGCATAATGTAAATGATTGTACGTTGAAAGAAAATAAAGTTGTGATATTTCGTTTTTACAGTGTTAGTGGACTGAGTATATATATAACACTAAACTGTTTAAATGTATCAATAATATTTCGACACTCATATTATGGCATATTTTAAATGAACTCATGTACGTGCAATATATTATACGTAATTCATATTAGACTCTTCGATTTTCTAATTTGAAAATACTTTTACGCATATTTATAAATGTAAGTTACATTAATAAGCTAGCTATACTTTAAAATATATTATTTTCTTTATGCATTAAGTTTACTAAGCCTTAAGAATTCATGCATGTTCACTAAGATGTCGTTTCGATGAATGAAACATAACAAATAAAAGTGAATCATAAATATTTTAAAACTGAAGGATTATTAAAAAATTCTTCATCCAATGGTGAGCCTTGCACGATGTCCTATCGATAAATTTTATTATGTGATTGAGAAAAGAAAATATTTAAATATGTTTAGTTAATTACGTATTGCTGATATTACGACATTACCACTGCTCTTTATACATAAATCGCGTTCAGTGATAGCGTTTTATGAGTAAAATTATGTTTTTTTTTTAAATTGTTGATATTACGACATTACCACTACTCTTTACACGTAAATCGCGTTTGCTGATAGCATTTTACGAGTAAAATTTTGTTTTTCCTACAAATTGTTGAACTTACTATATTGCCACTACTCTTTATTCATAAATCGCGTTTTAATTTTATTTTTCTTATAAATTATTGATATTACGATATTGCCACTACTTTTTGTACATGAATCGCGTTCAGTTATGAGTAGAATTATGTTTTTCTTATAAATTGTTGATATTACTACATTATTCTTATGTTGTATTTTATTTGTTAAATATTTTGAACATATATATACACATATTACTTTAATCATATCAAGAAAAATCATTATTATTTTTCTATTTTATACTCAACATTATTGACTTATTCCTAAGTTATTTTTCAAGACGTAATATTATTCGTCAATTAATAAAAACATTATATGAAGTATATTCTCATATCAATTTTATTTCTTGCCAAATGTGTAAAATTTAAAATGAATAAGTAAGAATTAACTGCGGGGCAATCACTTAACATTTGAATTAATTAACATAATGTTAATGATTGTACGTTGAAGGAAAATAAAGTTGTGATATTTCTTTTATACAGTGTTAGTGGACCGAGTATATATATATAACACTAAACTGTTTAAATGTAACGATAATATGTCGACACTCATATTATGGCATATTTTAAATAAACTCATGTACGTGCAATATATTATACGTAATTCATATTAGACTCTTCGATTTTCTAATTTGAAAATACTTTTACGCATATTTATAAATGTAAGTTACATTAATAAGCTAGCTATACTTGAAAATATATTATTTTCTTTATGCATTAAGTTTACTAAGTCTTAAGAATTCATGCATGTTCACTAAGATGTCGTTTCGATGAATGCGACATAACAAATAAAAGTGAATCATAAATATTTTAAAACTGAAGGATTATTAAAAAATTCTTCATCCAATGTTGAGCCTTGCACGATGTCCTATCGATAATTTTTATTATGTGATTGACAAAAGAAAATATATAAATATGTTTAGTTAATTACGTATTGCTGATATTACGACATTGCCACTGCTCTTTATACATAAATCGCGTTCAGTGATATCGTTTTATGAGTAAAATTATATTTTTCTTACAAATTGTTGATATTATGACATTGCCACTACTCTCTACACGTAAATCGTGTTTGCTGATAGCATTTTACGAGTAAAATTTTGTTTTTCCTATAAATTGTCTAAATTACTATATTGTCACTACTCTTTATACATAAATCGCATTTTAATTTTATTTTTCTTATAAATTATTGATATTACGATATTGCCACTACTTTTTGTACATGAATCGCGTTCAGTTATGAGTAGAATTATGTTTTTCTTATAAATTGTTGATATTACTACATTACTCTTATGTTTTTTTATTTTATTTGTCAAATATTTCGAACATATATATACACACACTTCTTACTTTAATCATATCAAGAAAAATCATTATTATTTTTTTATTTTATACTCAACATTAATGACTTATTCCTAAGTTATTTTTTCAGACGTAATATTATTCGTCCATTAATAAAAATATTATATGAATTATATTCTCATATCAATTTTATTTCTTGCAAAACGTGTAAAATTTTAAATGAATAAGTAAAAATTAACTGCGGGGCAATCACTTAATATTTGAATTAATTAGCATAATGTAAATGATTGTACGTTGAAGGAAAATAAAGTTGTGATATTTCGTTTTTACAGTGTTAGTGGACCGAGTATATATATAACACTAAACTGTTCAAATGTATCGATAATATTTTGAGACTCATATTATGACATATTTTAAATGAACTCATGTACGTGCAATATATTATACGTAATTCATATTAGAATCTTCGATTTTCTAATTTGAAAATACTTTTGCGCATATTTATAAATGTAAGTTACATTAATAAGCTAGCTATACTTTAAAATATATTATTTTCTTTATGCATTAAGTTTACTAAGCCTTAAGAATTCATGCATGTTCACTAAGATGTCGTTTCGATGAATAAAACGTAACAAATAAAAGTGAATCATAAATCTTTTAAAACTGAAGGATTATTAAAAAATTCTTCATCCAATGGTGAGCCATGCACGATGTCCTATCGATAATTTTTATTATGTGATTGACAAAAGAAAATATATAAATATGTTTAGTTAATTACGTATTGCTGATATTACGACATTGCCACTGCTCTTTATACATAAATCGCGTTCGGTGATATCGTTTTATGAGTAAAATTATGTTTTTCTTACAAATTGTTGATATTATGATATTGCCACTACTCTTTACACGTAAATCGCGTTTGCTGATAGCAATTTACGAGTAAAATTGTATTTTTCCTAGAAATTGTCTAAATTACTATATTGCCACTACTCTTTATACATAAATCGCGTTTTAATTTTATTTTTCGTATAAATTATTGATATTACGATATTGCAACTACTTTTTGTACATGAATCGCGTTCAGTTATGAGTAGAATTATGTTTTTCTTATAAATTGTTGATATTACTACATTACTCTTATGTTTTTTATTTTATTTGTCAAATATTTCTAACATATATATACACACACTTTTTACTTTAATCATATCAAGAAAAATCATTATTATTTTTCTATTTTATACTCAACATTAATGACTTATTCCTAAGTTATTTTTTCAGACGTAATATTATTCGTCCATTAATAAAAATATTATATGAATTATATTTTCATATCAATTTTATTTCTTGCAAAACGTGTAAAATTTTAAATGAATAAGTAAAAATTAATTGCGGGGCAATCACTTAATATTTGAATTAATTAGCATAATGTAAATGATTGTACGTTGAAGGAAAATAAAGTTGTGATATTTTGTTTTTACAGTGTTAGTGGACCGAGTATATATATAACACTAAACTGTTTAAATGTATCGATAATATTTTGACACTCATATTATGACATATTTTAAATGAACTCATGTACGTACAATATATTATACGTAATTCATATTAGATTCTTCGATTTTCTAATTTGAAAATACTTTTGCGCATATTTATAAATGTAAGTTACATTAATAAGCTAGCTATACTTTAAAATATATTATTTTCTTTATGCATTAAGTTTACTAAGCCTTAAGAATTCATGCATGTTCATTAAGATGTCGTTTCGATGAATGAAACGTAACAAATAAAAGTGAATCATAAATCTTTTAAAACTGAAGGATTATGAAAAAATTCTTCATCCAATGGTGAGCCTTGCACGATGTCCTATCGATAATTTTTTATTATGTGATTGACAAAAGAAAATATATAAATATGTTTAGTTAATTACGTATTGCTGATATTACGACATTGCCACTGCTCTTTATACAGAAATTGCGTTCGGTGATATCGTTTTATGAGTAAAATTATGTTTTTCTTACAAATTGTTGATATTATGACATTGCCACTACTCTCTACACGTAAATCGCGTTTGCTGATAACAATTTACGAGTAAAATTTGTTTTTTCTACAAATTGTTGAAATTACTATATTGTCACTACTCTTTATACATAAATCGCGTTTTAATTTATTTTTTCTTATAAATTATTGATATTACGATATTGCAACTACTTTTTGTATATGAATCGCGTTCAGTTATGAGTAGAATTATGTTTTTCTTATAAATTGTTGATAATACTACATTACTCTTATGTTTTTTTATTTTATTTGTCAAATATTTCGAACATATATATACACACACTTCTTACTTTAAATATATCAAGAAAAATTATTATTATTTTTCTATTTTATACTCAACATTAATGACTTATTCCTAAGTTATTTTTCCAGACGTAATATTATTCGTCCATTAATAAAAATATTATATGTATTATATTTTTATATCAATTTTATTTCTTGCAAAACGTGTAAAATTTTAAATGAATAAGTAAAAATTAACTGCGGGGCAATCACTTAATATTTGAATTAATTAGCATAATGTAAATGATTGTACGTTGAAGGAAAATAAAGTTGTCATATTTCGTTTTTACAGTGTTAGTGGACTGAGTATATATATAAAACTAAACTGTTTAAATGTATCGAAAATATTTCGACACTCATATTATGACATATTTTAAATGAACTCATGTACGTACAATATATTATACTAATTTATATTAGACTCTTTGATTTTCTAATTTGAAAATACTTTTGCGCATATTTATAAATGTAAGTTACATTAATAAGCTAGCTATACTTTAAAATATATTATTTTCTTTATGTATTAAGTTTACTAGTTCAAGTATTGTAGATTTAGGAAGGAAGGAAGAAGGAGAGGCAAAAAGTAGTAAGATTGCCACATCAGCAGAAAGGCTACACGAATTATACACACTTGACACTATAAAACAGCTGTCTACTTATCACTATCCAAATCCGTGTAATACCCAACTTTTTAGCTTCAACACTTCACTTATCATATCTTCTCTCTCTATATATATAGAAAATCCAATTTCATAATTCACCACAAACCCAAAAACCTGCATCCATATCGTACACTACTATATTTACTCTCGATCTCATCAAATAATATTTATTATGAATATCTTTAGAACTTATTATTTCGACTCACTCATTGAATCATTATCATTATCGTCATCATCAATATCTGATACTAATAATACCAATCACTACTCCCCTAATGAGGAAGTTATTATTTTAGCTTCAAATAACCCGAAAAAGCCAGCTGGCAGGAAGAAGTTTCGAGAAACTCGACATCCAGTATACAGGGGAGTCAGAATGAGGAATTCCGGAAAATGGGTTTGTGAAGTTAGAGAACCGAATAAGAAAACTAGAATATGGCTTGGTACTTTCCCAACGGTAGAAATGGCAGCTAGAGCTCATGACGTGGCAGCTTTAGCATTAAGAGGTCGTTCTGCTTGCTTGAATTTCGCTGATTCTGCTTGGAGGTTGCCTATTCCTGCTTCCTCTAACTCTAAAGATATTCAAAAGGCGGCCGCTGAGGCCGCTGAAATCTTCCGACCATCATCATCAGAGTCGGAAGAAGTTTCAGGAGAATGTAGCAGTACTTCTCCTGAAACGCTAGAAAGAGTGTTAGAGAGTAGTTTGTTCATGGATGAGGAAGCGCTCTTTTACATGCCAGGATTAATTGCGAATATGGCAGAAGGACTCATGCTACCTCCTCCCCAATGTGAAGAAGTAGAAGACCATTACGTGGAATTAGCTGATGTGCACGCTTATATGCCTTTATGGAATTATTCTATATAATTAGGAGATTTTAATAGTCAGTATTTTGATGGTACAAATCATGTATATATAACAATATTTGAATGAAACAATGTGAACAAGTTCATCTATCCTCAGAATGTTCAATATATTTTCTGTCTTTCTAGATTTAGAATTAATAACCTATAACTAAATATATTCTGGTTCTTAGACTCTATTTTTTTCACCATTTTCATATTGAATAAGTGGGGAGGACATAGTCAATGTGAAGAGTTTGTGGAGTTTATTTTCATTATTTCTACTAAAAAGTTATTTTTTTATTTCAAAATATTATTTTCATAAAGAAAATATTTTTAAAAAATTTAGACGAAAAATCGAACTAACGCTTACTCGAGGATTTGATTGGAACAGGACATGTCTCACTTTCTAGTACAATTGTATAGTAATACTAATCCAAGATTCCTAATAACTGTCAAACCGTGTGTTAGTGCAACTGAATGAATTAGCAGGACTGCAGTTCAATGAGACAATACTCCTTCGTTTGTATTTGCATTAAGAAATATTGTAATTTTATTCTTCTTATATAATATTTTTGAAACGCAAGTTTTAATCAACGAATATAAATTAATTTATTCTGATTAATTAACTTAATCAATGAACATGAATTATTTACTTAGCTTTTTCAGTTGATCAAAGGTATATTTTCAATGCTAATAACTCATAAGGATAAAAAAGAAACAACATCATAATTTATACATTAATTTTATGAAATGACAACTATTAAGAACTAATTATTTATAAAAAAGAATGACACATAAAAAAAAATGAAGCGAGTATTATTTTGATGGCTTCTCGTATTATTTGAAAGGTCAATTTTCTAACTTTTATAATTCGACATGATTATATTGTCTCCTATGATACTATTGATTTGTCATTAATTTAGTCCAAACACACTACAACTTCAAAAGGAACCACCCCTTCACCTTCCACTATAAATATCTTTTTCTTCTCCCACAATTTTAGCTATCGTTATCTATCAAGACCGTACTCTATCTATTCACTATTAATTGTTATATTATGTTTTTTGGAAATTAATTTATTTATTTTTAAAATTAAATTAAATTATATTAATTTAATATTTAAAATAAAAATTTAGATATATAAAAACTATACGAAAAGTTCTATAAATTTCATTTTTTACATATCAATATGATGAAAAAATACATCAAATGTTAGTCAAAAATCAAAATTCTTCATGTTTAACTCTAAAAAGGAAATTATGACAATTAAAGTGAACGGAGTGTATTTATTATACTCCTTCCTCCTCTTCGTTCGTAATATTTTGACTTGTTCATTTCTTTCGGTAGTCTACAATTTCATTTTTCCACAAAGAAACTTAAGCGGTGTTATTAGGTTAAGATAGTTAGAATTTCTTATTAATTTTTTACAAAATTATTCGCATGTACGTGACATAATTTAATAGACGTTATACGAAGCATTAAAATGTAAAGATTTTTTAAAATTGTGATTTAAAACATAAACATATTAGTTGTGTGATTATAAAATTTGTGATCTTAAGGGAGTCATAACATTAATTTGTGTTGTTATAAAAACTTTTCATTAATGATGATGAAAATAAAATAATTTCAAATTTACAAGTATAATTATTTTTAGAATGGACTACTAATTCACTTAACATGGACAGAGGGAGCAATATTCTAAAAATATTATGTTTTACTTTACTTGTTTATTATTTCAAAAATAAAGTTTCACTTTTAATATATCATTATAATTAATCTTTTTTTCTATTTTATATCATGTATTTAATTATTTATTTTTCAAAAATTATTTTCATAATCTAAAATATGAATTAATAAGAATAGTAATTACAAATGCCAAAGATTGGTCAATAAGTGCACGAGTTGACACGTAGCAGAAAGGACCATTCACACGAGTTAGAAGCACTTAAGTTGTGTTTGGCGTGGAGGAAAATGTTTTTTATGAAAAATGTTTTTCTAGAAAATATTTTCTAAACGCATGAGAGTATATTTTTTATGAACGAGGAAGGACGAGAGAGTAGTTTTTTCATGGATGAGGAAGCGTTGTTCTATATGCCTGGATTAATTGCAAATATGGCGGAAGGATTAATGCTGCAGAAGTAGAAGATCATTATATGGAATCTAAGCTGATGTTGATGATGCTTACATGCGTTTATGGAATTATTAATTCTATGTAAATAATTCTGGTTATAATCATTGCTTCTTAAATTAGGATGTTTAAGAGATATTCCTAGTTAATTTCGTACTCTATATTTGGATGGTATAGATGCAGAATCTCTTTGAAAACTAACTTGAATTAGCAGTCGGACTGTGAACTGTTGTCACTCATTAGGCCTCCCAATATAATGGATTTGAAGGAGTGAAAGCCACTTGACTCTAAGGAGAGGGGTGACTTTCGCCTATCTATAAGGACAGTTGGAGTTGACGGTCCTAGTTTTGTTAGAGTAAGAGCTCTTGCTGGAATGCCTTCACCACCAAATATTGCATTAAGAGTTTCTATTGCATCAACTTTTATTCGTCCGATGCATGGCCGATGAGGGAGGCTCCAGAAGGAGAAGAAGCGGAAGGAGGGTTAGGGGACAGGGCGGATGTAAACAATTTAGTCATGACAATATTGTAGTTGACTTGGTTTAGGCAATTAGTGGAAAGAAATAGAGCTTTGTTATTTTCAAGCATTGTATTTGAGTGTAAGAAGTAGTCAACAAGTTAATTTCGAAGCTTATTCATCTGACACAAAATGTTAGTATATATGCTACATTAATGTATATTTTTTTTCTCTATAGTAGTGAGAGTTACACACATGAAAAAATATCAAATGATGCACGATTGTGAAACGTTCAAGTCTCAAGTTCAAGTCAGGGTCTAATTGTCTATTATTCACGCCCAAGCTTGTGTTTGGATTTTGCGATGGAGGCTGCGGTTTGTATATTTCGCTTACGAATACACAAATAAAGTAAGTATATATAAATTCTGTATTTATACATTTATGAATTTTTCAGATGTTCGTTTGTATATTTCACTTGCCAGTTGCCAATATACAAACAAGGTAATTTATCATGAATATTTCATATATCGTACACAATAGTTAGGGTAAGCATATAAAAATTCCTGGATTCATACAATTATGAATTGAATTATACAATTTCTGAATTTATACTAATTAGACGAATTATACGAATCAGATGAATAAAAAGAATTAGTAAAATTGTAGCCACAAATTATAATTTTCTTAAACTGTAGCTATAGTACTTAATATAGGCTAAATGTTTGTTATTATATATAATTTTCCCATTACACATACTACCATTTTAAATATTTTATACTATATATTATTTAAGATACATTCTCACGTCCCTTAAAACTAGGATTGATTAATTTTCTTCTTGATCTACTCTTTCACTCCAAATAAATCGTTCTCTCTTAATTCTCCCTTCCCATATTTATCACTTAACTATTCTCCTCCTTTCTGATTCAAGAATTTCAACATACAATTTCATTTCATCAATGGATAATCTATTTTTTTTCTTCTCGGGATATCATTAACATGGACTACAAAGTCTCCTGAATCTAAACCTTATTTTGTAGTGTTCATTCCTAAGGAGACCAAATCGAAGTAACTGCAATATAGAAAACATTTCAAGTTAATTGATGGATCGGTCAAACAGTTCAGATTCATCGTCGAAGACTCCACAAACATTTTTTCATTGAAGCCATGAATTCTATGGATTTCAAGTCTATTTTTGATAAGTTCATGATGATAGTATTGTATCTCTATTAACTAAACGGTTTTACTGTAGTAGATGAGAGATACACAATGGGAAATGATTAAACATGATTTCTTCTATATGTATATGAAATTAATGTTATGTATCTCAGTCTCAAAAGTTCCTAAAACTTTCACATATAGCAAATAAAAAATTCATATTTGTATGTTATAGCAAAGTTTGCATAATTGCGCTCCATAGCAAACATAGAAACTGTATAATTCGTTATACATATACAATTGAAGCGAATTGTATAAAACGAAGTGTATAAAACGAGAAAGAGAAAGACACTTGGGCAGAGAATTGTATAAAAACGAAGTGTATAAAACGAATTGTATGATTATAAGTGTATAGAACGATTATATACAATTTGAATTTGTATAAAATGAGAAAGAGAGAAAGACAAAAGAGACTTGGGCAGGGAATTTACAATTGAATCGAATTGTATAAAACGAGAAAGAGAGAAATTAGATACAATTTGAATTTGTATAAAACGAGAAAGAGAGAAAGACAAAAGAAACTGGGCAGGGGAGTATTTTTATTGTATAATTATAAGTGTATAAGACGAAAATATATGTACTTGCATGTGTATATACAATTTTCTCACGCTTTATACAAACAGAAACGTAATTTATACATTTCGCTTCTGTTTGTATAAGTGAAAAAGGCGAGGGTGGCGAGCGAGATTTGGGAGAGTGGCGAGCGAGATCTGGAAGAGGGGAGAGAGGGGAACAAAAATATATGTATTTATACAATTTCCTCTGCTTTATACAAATAGAAACAATTTTTATACACTTGTGTTTGTATAAAAAGTGAGGAAGCGAGAGAGAGATTGGAGGAAAGTGGCGAGGGAGAGATTGGAGGAAAGTGGCGAGCGAGATATTTGGGAGATAGGGGACTGGCAAATTTTGGCAAACGGTTGCTATGGAGCACAATTAAATCAAACCCTAGCTACTCCATTTATTTTAGGTTATTAGTTTGCTATTATATACAATTATCCCATCTTATTTTCATAGATGTATTTGGTGTATTTAAACAAGTTAATGTATTATTTTCATTTTCATTGTATATGCAGTAAGTCTTCATATGCCTATTGTGTGTGTGCGCATGTGCGTGTGCGTGTCTAACAAATAATTTATCAAGATGTAGACTTATATACATTTTTATGTATAAATGTATTTAAACGATATAACTCAGATACATAATCATGTATAATAGATACAAATGTACTTATGAAAATCATTCTAAAAAAGACCCATACATGCATCACTATTATTAATAGGTAGGATACACCTCAGATAAATAATATATATAGAATCATGTAATTAAGGAAAGAAATATAAATAATTTACTGCCAATAAGACGAAGTTTATAATTATTCTGATTTTATGAGATCGTTATTTTTAGAAAATCTGATATAGTTTATACATTGGGATGCTGAAAATCTGTTAGAGTAGTTAATAATAACTCTTTTAATTAATGAAATTATTTACAATAATTTAATTCAAAGTTATAAAACATATATCTCGCTTTTTAAATTTAGCAGATACATGTATCTATCGAATTGTGCTACATGTATCCAAAGAACAAAATATGGAATAGAAAGTAATATCTGAAACTATCGTGATTCTGAATATTAGGACATAAACTAGTGAGATTTATATAGTTTGGTTATTAATTATCACTTATCCTAAAAAGGGTCTATATACTAAAGAAATAAAACTTTGGTCATCCTAAATTTCCTTTGGGAAAATTGTACATAATAACAAACATTTAAATCAAAATAAATCCTATAGCTACTGTTTAAAACATTTGTATTCCGTAGCAAATTTTGCACAAATTTTGCCATTTGGTTCGGATCCACTCATCAAGCGAAAGATTCGTTTTTATCCAAATTCATTCCCAATCTTTTCTCTCCCATTTTCTTTCAGTTATCTCTAAAATTTCTTCCCAAATCAATTATTTTTAATTGGTTGTGGCCCACCCTCTATTTTTATACAAATCTGTTAGCTATCTTTACTCTCCCAATTTCTTTCAATTTTTCCTAAGATCTCTCCCCAAATCCGAATTTTCTTAAAAAATTATATATCCTTATACAAACACAAATGTATAAAATGTGTTTATGTTTGTATAAAGCTAGAGGAAATTGTATAATATATTTTTGGTCAGCTTTTGCCTTTCTCTCTTTCTCATTTTATACAAATTCAAATTGTATATAGTTTTTCTCTTTATCGTTTTATACAATTCGATTCAATTGTATATTCCTTGCCCAAGTCTCTTTTGTCTTTCTCTCTTTCTCATTTTATACAAATTCAAATTGTATATAATCGTTCCATACACTTATAATTATACAATTCAATTTATACACCGTTTTATACAATTCTCTGCCCAAGTCTCTTTCTCTTTCTCATTTTATACACTTCGCTTTAATTGTATATGCATAGCGAATTATACATTTATATGTTTGATATGAATTGCAATTATGCAAACTTTGCTATAGCATACAAATATGATGTTTGCTATATGTGAAAGTTGTCCATTTCCTTTTGATCAAAAGCCTTTTAATTAGAGGCCCAGCATAACTGACTTGCATGAAGGAATTGCTGCTCCAAACTATCAACACAAATAGGACTAAGAACCCAGCTGGTTTTCGGAATGTAGATAGTAATTATAACAGAAACTACTTTAGGGATTTGAAATCTATGAATATCACCACTAAATCAAAATAGCAGGATCTGAAATATTGACATCTTACAGGGACCTGACCTGAAATCATTTGACAATATGGTACAGCAAAGAGTAGTACTAGTATTTCACAATAATGTACAACTACCAAAGGGTAGTATTTACGAAAACAAAGTGACCTCAGGCTGCAACCTACAAGAATGTCCAGTGAGAATATTAAACTTGATTCACAGAACATGAAAATATGGAAAACACACCTTATACGTAATCCAAATCAAGGAGATTTAAATGAATTTATCTTGCGACCTAGCTCAAGTAAAGTTCAAGCCACAGACAGAGAGTGTAAAATGTTATTACAAAACTACAGGAGACGAGGGTGACAATCAAAACAATGAGTCCGACCTAGACCTACTGAAGCTGGAAATAGAGAAACTCGCATGATTAGACATCTAATACAAATGCACATTGCGAGAAAAAAGGACAGCCTAGTGACTACTAACAAAGACCTAAACAAGAAATGATTTCATACACATTAGCAATTAGAACGCAGCACACACTCCTTCAATTTACTTTGCTTTCTTGATGAGAGTTGTTGTCCTGAATTCACTGTCATCCCGCACAAAGCTCCACCACAAGTAGGTCAGAGGAATGGTGGTGGCATGCCATAGAGCATGGGCATCCACAAATCCTCTATAGGGAGGAAAGTCATATATCTCAAGGAGAGCAGCAAGAGTTCCACCAATCACCACCACCCATAATTTCCGGCGTGATGGATGGCGAGTAATCCCTGCCCAGACAGCCCATAAGATGAGCTGCAGAATTCCCATACCCAAACAGACTTTCATGTTTAACCCTGCAATGTGATCAAGCAACATCAGCTTTCCTACTCTACAACACTTGAGACACATCCATGAAATCCAAAAAGCCAAGACAATCATACAGTATTGTTACTTCAAAAAGGTGACACAAGGCAAGTATCAACAATTAAAATTGGAAGCCGGAAGAAATTCAGCCGTTTGTAGCATATTTTATTTCTTCCGTTCGTACAGTCTCTGCATTTTCTTATCATAATTTATTTTCGACATACTTATTTTTCCATCACACTTACTATTGTCAAAAGATAATTCACAAGCACCTTAAATTATACGAACCTACAGTTTTTTTATTCTAAAGGTACAACACAAACTCATAATTAGACCTCATAATGTTACAAATATTATTAACAGATTTAGGCCACAGAATGTAATAAGTTATGGTAATTAGTTCAGTTATTACATTTATTCTTACGTATGGAGTAACTAATATTTTTGTTATTAGTATATTATTATTGCTTCGATCCCATAATTATATCAACAGAAAATGGAACCAAAATCATTCAAATATGTGATACTACTGATCATTGAGAAATAAACAAAGTTAAAAATTCAAATAAGAAAGAAAAAGGAGGTAAAATAGAACATGTTTAGGAAACTAATAGTGTTGATTGATGTTACAAACTAATTTTGTATATATTTCAAACTTATTGCCTGTGTTATTTTTCAATTAGCCGGAGATTGTACAAGGTACACTTTATCATGAGCATGCAAAATCTTACAAGTAATTGTCAAGTGGACATACCATAGTCAAGCTGGTAACAGTTAAGATACAAGATGTGGGTTGTCACAAATGCAACAAGCGGAGCAGAAACCATTACTCTTGCTGCCTCAGCTGTCACACTAAAGACTCTCAATACAGCCAGGATGAGAGAAAACCCCAACAATGCAACGGCAGACGAATAGTCTAGCTTCTCAGTCAAGTCTACGTCTCTACAAAATTGCAAAACATCAGAACATGGAAATTCACAAATGAGAAACCGCAAGCTATTTGCGAAAATAAGAGAGCAGATGATGTGTTGATGACTTGATAATATGATGAATACAAAGCAAACCCATTTACAAGTGCCCTCAAGGCTTTGCTCTAGTGGTAAGAAAGCATAATCCACACATCACGGGTTCAAACACCGCTGCAAGACAAAGCTTGGTATGTAAGGAGAAAACGGAGAGGGTGGACCTATTATCTGCTGCATGCCCCACTTGCCCTTGAGAATTTCTCGGTTATCAAGAAAAAGTATACCTATTTAGAAGTGCCAAATAACATATGGGCAGTATCGGAGAAAGTTGAGGTCCGTTGCTTTTCTTAGCCATATTATCTCCGGAGATGGTATTCAAGTTGATCCTAAGAAGACCGAGGCTGTTAAAACCTGACCTAGACCTATATCCGCTTCAGATATAATGGAGTTTCTTGGGTTTGGCCGGTTACTTTAAAAGGTTTGCGGAAGGATTTTCTTCTATTGCTTAGCCTTTGACGACGTTGACTCAAAAGAAGGTGAAATTTCTATGGTCGGAAGCTTGTGAGAAGAGTTCTCAAGAATTGAAGGATAGACTCACTTCAGCCCCTATCTTTGACATAACCAGAAGGATCGGATAGTTTTGCGGTGTATTGTGATGCTTCACAGATTGGTCTTGGTTGTGTTTTGATGCAACATGGGAAAGTTATTGCCTATTCTTCGGGCAATTGAAGGTGCATGAAAAGAATTATCCGGTTCATGACTTGGAGTTAGCGGCAGTGGTTTCGCCTTTAAGATTTGGAGACATTACCTATATGGTGTTCATGTGGATGTGTTCACTGACCATAAGAGCTTTAAATACATGTTCACCAGAAAGGAATTGAGTCTTCGCCAAAGGAGATGGCTCGAGTTATTGAAAGATTACGACATGAGTGTCCTTTATCATTGGCGTAAAGCTAATATGGTGGTCAATGCTCTTAGTCGACTATCGATGGTAGTGTTAATCATGTTGAGGATGGTAAGAAAGAGCTAGTATGTGATGTTCAAGACTGACCCGATTGGATGTTGGCTTGGTTGATTCCAATGACGGTGGTGTGATTGTTCAAAATGGTTCGGAATTGTCTCTTGGATCGTGACAGATTGCTTATGAAAGTTAACAAATTTTCCTTACAAACATAGATATAATTTTCAAATAGTTGTGAGCGTCAAGAGAATGCAGATTTGGAAAATGAGGTCTCATAACTATGTGCCACTGTGGGATTTGAGTATACCGCTAGTCGGTCAACTCCTTTAGCCCAAGAGGCTCAGTAGTGGATCCACATAGATAGATAGGTTATATACCCTGGCAAGGTTTAGGGCAGCCCTCTCAACTAGGTTAGCTGTTGGACATCATGAACTCACGTGATATATGTTGGTTGAAAGAAACTCCCCATTAAAAGATTTTATATATTTTACCGCTTAAGCATGTGATTATTTATACAGTCATAGACATAATGACTTCTCAAATTTACAGTTTTAGACACGTTTCCAGCTCACGCCATCAAAACAGTTTATACATCATCAGATGATGGAAATGTTTTAAAAATAAATGCATACTACTTTATGTATTTCTTTTCTGAAATTCAAATATCCACCTATCATGCTTCAGTTAATCAGTTTTAGCATATTTCCCAGCTTTTCAGCTGAAAATCTAATTTTTATACTAATCAGTTCTTTATTTTAGTCTATCTTTAGATTTTCTCATTCAGTTCAGTATGTTCAGTTTTAGCCAGTAGTTTCGTTCACCTACTTTGCATACCGTACATTCCATGTACTGAAGTCATTCGGCACTGTATCATTTTATGATGGAGATTCAGGTATTCAGAATCAGCAGCAGATGCATCATAAGGATCACTTTCATCTAATTTTGGTGAGACCTCCTTGCTTTCAAAGAGCTCCAGTTTATCCGGAGTATTAGTAGTTATTAGAGTATTCAAAAAGCCTGAGACCTTGTCCCAATAACCTATCTTCAATACATTAGAATCTTCATACATGAGTCAGTTGGGTAATAGCTTTCACCATTGTTATACAAATATATGCATATTTTACAGATTTCTGATTTTTAACTATAAAGTTATTGAGTTCATTTTCTAAGTCATTGCATTGTATGCTTATGTTAAAAGCTTCCGCATTAGTCAGTATTCAATTTTATAGCATGCTAGGTCAAGGGTTCGCTCTTGCCAGAAATGATTTCAAGTGCCGATCTCATTCAAGGTGTAGACTCGGGTTGAGAGATTAGTGTTCCAGGAAAATGGAATGATAGATGAAAATGTTGTGCATAGGAATAAAGTGGATGGTTGAAATTGGGAAGTGTCACAGGAGTGCTATATGATAGGAAGATGCCTACCAAAGTGAAAGGCAAGTTCTATAAAATGACTGTAAGGTCAGGAGATGTTGTATGAGAGTGAATCGAGCCTCCACAGCCCAATTTATCAACAAGATGAACGCCGCAGAGATGCGAATGTTAAGATGTTGTGCATTGTGAGGTAATACAACATTTGAAAGAAAAATAATCACATATGTTAGAAGCTACAAGTAACATAGAGGATAGAATGAGAGAATGACAATCGATATGGTTTGGTTACGTACATAGGCCTCCAAGTGCATCGGTTCCTCAATGCGGAAACATGATTATTAAAAGTGTTAAAAAGGAATTGGTTGACCTAAAATAACATGAAGAGAAGTTAATTGCAAAAAAATAGAATATCTGAGAATCCAGGCAGATCTAGCAAAAGATAGGGAAAAACTGAAAGTTGAAAATCTGCATAGGTGATACCAAGTAGACGACTAATGCTTATTACGAGACTCTTTAGTATAATAAAGGTGTAACCGTTAAAGTATACCAGAGGCCCTTTACTGTTAGATAATTCTTCCGTACGAAGTATATTATGGACCCAAACAAAGCATTTATGATGAGGTTTCATACAGCCGACCCCAACTAGATTGGAATTGAGGTGTAGTATTTGTTGCTGTAATTTAACAAGATAGACCATTATCACAACCAAACAAATATTGCCCCAGAAGAATTGTTGAGGCCATTAATTCGTTGGTAATTGTGCTGAAAAGTTAGACTAGCTTCTTATTACAGTACACCATGCAATAATTCAGGATTGTTTTACTGTGATAAAAAAACTAGACTAACTTTTCATCACAATTACTAAAGAAGCAATGGGCTCAAACAACAGCCAGAATCAAATAGCCAGAGAACTGAACAATTGCAAGCAGCTACTTCTATGTACACCAAACAATCTGCCCACTGTGCCCCCTAACAATTCCACTCATAACGAGAAGCTAGAGAACATAATTGTACTCACTTCTCAGACTAAGTAATAATTTGCAATTTCACATTAACGTGGTGCTCATATGATCTCTGTGGCACAAACACCTAAAAAATTCAGAAATTGATATTTGAATATTCTAATAAACATATGCATTCAAGGACGTATCTGACAAATTCAAAATGCTCTAACAATCATCCATGACCATGCCAGACAAAGCTTGTTATCAGTGAAAAAACCTCACACCTTAGCCAGTAATAATATACTGATGAGAAGCCAATAACCAAGAAGGATAAACTATATATTTTCAGAAGACAGTTTCAAGCTACATGATTTATGCATAAATGCTGTACACGAAATGCAGCAATTATAATCGGAGATCTCTTGCAAAAGAAAGAGCGAGCTATAAGAAAAGAGAAATAAACAATATCTCACCTACTATGGAAAACAACACTCCAGAACCAGGAGTTCATTGCAAAAATTGCGTAGATATGCCACAAGCCAGTGTATTCATAAAATGGCTTTCTGTTTGGCCTAAATGGCAGCTTGTAATTCACAAAAATGAAAAAGGATACCCATCCATGGAATTGCATGGCAAGGTTAAGAGCGGAAAGAGCTACAGAAACAGGTTCCTGGCCATGAAAGACTTAGTTTAGGATACTAACAACAATACAGCCTAGAACTAGCGTGCTTAACAAGGAGAAATGCCAACTTAATAGTCTGAAGAACCTGGATTCCATTGACACGCTGAAAAGGCCATTTTCCATGATACTTGACAGGCTTAAGACCAGCTTTCTTTCGTTCTTTCTCTCTGGCAAGCATGCAGTGGTAACGACAGTCACTAAGGCAGTCCCATTGTTTCCATCTCAGATAAAGTGGTTCCTGTAGATACCATGGACCATCAACGGGAATCCCCCCGGAAGTAAAATTGCAATGTTGAGAGCATTCGTCCCCCACGCATCCAGTCTTTTCACATTGATCAACACAAGCACTGTAAAACAAGTAAATTCAAAGTCTAAGGACATGAAGTGAACATAAGATCAAAAGGAAGTGATGTAGATTAACAACAGGAAATTGAATTTGTCTTGGGATTCAGCCCATATAACATGCAAATTAGTAAAATCTAGGTGCTTTCCAACTGCCCAAGACACCAGAAGGTAGACTGGGACATAGATCAAAGCAAGCAAGAGGATTACACTAAAAGAGTATAGACATGCTTTACTTTCATGTATTTCCTTTCTCCCATTAGAAAGAAAACTTACAGAACAATATGATCCAGAAATTAGAGAAAATATAGTTACACATATATATGGCTCGAGAGTATGCAGTCCTTAGTTCTTTATTGTATTTCAGGTCCAACGAGAGCCTACCAGATCCAACCTCTTGTATCTGTCAAAGAAAATATGGAATTTCTATCTAAAAGGGAATATCATCTAGTGGCCCATCATAGATAGTTAAGCATGGAAAGATACTTTATAACCTAAGAAACGCAACAAACACTGACAAGACACATCCAACAGTAAAATTAGGATTCTAACACCTACTTGTATGGTGTTGACAGTTTTTTGGATTTTTTTAGCTCTTTGATCCTAGCTTAGTATTCATGAAAGGGAATTAACTCTCTTTCTATGTACACTATTGCCTTTAGCGTCACCTTGATGCCTTCAATGAAATCCTTCACTTCATAAAAAAAAACTACTTGTATAATATAGCATTCAAGAGTTAAATCGAAAGGTCAAATATAGCAGATCTAACTTCTAAGGTTTTCCAAAAAGTCCAATATGGTTGAAAAGTTACCTACAATTGTTGTTTGATAAACACCTCCTTTTAATAGTAACAGGCTGTTTGATAACGATGTTCCAATCCAAGAATTAAGTATCCCCGTGAACCAATCGAGGAGTATAATATACAGGTTTTTATCGAGAAAATCTCTATTTGTTCCAAATAATTAGACTAGAAAATACTCTAATTTGTTACAAACAGTTAGACTACAAATTCAAGTCTAGTCACTTCTTTTTACACAGCAGTTACATCAGCTATTTGTAGCTTCATGACACTAGATACGAATTAGCTTTTAACCTCAATAAACAACAGAAGAGATCTTTTCATATGTCCGAGCTCACACTAAATCAAGTAACTTAGGTACATCACCGCCACTTGACAAATGCTCATCAATTGATTCTAGAAATCAAAGTGAACACAAATATCAGAAAGTATACTAATAAACACGGCAAATACTAATTGTAAATCGAGCAACATCAACCTCTAAGTTACATTATTCACCAGAAACTAGCTAGAACTGAAAATAAACCATATACATAGTTGCATCAAAGTGAACAGTTGAAAATAGTAAATAAGAGTGAAGCTGTGTTTACCTGTAAATCGGATCGGCATCGCCAGCACTGGCATGAAGGAGTCCAAAAATAGAGGAAAGTGCAGCAAGGAACAGAAGCAAACGACACCGTGCCATGGTAGAAAAGTCAAAATGGAGAAGAAATTGCTAGAGAAACAAGAGATGAAAGTGAAATTTTGTGTACTGAGTTGACTGATTAATCACTTCCATCAATATCTCTGTGTATTAAACAGAGATTGATAGAACAATGATGAAGGCATGAGTTAATTTGAGTATAAGCATGTGAAATAGATGAGCGACGTGGTTAACAACCAAGAGAGAGAGAATTAGTCGAGGGCTTTTGGGGGATGTGTTACGGAATCTCGTGAACAGAGCACTTCCAAATGACGTTTCACGATAAGACACGTGGAGTATCTTTGTGTTTTACGTTTTTGCCCTCCATCTAATTCTATAGACCTTTTTATTTTGTTTCTTAATTCTTTTCTCAACCTTAATTAAATAAAATACACACTTTTGATTAAAAAGATATACAATATACCACATTTTTTGGTACTATTAATCCAATAGATTTGGGAAAAGTAATTAAGGATGGTAAAAAATTTAAGACTTAAAAAGGTAATACATATCTTATTTATTTAATAGATGTAATAATTTAACGGGGCAAATTCATTCTATACTAAGAGGTGTCAACCAACACTACTTTGTTGAAAATTTTGAGATGATTCCTATTTCCTCCTATGTTCATTTTAGCTCATTTTCTTCTTAATTCTAATTCTTTTAATAAAAGTCCTAAATTTCAAAATATCTAAAACAAACACAATGAAGGAACTGTATTTGATTCATAAAAAAAAAATAAGTAAAAATAAGAGGTGAGTTGGTAAAAGTATCAACTTATCACCTTGATATTAAAGTTGATTTTATCATAAAGTAACACGTAAATCCTCATTCAAATTTGTAGATTCTAGGAGTTTGAGATCGTCATTGAAGAAGGATTTCCTCGGGATTCTTTGTGAGACTTATTGTTGATGTTGTTAAGCACGTTAAGGCATTTTAGTGGAACTTGAGGTATGTTTCTTTTCAAACATACTTTTGATTTTCAATACGGCTTTAAGCGTGTGAGAGACATAATCGCATCTAGTCTTCATATATGTATGATATATGCTTTCTTCATTAATGAAGTTTGTTGAGTTGAATTTAGAGCTACAAACAATTTATTGATTTAATAACATGATTTAGGCAGTGTTTGGGTTGACTTTTTCTAAATGACTTAAAAGTTAAAAGTCAAAAGTCATAAGTTGGGAACACCCAGCTTTTGACTTTTGACTTCTTTTATAATAACTCTTTCATCCTTAAACGAGTGTTTTAAGCACTTTTTGAGTTATCCGAGCACTTTCAAAACTAAAGAAGAACTTGAAAGTCAAAAGCCACAAAAAATAAGTTAATCTAAACACCCGTTTAATGGCTTTAAACATGATTTCTAATATGAATAATAATTTGATGTACCTCTAAATAATGAGAAGATTGATTTAAAAATGCTTTGAATAGTTATGCTAGGACTAATGATTTGACTAGTGTTGTGATTAAAACTATTTGTGTTTGGGTCTTCAAAATTGATGACCCTGAGGAATTGCTCTTCAGACATACCATCATTTTTTGATAATATGTTGGTGAGCCTTTATTCTTGCTTGTGAAACTTCATACTCTTTTTCTGTTTGATTTGATTTGGAATTGAGTCTCAAGTTAGTTATTCTTTTCACATAGGCTCCATAGATAAATATTGGTCATTGTTTGCCTTATAGGCACACTGCTATGTTTAGCAGTTAGACAAATATTAACATTATTTATTTAGAAAATTAAAAAAATAAATAGGACATAACAAATAATAGGAAAAAAAAACATCACATAATATTTAGAAACAAAAAACAATTGCAACAACGCAACCAAATAATGCAATAACTGATAGTAGCAAAAATTGTAGGACAAGAAACTACAAAAATATTACTACTACTATCATATCATCATATTGTATTATAAGTGGGAAGATTCAAATCTCAAAGTTGAATTATCATTTTACCCTTATATTAAAATAATTAAAACAAATAAAATATAATTAAATATTTAATAAATAACTCATTTAGATTGGTGCATGAATCAAATTCACATTAATTTACTCTATTACTGTAAAAATCATGAGTATTTGAAGAGTTTTTCCATTAAACAAATTTGATATGGACTAAAATCATTGAACTAATTTAATGCAAATTAATTATCTACTCAAAGGTCATCCTAGCTACTGCTATAAAATGCCTAACATGATCTTCATGTAAATGACAAAAGGAGGATGAGAGATTATCATGCAAAAAATGAACTTTGCAAATCATTTTGAATGTGTAGTAAATTTTTTTTGTTTTTATCCGCTCCTTTTTGTCCGTCCTAAGTATTTTATATTTTTTTTTTAAATATTTTGATGTACTTTCTTATGATTTTGTTTTTTTATTAGAATATTTTGTGTCCTACATGAAGAAAATAGTCATATACAATTCATGTTCTACTATGTTTCTTAATTACTGATGAAATTCGTATTAATGAAAGATTAATCAGTTCATTTGACATGCTTATTTGGCTCTCGATAGAGTGATCTACTTTAGTATAAAATTATTTTATGAGTAGTGAGAGGAATGACTAAATGAGAAATCAAATATGATTTTATATATACATATATATAAAAAAAAATCCATATCCTAAAATAAAATGGCCCACCTAATTGGAGATAAAGAATGGATCATACTCTATATAGTATTATAGAGTATATATGTGATTTTGAGGTTGTACTTTTATTTAAACTTTTCGTTTATATGTATAATTTATTGATCTTATTAGTCTATTATTTTTGTGTTGGAACATTCATTCCTCAAATTGATCATATATCTAGAATAAGTCATTTTGAAAAGTTTATATTGCTCAATGTATATTAATTATTCAAAGAGAAATTTTATGAAAAAAGGAGATTATTCTTTTCTCTTCATAAATCATGTGTGTTTCGTAATATACAAAGTATTTATATTATAAATTTGCATATGTACCACATTGGAGAAATCTTTTAGATTTTAAATTTTATGCATCAAACGTCTATCTAATGTGATAATAAGTTATTATTGTTGATGTAAAATTTTAACTATAGCTGAAAAATTGTCAAACTCCCATCTATAAATTATTGACTGGAGCTGGACCCATAAATAGTTAAGTAGTCATTATTGTTCAAACTAGAATGTCTACTTTTGCCTTAAATATATTAATTTATTTATGATAATGTGATATTCTTCTGCCTAATTATTGAATGTTAATTATTTCTCATACACATAATTTTTTAAAATTAAAAGTTCAATGTGAAGAGTCATTCTCCACTATTTATGTAACAACACTTTGAGAATTAAATTTTTAATATTCTTTTTAAAACCAATTTACTAAGATTGATATTATCATAGGAAGGAAAATGCACTATTCAACATGAGAAGAAAAGAGAATGAGAGAAGGATAACAAAAAAATAACTAGATATATCATCTATTTAATGTTCTTCTTCATATTATATTTGTTATTATTTAGTGAATAAAAGATAAATGGTAAAACTACTATTGTTAATTTCAGCATCTTTTTTGTTACTCAACTTTTTTTAATAATAATAAGGGACAAACGTGCAAGGCACGTTCTCAGAAACTAGTATTATATTATAAGTGGGAAGCTCCAAGATGTGAAGTTGAATAACCTTTTTATTCCTATACTAAATAAATATGTTATATTCATATTACTTCATTATTTTATTTTTAAAAATATATTGAGCAATAATTTTTTTTTACTATTAATGAATTGAGAATATTTGAACAGTTATGAAAATTAAATAATCTTAACGTGATAGAAAATGGAGAGACAAACGTTATTAATGAGAGCAATTAGGTAGAAATTTAAGTTGCACATTAACCAAAATATAGTAACATTACCTTTACATTGCTAGAATTAAAAAATTTAGATTTCAATACATTGAATCCCATAGTTAATATATGTTATTTTCAATGATAAGTACTTGAAAAGAAGCTAAAAAGACTAATTAATCATTTAAAGTGAGTATATATATAAATCCAAGAATAACTTTCATTTTGTTGAAGTCCCGTCTCCATTTTATGGACTCTAAAGAAGAATATATTATTTCTCTCAGCAGTTTTCTCTCAATCAATGTCAAAGTTAAAGGCTATTAAAATACGCTCGGAATGTTGTTGGATTTGTCCAAGAATTTCAGTTATGGATGTCGTTGAATTCGTCAAAGAAATTTCTTAGGTCAGAGGAGCATTAGTTTTTTCAGTCGAAGAATATACTCATGACACTTATTATTTAATTTACTTGCTAGCGCTTAATATGTGCAGCACAACATTAATTTTACGATAAAAGATCTCTATATATTACTGATTTTACACATATTTCATTAACGTAACACATAATGTTTCACTTTCTCATTTTAATATTGTAGTTGTACTTTAGTTAGTTATTTTACTTTGTAAGATTATGTGTGTAGATTGATATACTTGTCATGTACTTTTTATCGGAAAGGAGATATCTCGTAGAAGCTTGATTAATTAGTAATGTTGGTAGTTGTTGATATTCCTATCAAATGAATGATGATTGGCGGATCCTCTTTATAATTTTCTTTTAAAAAAACACAAAAAATTAAAGGAAAACTAGAGAATTAAATGATCTACCTTCGAGATATATATTTTATAAAAATAAAGTATCTTCCTATTTAGAGTTAACTGAATTTAAAAATTAAGTTACCATGAATGATAGGCTTTGTACATCATGATTTCTATTTTTTTTGTTAAAGTAGATATCTATAACTTTATGATGATTGCTAATTTTGAGAAAAATAAAATGTTTATTTGTTTATCACATAAATTGCTCTATGCAGTACAAAACATCTTAAAAGAGAGCCAGAAT
>CM040620.1:65781309-65814509 GCA_022817965.1 Solanum lycopersicoides | reverse complement strand
TTCTGCATTATCTTTAGTATTCAGGTCTATAGCGTATGCTAGGTCAAAGCGGTACACTCGGCCAGACATGGTCTTCGAATGTAGTCCATATTCTGCTGAGATTCAAGGTGTAGACTCACGAATTGTGATATTCAATGTTCCAGGACAAATGGAATGATGAAGTGATTGAAAAGTGTATAGATGCTAAAACATTAAAGGGGGATGGTTAAAATATGGAAGTGTCACTTGAAGTATGAGCGCGGTCATAGTGGATAGGAATATAGCCTACCAAACTTGGACCCAGGTCAGATCTATAAAAGTGGAATAATGTAACAGGTCTTAGGAGATAGTAATTGGATGAATGGAGGGCGCTTAAAGTCCCCAAAGTTTATCTACAAGATGAGCGCCATAGAGAATGTGAATGTTAGTTGATGACGTGAACATTGTGCGGCAATACAACATTGGAAGACAAATATCAATGTTAGAAGCTGCAAGTACAGAAGGGATAGAATGAGACAATGACGCTTGATATGAATTGGCTACGTGTTTACATAGCCGCCAAGTGCATCGGTTCCTCAATGTTGAAAAACATGATTATATTAAAGTGTTTGAAAGGAGAGGTGGACCTAAAATCACATGAAGAGCAAGTTAACTTGCCAAAAACAAAATAGAATATCTTAGAAACCAGGCAGCATCTAACAAAAGACAGGAAAAAATTGATAAGTGTGAAATGCATAGGTGATACACTAGACAACCAAATGCTTATTTAAAAGACTCTTAGTATATTAGAGATATAACCGTTAAAGTATACCAGAGAACCTTTAGTGTGTAGATAAATCCCTCCGTAACGAAGTATGAAAATATTATGGACCCAAACAAGGTATTATGATGAGGGAGATTCATACAGCCGACCCCAACTAGCTTGGAATTGAGGTGTAATTGTTTATTGTTGTAATTTTGACAAGATAGAACATTATCACAACCAAACAAATATTGCCCCAGAAGAAATGTGTGAGGGCCAATACTTCTTTAGTAGTTGTGCTGAAAAGGCAGACTAGCTTCTTATTGCAGTACACCATGCATTGATTCGGGATTGTTTTACTGAGATTAAAAAAACCATACTAACTTTTCGCCACAATTACTAAAGAAGAAATGGGCTCAAACAACGCCCAGAATTAAACAGTCAGAGAACTGAACAATTGCAAGCAACTACTTCTATGTACACCAAACAATCTCTGCCCACTGTGCCCCCTAACAATTCCACTCATAAGGAGAAGCTGGAGAACACAAATTGTTCTCACTTCTCAGACTGTAGTACATCAAAATAATAATTCGCATAAATGCTTTCAGAAATATCCATGACCATGCCGGAAAAAGCTAGTTATCAGTGAAAAACCTCATACTTTAGCCAGTAATAATATATTGACGAGAAGCCAATAACCAAGAAGGAGAAAATATATATCTTCAGAAGTCAATTTCAAGCTACTTGATTTATGCATAAATGCTGTACACGAAATGCAGCAATTTTAATCGGAGATCTCTTGCAAAATAAAGAGAGAGATATAAGAAAATAAAAATAAACAATCTCTCACCTACTGTGGGAAACAACACTCCAGAAGCAGGAGTTCATTGCAAAAATAGCGTATATATGCCACAAGCCGGTGTATTCATAAAATGGCTTTTTGTTTGGCCTAAATGACAGCTTGTAATTCACAAAAATGAAAAAAGATACCCATCCATGGAATTGCACGGCAAGGTTTAGAGCTGAAAGAGCTGCAGAAACAGGTTCCTGGACATGAAAGGCTTAGATTAGGATACTAACAACAATACAGCCTAGAAGTAGAGTGCTTAACAAGGAGAAAATGCCAACTTAATACTGTGAAAAACCTGGATTCCATTGACACGCTGAAAAGGCCATTTTCCATGATATTTGACAGGCTTAAGACCAACTTTCTTCCGTTCGTCCTCTCTGGCAAGCATGCAGTGGTAACGACAATCACTAAGGCAGTCCCATTGCTTCCATCTCAGATAAAGTGGTTCCTGTAGATACCATGGACCATCAATGGAAATCCCCCCGGAAGTAAAATTACAATGTTGAGAACATTCGTCCCCCACGCATCCAGTCTTTTCACATTGATCAACACAAGCACTGTAAAACCAGCAATTTCAAAGTCGAAGGGCATGAAGTAAACGTAACATCAAAACGTTTAGATTAACAACAGAAAATTGAATTGATCTTTGGATTCAGCCCATATAGCATGCAAATTAGTAAAAGCTAAGTGCTGCCCGAGACACCAGAAGGTAGACTGAAACATAGATCAAACCAAGCTATAGGGTTACACTAAAAGAGTATAGACATGCATTACTTTCATGTATTTCCTTTCTCCCATTTAGAAAGAAAACTTACAGAACAATATGATTCAGAAATTAGAGAAAATATGGTTACACATATATATGGCTCGAAAGTATGCAGACCTTAATGGTTCTTTATTGTGTTCCATGTCCGGTGAGAGCATCCAACCTCTTGTGTCTATCAAAGAAAATATGGAACTTCATTTCTTCACTAGCTTTGGCACCACTCATGAGCTTTGAGAATATGGGCATATGGGGCTTCCTTTACCTTAATTTGGCCCCACTCAACAGCATAACATACAGTAGCCTAGTTTGTTGGGATTTTGACAGCGTGTCACAATTGGTAAACTTACATGAACCAAGAAGAACTAGAAATACAGAGCAATGACTTGCATCAAGTTATGTCTCAACACAGAAGCAAGAAGCCGTAGTTAAGAGGATTATATAGGTCTTTGAAAGTTGAATGTTATAATTTTGTAGTTGTATTCAATCCAACAAAAAATAAAGGTTTTCAGGAGTAATAATATCTACTTCGTTCACCCTACACTTTTGGACCATTCCCGATGCCAAGTAATATTTTTTTTTTTTCATGTGGTAATGGAAGAGGGGAAGAGAAGGGGCATTCGACAGGTATCCTCGATGGAACTGTCATTAGGAGTGAAGATCACCAACCATAGTTCCTGAGGATGACTCCAGTGATTAATAAATGCGGACAGACTAAGGAAACTCATGGGCATCAATTCTCTCTATAGTTACTCTTCTTCTCTTTTTTGCAATTCCAATATTTAAATACATCATCCACCAAATAAGAACTTTGGTAAAACACAATTATAGGACTCTAAATTTATTAATCCAATTAAATAATTGAGAAAAAAAAATCCAGACCTCACAAAGGTTGAACTGATAACCAAAATGAGGTGAAACTTTTGTGCAAGTTCTTAGCGGTTTCGCTATCTGATTTACTTCATAAAGAAATCAACTTAGCAAAGGTAAAGTAAACACTAAGAGTGAGCCTATATAAGTTTGATTATACCAAATTAGCTAGGTAACATACAACGAGAAAACTTAAAGGCCAAGATGCATTAGTTTTTAATTAACTCATGCATCCATCTAAAAGGGAATATCATCTAGTGGCCCATCTACAGATAGTTCAGCATGGAACGATCAACACCTGTAGTTTCATCTTACTAGATAGAGCTAATTTTTCTAATCTCTTACAAATTAGCTTTTAACCTCAATAGACAACAGAAGATGTTTTTTCATCTTGCATTTGTATGTCCAAGCTCACACTAAATCAAGTAAACTTAGGCCCATCGTCTCTACTTGACAAAGGTTTCAGAAATCAAAGTGAACAAAAACATCAGAAAATATACTAATGAACATGGCAACTACTAGCAATCGATTGCTTCCGTGAATTCTAAATTGTAAATCTAGCAACATCAACTGCTAAGTTACATTATTCACCAGAAATTAGCTAGAACTGAAGACAAACCAGATACATACTTGAATCAAAGTGAACAGTTGAAAATAGCAAATAAGAGTGAAGCTGCGTTTACCTGTAAATCGGATCGGCATCGCCAGCAGTGGCATGAAGGAGTCCAAAAATAGAAGAAAGCACAGCAAAGAATAGAAGGAAACGACACCGTGCCATTGTAGAAAAGTCAAAATTTAAAAGAAATTGCTACAGAAACAATAGATGAAAGTGAAATTTTGCGTACTGAGTTGACTGATTGTACACTTCCATCAATATCTCTGTGTATTAAACAGAGATTGATACAACAGTGATGAAAGCATGAGTTAATTTGACTAAAAGCATGTGGAATAGATGAGCGACGTGGTTAACAACCAAGAGAGAGAATTAGTCGACGGGATTTGAGGATGTGTTACGGAATCTCGTGAACAGAGCACTCCCAAATGATAAGACACGTCACACGTGGAGTATCTCTGTCTTTTTACGTATTTACCCTCCATTTAATTCTACAGATGCTTTTATTTTGCTTCTTTTAATACCTATCATGGTTTTCATACTCAGCCTTAAAATCGACACTTTCTACTAAGGAGAAATACTCTCATTTAATATATCATATTTTTTGTGAGATAAATTTTATAAATTTCAGAAAAGTAATTAAGAACGATGATAAAAATTTAAGACTAAAAAAAGGTAAAGGTAATACATGTCTTACTTATTGAATAGATGCAGCAATGTAATAATGATGGATTAGAGTTAAAGAGGTGTCTGATCCACACAATTTCGTTAAATTTTTTTGAATATTATTGTTGTTGACACCCAATTTTGACCCTTTCCGGTAGAAATTAATTCATTAGCTTCTTAAACTCTCAAGCAATTTAAAATAATTAGTTTTATAAATTTACGAAAAATATAAAGTTTGCGTTATTTTAAATAATTTTTGTCGTTTCTTAAAGTTTTTAGATAATATCTATATTTTACATAATTATGCATATAATTAGTATATTTTATGATTATTCAAAAATCATCTCAAAATATTTTAAATTTAGTAAGTAGTCTTTTAAATTAGTTTAGTTTAAATCACGGTTATATTTATTATTATTATTATTTATTTATTTATTTGAATCACTAAGTTTACGATTAAATTAATTATTTTATTTTTGTTAAGATTAAGAAGCTCGCAAAATTAATTTATGTGAATTCATCCTATTACTTTAAACCATTCAAATAGACAAATTTTGGACTTTTGTATTTGTCCCACATTGCTTTCCACATCTATTTTGAACCAAAAATTGGTCCTATATAAGCCCCTCCACATTGCACCAAGGAAAAATATAGAGAGGAGACCAAAGAGTACCCAGAAATTTTTGGAAATTCTTGGTTCCATAGTTTAATATTTATAAAATATTTTTTTCGGCTGTTTGAGTTTGGAGAGGTGGTGGAATCGTCTCCGTCAAACTCGTAGTCTCGGTTCGCTGCCCAGAATCAGGTAATCTCTTATTTTTTTTATTTATTTATTTATTTATTTTTATTATTTATTTATTTAATTATTTATTCATTCATTTATTTATTTTTTATTTATTTATTTATTTATTTATTTATTTCTTTATTTATTTTTTATTTATTTATTTCTTTATTTATTTTTTATTTATTTATTTATTCATTTATTTATTTTTTTATTTTTTTATTTTTTATTTATTTTTATATATGCATATATGTATACATATATATAATTTGTCAATTACCCAATTTGCTAACTATTTGGATCTTGAGTTTAATTAGTATTAACATTTAGTTGTTATTATTGTCATACTTTATGTGTGTATTAATCTGTCATATCAAATTGGATCTGTTTCACATCATGGTCTAATATATTTATTTAGTTATTCATGCATCATTGTTATATTTAATTCTAAGATTATTACATATTTTGGATATTACTGCTTATCTATTATGTGTGCTTTTAGATAAAATTAACGACATCATTGGCTTCTCCTATCCAATCTATTTATTTATTTACTCATTTTTGATTTAGGTGTTAAGTTGTAATCTGCTTGGGTACATTCATTATTTTAAAATCGTTTAATCTTCTTTAAGATATGATTTAGGGATATTATTTTCAAGTGCTAATTTTTATTTTTGCTCTTCATTGCATGTAAAATTCGTCCGAGTTTCAACGTGAACTCTCACCCTCTCCTTTGCATTCCATGAGAAGAGCCGTAAAGGCTCAAAGTTCCTCTTTTCCAGTCAACCTATTAAGCCGATGGAAGGGTCCCCGGATTTAAAGAATTGAAGAAAGTTGGAGAAGATGAATTAGAAGACCCATTTTATATTTTGCATTTTCGTATTGTATCTATTTTAAGGCGTTAGCCCTTGTCTTTTTTACTTTACTGTATTTATTTAGTATTAATTATTTGCTTAGTCTAGGACAGGTACGAAAGGAAATGGGTCAAAAACCCAAAACAGGTGGGTCCAAAAATCGGTCAAGGCGGACAGAGAACCCGATTTTGGACCCAATTCTCTTTCCCTCTCTCTCTTTATTTCTCTATTTTACTTTATTTGCTTATTTGTTTGCATACTTGTCGTTAATTTTAAAAGTTAAAAAAAGCCGAATCCCCGCGAATGTCGTAAATGTTTTTATCAACTTAAAATTAAAATAATTTTGCAAAATGAAATGACCTAAAAAATAAGTTAGTATTTCAACTCTCTACTTCTAAATATTTTATTCAAGTCAAGATAAAAGCAAAGTTTTAGCCAAATTTGTTAGTTGCTGGAAAACCGTTTTAGACGGATGTTTTAGGTGCCTAACACCTTCCTAAAACATTAATTTGAATCCCCGAACCCTTTAAATGTTTTCAAGCAATTTTCTCTGTTAAGTTATTTGAAAACAATAGTTTTCTTGATTTCTCTTCAAAAATTAAGTGGCGACTCTAAAAAATCGAAAAACCCTTACAAAAGGTTAAATTTTTGATAAAACAGAAATGGCGACTTCGCTGGAGAATTAGAGGATTCTAACCTTAAAACTAACGTATTTTGGCTATGTGAGTTAACTGTTTATCTGTTTATTTATTGCTTTATTGAACTGTTGCATTCATGGCATATCATAATTCCGTCAAACGACAATTATTTCATTTCAACTAAAGGATGATTATGCGGGTTCGCAGTCGTTCATTAACCAAAATTTTCTCGGGGCACCCTGACGAGTGTAGTTGGCTACTTGATAGTCAACGATCGTTAACTGTCCCAGCCCAAGTAGTCTGCTTGGGTTACCCTTTCCACTCTAAATACAACCCACTCCTAGTAAACTAGCGTAGAGCTGAGCCAAAATCCCAAATTTAGGAGCATTTAAACTAAGATGACCCAACACTCAAGGCGTGTTGGGCCCATTAGAAAGACCACCTTGAGTCCAAAATGGTTTACGACCTAAACGGACATTCATACTTATGTGTTTAAATTTGAAGGATGTATACGTTGTTTGAAAAATCATTGTCTAGTAGGGTAAGAATTAGATCATCATTTATACTAGTTGAAGAAAGAGTTTCACAAGCTACTTTCCGAAGATGTTGGCACCCGGAGACGACAAGAAGTTTAACAACAAAGGTACTTTCATGGAGGCATAGTATAGGATTGTACCCCTGCGTGGGACTGATTGTTTTGTATCCCGTTTTCCTTTATATGTATCCCCATTCATTTTTATTCATAAAATTTGTATAAATTTGAGTTTTGGGACAATGAAATGTTTCAAATGACGTATACATCCCTCAAATTGCTAGGCTACCCTTGGCACAAAAGGGTCACATATTTGTTTAGAACGCGCAATAACTGTTTATGTGTTATGATTGTTTGTCTGATTATGTTGCTTCATTTGGATATGTTCTAGCCTACTGATTCTTGAAAAATATTTTCTAGAACTCCTTAAGCATAAATATCGAGTCATTACCAAAAGTACGTCCAAATACTCTTTGAGTCCTTAGTTTCCCAATAAAATTCAAACTTTATCTTAAAAAAATTACTCTCTCATATTAGAAAAAAAAATTTGCATTTAAAGTAAAAAAAAAAAAAAAAAAAGAAGAGGTCGAACTACGTAGGACCTGAATTCTCTTTTGTGAGATACGTAGGCAGCCTTTCAAGGTTTGGTCCCCATTCTAAGAAATTTTATCTTTTCAACTCTTACAAAGAATTAGAGTTACATTTCAATCAAAAACCAGAAGAATCAATCGACTTTGTCCTGACTCAGGTCGATATATTTGACTCACAAAGCTAAAAATCAGAGAGACAAATTTCTGTCTATCTAATCATTTTTATGTGGGTTAGTCTTTATTCAAATGAAGCGACTTTTGTGTGCTTATAACTTTGTGTGATATCTTGTTTTACCTACTACCTACACAAACTAACACATTCGTTGTTTGAATTATTTTTCTTTGTCAGGTACTCGAAATTGATTTGTGTTGATTAGTTGTTGAACATTTAAAGTTTTCAAAGATTACTTTCCCAATCAAAATTTATTGAAAGAAAGAAGAAAAATGACTGAGAATAATGAGAATACCAGCTTATTTTCGGTTAACCTTTGAGGGGGGAACTACGTTTGACCTGATTCCTGCTCCAACGGGATACGTAGGCGCCACAATGGCTCGGTCATATACCCAGTAAGATTTCCATTTACACTTTATAAAGGAAACTGGGACAGAATTTTTTAGAGGGTCTCAAAAATTCATTTGAAGATGGACTTCTTCAACAAGTCAAAACAGAAGACCAAAATGCTACGGAGTTAGCTTTAGGTGGATCTCAGAAAATCACGATAATCAAGTTTGTAACTAGGATCTCAAAAAATGCCACAAATATTATTTGTTACTTTTGAGGCAAATTGGGACAGAATTTTGAGGAGGGACCTCAAAATTCTCGAATGGGCAACCTCAGAATGAACGAAGCAAGTTACGAGAGTCAAATATATGTCAGACCGGGACAGAGTTTTGAGGAGGGGCCTCTAAATTACAGAATGAGCAACCTCAGAATTAATAAAGCAAGTTACTAGAGTTAAATATATTTCAGACTGAGACAGATCAAGACTGTCTTACAAAGGACGGGCGACCGTGTAAGCCAACCGCATGAAGGAGCGTGGAGACAAGATCAACACAAATCAGTCTTTCAAACTAAGAATTTTTTTTTGGATGCAGGAACATCGAAGTCACAACAATGGCTATATAAAGACATCAAGAGTGTCAAAAAGCGTCATTTGCACCCATCGTGGCCTCATCAACAAGACTTAGAAAACCTTCCATCTCATTTTATCTCTATTCATTATGTTGCCTCAAGAGATTTTTAAACAATTTTTTTTTTATCTTATTTTGCAGGAATGTTGAAGACAAATGCTGACATATTATTTCAAAGTTTTAAGAAACAATGTGTGAGAGGGTCGCTAGTGGCAAGTCATGATCAAAGTTACAGTTGGGCTCATTATATCATAATCTCGATAAGCCAAGTGACTCAATCTAGTTCCTCAACTTTACTTTTATTCTTTACTTCATCATCGATACTAATGTTTGGTGTCGAGCTTTGCAGGTGATAGTATTGATAAAGTCAATTATATATGAAAATGGCATCAGATCTGAAGATGATCAAAAGTAACACTATCTTAGAAGTGTTGCAAGGAAACAACGAGTTCATCACATCACAAAGATGTTGGTGACCCGCAATATTTCCTTGATAGTCTAAGTTATCGAATTGTTACAAGTCTTTGTTAACAATTGGAAACGTCAACAACAAACTTAAATTTGTTGAGTTTGTCATGGAAGGCAAAAGTGTCTTTAATCTTCATGTGAATGAATTAAGTTATTCACCTCGATGATTCTGTATTTAAAGAGGGAATCATAATCGCGACGTGCATATACGTCAATTTAGCTTTTAGTACGTTTGTCGTGTAGCAATTTAGGCATACATATTTCTTAACGATGTCACAGTCAAAATTCCTACTTTGTTGGGTATCCACCCCATAAGTGGATTATGTGTTTTGATTGGCCAATCAAAGACTTTAACATATAGTTTTGTTGGGCGATCCACCCCATAAGTGGTTCATATATTTGTTTTTCCATTTTAGGTTCTTATTCTTGAATTATATTGGAATATTATCGAGTATCCACCTCGTTACAGTGAGAATATTATCGAGTCTCCACCTCGTTACAGTGGGAATATTATCGAGCCTCCACCTCGTTACAGTTGAAATATTATCGAGCCTCCACCTCGTTACAGTTGGAATATTATCGAGCATCCACCTCGTTACAGTTGGAATATTATCGAGCATCCACCTCGTTACAGTTGGAATATTATCGAGCATCCACCTCGTTACAATTGGAATATTATCGAGCATCCACCTCGTTACAGTTGGAATATTATCGAGCATCCACCTCGTTACAATTGGAATATTATCGAGCATCCACCTCGTTACAGTTGGAATATTATCAGGCATCCACCTCGTTACAGTGGGAATATTATCAAGCATCCACCTCGTTACAGTGGAATATTATCGAGCCTCCACCTCGTTACAGTTGGAATATTATCGAGCATCCACCTCGTTACAGTTGGAATATTATCGAGCATCCACCTCGTTACAGTTGGAATTTTATCGAGCATCCACCTCGTTACAGTTGGAATATTATCGAGCATCCACCTCGTTACAGTTGGAATATTATCGAGCATCCACCTCGTTACAGTTGGAATATTATCGAGCATCCACCTCGTTACAGTTGGAATATTATCGAGCATCCACCTCGTTACAGTTGGAATATTATCGAGCATCCACCTCGTTACAGTTGGAATATTATCGAGCATCCACCTCGTTACAGTTGAAATATTATCGAGCATCCACCTCGTTACAGTTGAAATATTATCGAGCATCCACCTCGTTACAGTTGGAATATTATCGAGCCATCCACCTCGTTACAGTTGGAATATTATCGAGACATCCACCTCGTTACAGTTGGATAATTATTGAGCTAGCTTGCTTGTTGCAAAGATCACCAGAGTTTGCCATGCAAAAAACAAGCAATGATATCTCTGAATCCTCAACAAGTCAAGACTGAAGATATTTTGATATTTGCAACTGGGATAGAATTTTTGAGAGGATCTCAAAATTCCACGATTTGCTTAGCGATAGTTGAAAGATAAGCCGATACCGTGAACTGGGACAGAAATTTTGAGGATGGACTCAAAATTTCGAACATAGGTTTATCGACAAGTCTAGATTGGCTTTGAATACTTCCCATCGCATAATCAGACTTATAATATTGCTCAGAAATCAGCAAATTCCTCTGATCAATGAATATGGAGGAGTCAAGAGAGGAGAAATCTCTCCCAAATTAACGATGTTCCTGTAGAGGCAAGAATTATTTTATTGCTTATAGGGTCTTGGGAATATGATTTGTTTATTTCAGTCAATTTAGAACGTACAGCTGGATTCGAAGGTGAATCAAACGAAATCTCAAGGAAGAGTTTATGATTTTCGTAAAGGACGTCAGTTGCATCATAATGTCAGATATGATATTATACACTACCCGGATGGGTCATTTATTTTATTGTCGATCAAGACAGTACACTACCCGGAGGGGTCATTTATTTTGTCGATCGAGATAATACGCTTCCCGGAGGGGTCATTTATTTTATTGTCGATCAAGATAATACGCTACCCGGATGGGTCATTTATTTTATTGTCGATCAAGATAATACGCTACCCGGAGGGGTCATTTATTTTGTTGTCAATCAAGACAATACATTACCCGGATGGGTCATTTATTTTATTGTCGATCAAGACAGTACACTACCCGGAGGGGTCATTTATTTTGTCGATCGACATAATACGCTACCCGGAGGGGTCATTTATTTTATTGTCGATCAAGATAATACGCTACCCGGAGGGGTCATTTATTTTATTGTCGATCAAGATAATACGCTACCCGGAGGGGTCATTTATTTTGTTGTCAATCAAGACAATACATTACCCTGAGGGGTCATTTATTTTGTTGTCAATCAAGACAATACATTACCTGAGGGGTCATTTATTTTGTTGTCAATCAAGACAATACACTACCCTGAGGGGTCATTTATTTTATTGTCAAGACAATACACTATCGGGAAGGTCATTTTGCCGTTATCGTTAATTGAGGCGATATGATTATCCAGAAGGCAACCAGAAAATCACTATGTTACTCGATTGAAGCACCATCTTCATTTGGTACCAAGGATGGCATCAAGAGTTAATATTTATGCATCGCGAGAAGATTTCATACCTCGCCGAAATTTACGCATCGCAAGAAGATTTCATACCTTGCGGAATTCATGCATTACAGAAGATCATGCATCGCGAGTCAATATTCATGCATCGCGGAAAATCATGCATCGAGAGTCAATATTCATGCATCGCGGAAAATCATGCATCGAGAGTCAATATTCATGCATTGCGGAAAATCATGCATCGCGAGTTAATATTTATGCATAACAAGTTAATTGCGAGAAGATATTCATGCCTCGCAGAAAATTATACATCGCGAGAAGATTTCATACCTCGCTGAATTTATGCATCGCGAGAAGATTCCATCCCTCGCAAAAGTTTATACATCGCGAGAAGATTTCATTCCTCACAAAAAGTTTATATATCGCAAGACGACTTCATACCTTGCGAAATTTATGCATCGCGAAAGATTACATCCCTCGCAAAATTTATGCATCGCGAGAAGATTTCATACCTCGCCGAAATTTACGCATCGCAAGAGGATTTCATACCTTGCGGAATTTATGCATTGCGGGAAGATATTCATGCCCCGTAGAAGATCATGCATCGCGAGTCAATATTCATGCATTGCGAGTTAATATTTATGCATCACAAGTTAATCGCGAGAAGATATTCATGCCTCGCAGAAATTATACATCGCGAGAAGATTTCATACCTCGCTGAAATTTATGCATCGCAAGAAGATTTCATACCTTGCGGAATTTATGCATTGCGGGAAGATATTCATGCCCCGCAGAAGATCATGCATCGAGAGTCAATATTCATGCATTGCGGAAGATCATGCATCGCGAGTTAATATTCATACATCGAGGGAAGACTCACATGCCCCGTAAGGAATCATGCACTGCCAGAAAGGGAATCGTGCATCTGAAGAAAATATTCACTCATCGGCATCAACTGCATCATTTTATTAAACATCAAGAAGAACATCAAAGACGACATCAAGATAAATATCAGCGCACTGCAGCTATTTTTATTTATTTCAACATCAAATGAAGAATACATTGAAGATTGCATACATAAGACATAAGCTCTATTTGCTTTACGTCAAACCGATCGAGTTGACGTCAAATGTCGAGGAGAACAATTAAGTGTCGACATGGTAAAAGACACTGTCTCCCTTTTTAATTGAGTTTTTATGCTGACGAGTTTTATCTCAGTGTTTGTCGAGAGCATCCGAAAGGATGAATTCTCCAAAAACAAACCACAGGTGCGGACAACATCAAAAGGATGCAGCACAATGTGGAATTTTTTCTTAGCAGCGAACTGGGATATAGTCCAAAGAGGAGTGTCAAACTCTTAGGACGCGAGCAGAGGAGCGACTTCCACCACAATCAAACCACACCCCTATCAGAAGGCATGTGGATTTTTCTTTAGGTTTTGTCAGTTTCGATCTCGCATCCGGAAATTTTGATCTACCGAAAGCAAGTTTCCAATCTGAGTGACAATGCGCCGAGAGCTTTGGAAATTATGTCCATGTGAGTTCTTAATTATGGGTGTGAAGTGCACCACATTCATGGCTAAGAGGTTACAAGCCTCCTTTTCATACTCGTTTAATTTTGTCACTTGTCCAGAACCAAAGGTTATCTAACATAATAGATTTCCTTTTCAATCGATTGAGTCGAACTACAAACAGCTTGATTCCTATGGTTTAAGGATATATAGGCGGGCTCGATGTTGAAAACTCGGCTGTATTCTAACGTTCCACTCGAATCTTATTCCCAAGCATCCCGATTCCTTCATAACTCGGTATCGAGATGACTTTTGATTTCTTTCAAAATCGTGCGTTAAATCTAGCGTATCGAACTACAAGTGGCCTGAATTCTCATATAGCCTGAGATATGTAGGAAACACATTTTCAGGGCTCGGCCATAATTTCTAAAGTCCGTACCAGATCCCTTTTCTTAAAAGATGAATATGTGGTCAAAATTGGCTTAGTCAATTTCATTTTCCTCGAATTTCTTGCATCAATCCAAGTAAAATGAGGGACAGCTGTTGACACCCAATTTTGACCCTCCCCGGTAGAAATTAATTCATGAGCTTCTTAAACTCTCAAACAATTTAAAATAATTAGTTTTATAAATTTACGAAAAATATAAAGTTTGTGTTATTTTAAATAATTTTTGTCGTTTCTTAAAGTTTTTAGATAATATCTATATTTTACATAATTATGCATATAATTAGTATATTTTATGATTATTCAAAAATCATCTCAAAATATTTTAAATTTAGTAAGTAGTCTTTTAAATTAGTTTAGTTTAAATCACGGTTATATTTATTATTATTATTATTTATTTATTTATTTGAATCACTAAGTTTACGATTAAATTAATTATTTTATTTTTGTTAAGATTAAGAAGCTCGCAAAATTAATTTATGTGAATTCATCCTATTACTTTAAACCATTCAAATAGACAAATTTTGGACTTTTGTATTTGTCCCACATTGCTTTCCACATCTATTTTGAACCAAAAATTGGTCCTATATAAGCCCCTCCACATTGCACCAAGGAAAAATATAGAGAGGAGACCAAAGAGTACCCAGAAATTTTCGGGAATTCTTGGTTCCATAGTTTAATATTTATAAAATATTTTTTTCGGCTATTTGAGTTTGGAGAGGTGGTGGAATCGTCTCCGTCAAACTCGTAGTCTCGGTTCGCTGCCCAGAATCAGGTAATCTCTTTTTTTTTTTATTTTTTTTCTATTTTTTTTTATTTTTTATTTATTTATTTATTTAATTATTTATTCATTCATTTATTTATTTTTTATTTATTTATTTATTTATTTATTTATTTTTATTTATTTATTTATTCATTTATTTATTTATTTATTTATTTTTATATATGCATATATGTATACATATATATAATTTGTCAATTACCCAATTTGCTAACTATTTGGATCTTGAGTTTAATTAGTATTAACATTTAGTTGTTATTATTGTCATACTTTATGTGTGTATTAATTTGCCATATCAAATTGGATCCGTTTCACATCATGGTCTAATATATTTATTTAGTTATTCATGCATCATTGTTATATTTAATTCTAAGATTATTACATATTTTGGATATTACTGCTTATCTATTATGTGTGCTTTTAGATAAAATTAACGACATCATTGGCTTCTCCTATCCAATCTATTTATTTATTTACTCATTTTTGATTTAGGTGTTAAGTTGTAATCTGCTTGGGTACATTCATTATTTTAAAATCGTTTAATCTTCTTTAAGATATGATTTAGGGATATTATTTTCAAGTGCTAATTTTTATTTTTGCTCTTCATTGCATGTAAAATTCGTCCGAGTTTCAACGTGAACTCTCACCCTCTCCTTTGCATTCCATGAGAAGAGCCGTAAAGGCTCAAAGTTCCTCTTTTCCAGTCAACCTATTAAGCCGATGGAAGGGTCCCCGGATTTAAAGAATTGAAGAAAGTTGGAGAAGATGAATTAGAAGACCCATTTTATATTTTGCATTTTCGTATTGTATCTATTTTAAGGCGTTAGCCCTTGTCTTTTTTACTTTACTGTATTTATTTAGTATTAATTATTTGCTTAGTCTAGGACAGGTACGAAAGGAAATGGGTCAAAACCCCCAAAACAGGTGGGTCCAAAAATTGGTCAAGGCGGACAGAGAACCCGATTTTGGACCCAATTCTCTTTCCCTCTCTCTCTTTATTTCTCTCTTTTACTTTATTTGCTTATTTGTTTGCATATTTGTCGTTAATTTTAAAAGTTAGAAAAATCCGAATCCCCGCGAATGTCGTAAATGTTTTTATCAACTTAAAATTAAAATAATTTTGCAAAATGAAATGACCTAAAAAATAAGTTAGTATTTCAACTCTCTACTTCTAAATATTTTATTCAAGTCAAGATAAAAGCAAAGTTTTAGCCAAATTTGTTAGTTGCTGGAAAACCGTTTTAGACGGATGTTTTAGGTGCCTAACACCTTCCTAAAACATTAATTTGAATCCCCGAACCCTTTAAATGTTTTCAAGCAATTTTCTCTGTTAAGTTATTTGAAAACAATAGTTTTCTTGATTTCTCTTCAAAAATTAAGTGGCGACTCTAAAAAATCGAAAAACCCTTACAAAAGGTTAAATTTTTGATAAAACAATTGTAATCATTTAAAATTTATTAAATATAAATTTGTAAAATGATTCGAATTATATTAAATTCGTCAATATGTTAATCCAAATAAATATTGTGAATTGATATAATTGAGTTAAATATTTAAGTCCAATAAATATGGATTTAATTAAAGTCTAAATTAATTGATATGGGCTACAATAACCCAATTTGTCAAGCCCAATTTCATCTCATTCTAGAGTTATCTTGGCGCCACGTGTGCAAATGTTGTGACATGTCAAGTCAAATAAGAAACTAATAGAATCATGACATGTGTCAAAGATGACAAGTCCGCTCCATAAAGTCTATATGTCATGTCACTTAAATCTAATTGGACGAACGAAATCTTATTCCAATCGCAACTCCTCTATTGTAAAACTATAAATAGGGGTCCTCATAATTCAAAAAAGAGACATAAAATTCTAAACAAGAAGCTAGAGAAAATTTGTGGTACAAACGCCATTTAATTCTCTACAAAGCTACAAGTTTAAGAATTTAAGCATTCAAGTTCAAGAACAATCAAGATCAAAACCATCGAATTCAAGAACAAGCCTGAAGGCTTCAAGTTCAAGTTCATTAGAGATTCAAGAACAAGCTTTAAAGCCCTTGAATTTATATTTGAAAAGGCATTTATATTTGAAAAAGCAAATTCAGAGGAATCATAGAGATTGTAACACTCGCATTTGAAATAATAAAATCGATTGTTACTATAATTTTTCGTTCTTGATTATTGTTTTCTCGACGCGAACTTTATTGTCTATAATTATATATATAAGAATCTTAAAAAAAAAATATTAATGACATTGTTTGAATAAGTGAGCTTCTTTGACTTGTTAGTTTACTACTCAGATAGAGCATTCATACTCTCAAGTGTGGCCAAGTTCATGCTCTGCAAAAAATAAAATAAAAATGTGTACACTGCTGACAATTAAAATCAATGATTCGCATGAATCCTCATATGTTCGTTTTAGCTCATTTTCTTCTTAATTCTACTTTTTTTATATATAAAAATCCTTCTAAATCTTAAAATATCTAAAATAAACACAGCTCAAAAAAACTAATACTAAATTCATTAAAAAAAAAAAAAAAAAAAAAGACAACAAAATTTATAAGTAAAAATAAGAGGTGAGTTGGTAAAATATCAATAATCATCACCTTGATTATTTTGTCGATTTTATCCTATGTAACGCATAAATCCTCATTATAATGATTTGAGATTGATATTGAAGATTTTTTTTTTAAGATTTCTTCGTGAGAATTATCGTTGACTGTTGTTAAGAATTTTTTTACGCATTTTTGTGGGACTTGAGGTATGTTTTTTTTAATACATACTTTTGACTGTAAGAAAGTTTTCAATACGGTTTTAAGCGTGTATGAAATAAACTCACAATCAAATTTTCATATTTTGCTCATTTTATAATATGTGTATGAAATTTATTTTCTTCGTAATCAAATTTGTTTAGTTGAATTTAAAGTTATGAACAATTTATTAATTTAAAACGTGATTTAATTAGGAGATCTAGATTGACTTTTTATAAATGATTTATAAGTTAAGTCATAAGTTGGCAACACTCAACTTTTGAATTTTGGCCCTTTTTGATACTTTTTTATCCTAAAATTGTTTTAAGCAACTTTTGAGTAACCCAAACACATTCCAAACTAGAGAAAAACTTAAAAGTCAAAAGTCACTAAAAACATGTTAATCTAAACACCAACTTAATGAACTTAAACATGATTTATAATATGAATAAATATTTGATATTCATCTATAAATAATGAGAAGATTGATTTCAAAATGCTTTGAATAATTATGCTATGATTAATGATTTGGCTAAAGTGTCGTGATTGAAATTATTTGTGTTTGGATATGTATGGACAATCTTAATTTTCGAGTGGAAGAATAATCTTCGAGGATTGAATTAACGACCCCAATGAATTGTTCTTGGACTGGCCTTGTTATTTGGGAGGAAGAATACTTAAAGAGTGTTAATAGCCTCAATAAATTGCTCTTGTGTTGGATGGTTTGACTTGCTCATGAATTTAGGTATGATAATGACATAATTGACTTGACTTTTGACTGCTAATTGCTATATATGATTATTAAGTATAATTAATAAACAAAAATTGATTATTTCTTCATTGATGTCTTTTTTAAGTTGTGTGATTTTACTATGTGATTTAATTTGAATTGTTTCATTATATTTATATTTAAAATTGTTGTTTTATTAGTAAGTTAGCATTATTAGTGTGACTATTTTGTTTAAATGAACTTTTGTCCCAGCACATTTATTGAGTATTCAGTATTTAGGTATATCATCATTTTTTATGGTATGTTAAGTAGAAAATATCACATTGCTTATGAGAGATTTGCTATTCAAACAGACCGTTGGTGAGCCTACATTTTTGCTTATGAAACTTCATATCAATTTTTTTGCTTATTTTTGAGTTGCGCTTCAAGACAATTATTCTTTTCATAAATACTTCCTTGTGTCATTGGTATTACGTGAGTCATGGTTTGCCTTATAGGTAGATTGTTATGTTTAGCTTGCTAGACAAATATTCAAAGTATTTATTTAAAAAATACTAAATAAATAGAACATACAAGTTTGATAAAACAAACATTTAGAAACAAAGACAATTGCAACAATGTAACCAAATAATATGATAACCGATAGTAATAAAAATCGTATGAAAAGAAACTATAAAAATATTATTACAACTACTATTGATATGAATGGAGAAATATGTATGGTGCACCAAAGTCCAAACTATCATCAAACATATCCTACAAGAAAGGTAGACTTTGTTAATCCGCAGCGCGTTATAAAATATAGTTTTCAAATGTCTAAAGTTAAGGTTTTGGGCAGAAAGGTAGACTTTGTTACCTAATGATTAAGGAATTGTTTGGTAGATGGTTTGGAGGTGACTTATATATGCATGTATTAAATTTTGCTTAATGATACCATATTTAGTAGTTAGTAGGAAATACGTTATTTCTACATAAAATCAATATTATGTTTGTGCATAAATTTAGAGATCCACATAACTAATATATTTTCTCTCTCTCCATTCATTTTTATATGTCACCTTTTTAGATTTCACTTGCATTAAGGAATTGAGCAAGTTTACAATTTTACGGCGTATGTTTGGAAAGCCACCTGGTAATTCAAATTGATGTAATTACTAGGGTAGTAATTACCAGCCTAGTAATTACACGGTCTAGTAATTACACTGACATGTTTGGTTGTCACAATGTTATTACACTGTAACTACACATGTCCTTGGATGTCACAATGTAATTACACATGTTGTGTTTGAATGCACAATTATAATCATAAGATTATATTAAATTTTTAAATTAAAAATTAATTATTTAAAATTTATACTATACAAATAAGAAACTTTATAAATAATATTAAATTAAATATTTAAGAGATATATTCTTTCTTTTTTTGAATATATCTTACTTAATAAACATATGTTCTTCACTAATATTATAAAAAAATATGGATTTATATATTTTTTTCAAATTAATATATTTCAATTGATGGTCATAAATACTAAAAGTATGAAGTTTCTATGAACATCATGAAATGCATGTTTGATATAAAGATTAATGTATAAATAATAAATCATAAATTATTAAATATTCGAAAAAAAAGATAATCTATCAAGTCTAATTAAAAAATGACTTGCTATGTGAATTCATATTACTAAAACAAATGAAATTGAAAATATAACATAAATTATAAATTCAAAATAAAAAATTTAACATAATACTCTTATAGCGAATTTCAACATAGCATACATAAATATGATTTATTAATTATTTAAAAAAAACCATCAGTCTATAACCTTATTACTTAACAATAAATTAGATTTTAATTTAAAAATTAAAATAATAATAAAATTATGCTAATGAGAAAATAAACATGACATAAAAAAAATAGATTATACGAAAAAATTGCATAAAATCACGTAAGGTTGAGAACGAGAAGAAAATGAAATATAATCATATAAAATAAAAAATAAACTTCTAGAAATTTTTAGAATAATAAAAATAAAATAGAACTTAAAATAATAGAAAAGAAAAAAAAATAAAAAAATAAAAAATGGAATTAAAAAAAAAAGTAATCAACTGATAATTACACGATGTAACCATCAATTCACAACCTCTTGGTTGTGAATGGAAGAGTGTAATTACCTCTGCCAATTACACCAATTACCTGCTGATCAAGTAATTACCTTGTCCAATCAAACAGGATAGACGATGTAATTACACCAAATTCAATTACCAGGATGTTCTTCCAAACATGTCCTTAATGTCTTTTTGAAGTCAATTTTTCTATACTACTTGAATGATAAATATGCTAGATTAAAAAATTGAAATGCATTTGAATGACTATCTAAATTTTTGAGTTTATTTGAGCCAAAAATTTTCAATACTAATTGATCCAAAATTTGGAGAAAAAGAATCTCATTTCAATTTTTCTATATATTTTGTGTAATTTTTTTATAAATTCTTAAAGCAAACATGACAATATTGCAAAATATTCAAATTCTATTACTTCAAATTGATCTAAATATATTTGTTGAGTATGATGTTATTGATGATGAAATTAAATGAGAAATTTCTGATCATAATATAAAAACAAATATGACTGTCGACATCATCCTTGATAAAAAATTTCAACTTTTAAGATTATTTTTTTATTTTTTCTCCATTTTTTGTTTTTAATTTATTTGTTAAAATTTCTTTTCTAAAATCAAATTTTATAGAATAGTGCAATGATTGAGAATAATTAATCAATGTATGAAGTAATTATAATGATCATTAATTACTTATTAGTTTCCTAAGTTAGTCAAATATCTATTTTTAAAATTAATTAACTATTAAAAATTAATATGAAAAATATTATAATTTATACAATAATTTTATAAAATGAGTAATATTATCAACCAACTATTCATATTAAGAATGACATATCTATTATAATTAACTAATGCATATATATATTTAACCTTTTCAAACTAATATCGACATCTAAATAATACATAAATTCTTACAACTAATTTCTTTGTTATCGATACTTGATAACTCTAAATTACTACCTTAAATTAAAAAGGAAAAAACACAAGACGACAAATTGGAATTTGGGGACTCCGGATAAAGAGAAGGCATGTTTCTTCCCTCTTCTCCTGGCCATTTATGCACACTTTAAATCAAAAATCTAAAAGAAACTCAGTTTTCAAAAGAACTTGTTAAAAGTACTACATGGCTACTGTACCCAACACCTTCTGTCTCCCCCTCACCCCCTTCGCTTTACAACGCCGGCGCAACCACCGGCTGTTACTCCACCGTTCCAATGGACCTCCTCAGTTCTCCATCTCAACAGCACAACCATTTCGTTCACAATTTGTTAATTGCCGGAAACTGAAGCGGTCCGTCGTATCTTCGGCTTATATTACAGGCCCTGCTTTTGATGCTTTTGTTTCAGAAAGCGACCCTAAATTTGAAGAATCGGATGATAGTTTAGTCGCGGTTCAGCCAATTGAAGTTATCCGTTGGGGCTTTATATGGAAACTTGTTTCTCGGCACAAGTTGAAGCTCATTGCTTCTGTTTTATCTCTTGTCGTCTGCACCACTTGTTCTCTTTCCCTGCCTTTACTTTCCGGTATGCATTTTTTTTTTGAAAAAGATATAATATAATCTACTACTCCATAAATGTGCTTTTACTTGTCACGTTTCACTTGAGTCAATATGACTAATGTTTAGATCTAAATTAACTTAGACTAGTTTGATATTAAATTTAAAATTTAAATGTTCGAACTATTAGTTGCAATTCTTTCATATAAATACTATGAATATTGGTTAAAATTTTGGACATTGATAAAGTAAAATGTGACATGTAAAAGTGTAAGGTACTCATATAATGTGAATGATATTGTATTAGAACTCTACCTCGAAGATAAAAACTTGATAAGCTTTTAATGAGTGGCAGTTGAATAAAACTAGAATAGTATCAGATATTGTGTAACGTCTCAAATTGGAAAGAATGTCATATAAGTTGAAAAAGGAGTACTCCTATTTTTTTTTTTTCTACTTGTTATTAGAAAGAGCATTGATTTTCAGTAATTAGGAGGAAATGAAGTGCTAACATTCTCATTTTCTGAAATGAATTGTAATTCGTAATAGATATTTCAGGTTTTAAGGCAGTGAGATGGTGACACAAATCACATTCTTTTCGATTCAAATTTCAATATTCAGTCTAAAAAAAGTTATATGTCTACCAACAGTAAGATAGTGGAAATGTTTACTTTTTCTACTTGTTGGCATCGTCATTCAATTGAATCCCCTTCGATAAACACCTATATTGCTTAGATAAAGCAAAACTTTTTTTGTATATTTATACATTAGTGAATCCCCTTAACGGGTGGTAAGTGTCGCATTCTAGCATCTTTTTTTTAATCCCCTTGTTAAAAATTCTGAGCCGCCATTGCTTGGAGCGGTAAAAGATAGTTAATGAATAATTGTGATAGTTAACATCTTGCCTTATTTCTAAAGCATTTAGTAGAGAATTGTAGATCTGCGTAGACAATTTTTATCAGATATCTCATGAGTGAGGATGTGGGATACTAGTATATCAATATGCAAAAAACAATTTCTGTTGAATATGGTTCATCCAAGACCAGTTGTCCATATGTGGAGTAGCTTAAGATTATGTTAAGCACCTCTAGCTCAGCTTTTAAGATGATGGATATTTCTGTCTTAAGCATGCTGATGCAAGAGATAATACGAACATATGGAGAAGTTTTAAGTATGTATAGTTCGCTTTAGTTTTTAGAATGACAAGGTTGAGTACGAAAGAGTTTGCGTATTCATTATTTGGTTTGGCAACGGGGTGGTCAATACTACAGGGCAGTTGCATATGCAAACCATATAACTATTCCAGCCAAAATTTGAACCGAATACTTGGGAGTGCATTATTTTATTGCAGGAAAGGTTCAAGTTTTGGGTGTCGCACGTTAAAGTTGTTTGACCTATCAGAGACAATTTCAGATCTGAGTTGCCAATTTCCTTTCTGTCTGCTTATTTTCGTTGAAATGCTGGGTGTGTTACTTACATTATGCTGAAAATCAATTAGATGTAAATCTGTCAGCCCCTTGGAGCAGAGAAAATAAAAGTGACAAGTCAATTATATTAGTAGTTCAGGATGGTATCACCCATATTACGCAAGATTGTTGGTGAAATTTCAGCACAAGTGAAAAGACACTTTGATAGAGTGGTGTCACTAAGCCAAATTTCTTGAAATTCTAGTTAAAATTATGATACCGATACAATTGCATATGGAACCACATAAGCGAGAGTAAATATACTCCCTTCATTCCAAAATAAATGGTTTATTGGGGGTGTGATACACTCCAAAAGAAAGTTAATTAAAGATTAATTTGTCAATATTACCCTTTTGTTTCTTCCCAAACTTTTCGTAAAACTAGAGAGTTGAAAATCCCATGAAAGAGAAATTTTGGAAAAAATTAATTAATACATCTTTGGACTTTGAAAAATTCATTTATTTTAAAACATTGGAAAGGTGCGATAATTTCTTTTATTTTGAATCTGGAGAAGTATAACTTATGTTTTAAATAGAAAATTTATGCTGCGTAGGCCTTACAATTGCTTGAGATTATCATTGCAGGAAGATTTTTTGAGGTACTTATTGGAACAAGAACAGATCCTCTGTTGGAACTGCTCAGTAAAGTGGCACTTCTATATACACTGGAGCCTATTTTTACAATTATCTATGTGGCGAACATAACTTCCATTTGGGAGAAGGTTATGTCCAGCTTAAGGGCTCAAATTTTTCGGAGAGTACTGATTCAAAAGGTGAACACTAAAATCAGATTAGGTAGCTGTCCAAATTTTATCTTGATGTATGATGATGTGTTATAAAATGATAATTAATAAGTGACGTCTTGAATTTGGACGGCTAAAGTCATTAATTATCAACATTTGAACGGTTGAACCCAAAGATGCATTTGTAGCTTCTGTGACTGGGGCAATTTTGAATTGGTATCATACTAGTCTCATGGATTTAAGGCATCACATCTTTTAATTACTTTATTTCTCATGATTCCTTGGTAACTGTAGCATTCTTCTAACCTTGTTAATAATCACTGCCTATAACCTTTTTGTAATTGGAAAGATCAATCAACTGAATTACAAAATAGATATTTTACCTACCAAAAAGACATACGTTGCTTTTTCACTTCTACTGCTTTGGAAATGTTTGCCAAGATTTATTGTAGCATGGAGAAGATCAATCAACTGATATATGAAATAGTTATTGCCGTACAGGAACATATATATTTCCTTTTGGCTTCAAGTGCTGTGGAAATGTTTTCCAACATTTACTCTACAAGCTCATTCAGCTCATTCTTGTAACACTTTGCCTTTCTTTCTCTTTGCAGATTGACTTTTTTGACCGTTACAAGGTATGATACTTCATTAATTGTGCCATCTATTCCATGATACAAGGTCGTACCTACCCATGCGTGCTTGTATGAATTCCAAATAGATTTTACTTTATTTACTCAGGTCTAAGGATGTGCTGGTTAAAAATGCTTGCTTTTTAGGTCCCTTCATTTTGGCCTTGGTCTAAATGCTTGAAGCTTTTGAGAGAACTACCTTTCCCACACATGCTGCTGTACAATATCCCTGTTTTATTTCAAAGGAAGACTCTTCTACTATTAAGGAAGCAAAGTGCCTTATTGATCTGGAAAATTTCTTACACCTGTGGTTGTAATGGTTTTTAATTTATTCTCTGTTTGAGTGTTCAACATGTACTTCTTTCTGTATTTTTTATTTCAAATATAGACAAATACTTCCAGTTGCTGAATAGCCTTTTTCAGAGACTAGAAACAAGGAAAAACCATAGGAAGACTTCATGATTCTGTACAATTTTTTTTCCCCGAAGAACCAGAAGTTTTCATGTTGTTAGTATACTGCATCTAGAAGGTTTTGTCTTGGAATTTTGTTTGCTTAAAGCTTCTTAAAAATGTCTCGTTGAATCTACCTGATGCAAGTATGAGTTATAACTTCTGAGGCAGCCTTTGAGCACTGTGGTTTTGCAGCTTTTGATTGGTTTTTTCAGTTATAAGAGAGATCATATAACCCTGAGCAGATGATATTATGACTTGTGTGGATGCTGTCGGGGAGGGTGGAGTATGCAGTGTATACTTGGTCTTACTCTTTCGTAGGCCTTCCAAGTTTGGCTGTCTACTTAAGACTCATATATTTGGCATTTTTGTTTAAAGCTCTTCCTATGCCTACCTATTATTCATTACATTTTCTATTTGCAGGTTGGTGAATTAACAGCTCTATTAACATCTGATCTGAGTTCTCTCAAAAATATTGTCAGTGAGAATACTTCACGGGATCGTGGTTTTAGGGCACTATCAGAGGCAAGCTACTTTCACTAAACAAAAGTGAGCTTTATATTTATTTGGAATCAGCTCTCTTTCTCTTTGATTGCAAAGTGAGTCCAATCACCAATGTTGGATCATTAGAACAATTCTAGTGTTCTTTTTCTTGGGTAAAATTTTTCTAATGTTCCGTTTCCGAATTTTTTTGTTCTTAAGATTTTTTAGACACTACTCTTTTCTGATTTATTTTGGAAATGTACACGGTGAGGCCTCAATTGCATATTTCTTGACTCCAAATTTTCAGCTACCGGCTTTCCCTTAATGACACTCAAATGCATTGTCCATTAATTTTATTTCTCCTTCCTCTCGTCCACTTTCTGCTTTTTCTTTGTGAGTACCTAGCATCATGATCTTTCACATAGCTGGTTCTCTTTTTCATGCAGGTGGTGGGAACATTATCCTTATTGTTTGCTCTATCTCCCCAACTTGCACCAATTCTGGGCTTGCTCATCCTCGCAGTGTCTATTTTAGTCGGTAAATATTTTATTTTCGATATTACTGTTTTTTCTGTGCACTCTAATAAATTATAGATATTGGTAATACCTTTGTTGAATTCTCAGCTTCTCAGTACGCACTTGATAGTTGTAATCATAATAAAACACTAATATAATATTCAGCTTGACTTATATAATTTAATTAATATAACTTATAAATTCTACTATTGTCACATCCTAGACCCCATTTGTGGGATCACACTAGGTATGTTGTTGTAGTACAATTGTCATATTAGCTTGATTGTATTGACTATATGTGGAGATTACTTATATTGATCAAGACCATATAATCTTGGTATACGCAAAAGAAAAAAATAAATACCATATCAAATATGGGTTATTGATATGATAGCAAAAGCCAGTAATAAGTAGAAATGAAAATGCAGAAAGTAGATAATTTGTGGGTTTTAGACTCTTAGTGCCTGTTTGGATTAGCTTATTTGTAGGTGCTTTTGACTTTTAACTTTGGAGGTGTTTGGAAAGGTTAAAAAGTGCTTTTAAGCACTCACTTTTAGGCCAAACAAGTTCTAAAATAAGTCAAAAGCCAAAAGTAGGGTATCCTCTACTCATGACTTTTAGCTTTTGACTTATAAGTTACTTCTTAAAAAAACTTCCACACAGGCACTTAGTAATGACTGGTATTGTGTTTGAGTTGTATGTGCGCCTTTCTAATGAAAAAGAACTTATTAGCTCTGTTCAAGAGGTCAACTGTAAATGTCTTCCAAGCTCATGGACTGGTCCAAGCATCAATAGCTGATTCTGTGACTGAATCATTTTCTGCCATTCGCACTGTAAGTTCATGATCTATAGCCCATTCAGATTTTACCTCAACTTCTGTAACTTTACTAAATTTCAGATTTTCCTGTGATGCCCTTATGCTTCTTTGATGGTAATGAATACGACTGTACTGGCCTCTTCTGCAGGTGAGGTCATTTAGTGGGGAGAAGCGTCAGATGTCAGTATTTGCTCGCCAGGTAACATAGAGGCTATTTGATTTCTTAGATTTAGTAAGGACTAGAATTTCCATACTTGCTGTTCTAGAGATGCTAGAGTGTATTTGTGACAGGTACTTGAGTTTGAGAGTAGTAGCATAAAGATTGGGACCTTCAAATCCTTCCATGAGTCAGTGACGAGAGTGGCAATTTATATCTCGTTGATGGCTTTATATTGCCTTGGTGGAAGCAAAGTAAAGGCAGTAAGTACTTTAAGCAAAGTGATGGATATTTATATCTTACCTTCAAAAAAACAAAAGATGGATATTTATTCTTCAAGTGTTTTTCCATCTTAAGATGTAATTTGTTTTCAAGTTTTGAGTATTACATATGGCGGCACTGTTTTAAAAATCCACTGGTAAATTTATATCTGGAGACTCTTCCTCTAAGGATATGACTTTATTTTTCTATTAACTGATCAATTAAATTATACCATATGCAGGGTGAATTATCAGTGGGAATTATGGCTTCATTTATCGGATATACATTTACATTAACTTTCGCAGTGAGTTCACCTTTTTTTTTTATGTTGCTCACTTTTTTTCCATTTTATCTTCCATCATCTACTTAACATATTAAGCATTATAGGTTCAAGGCCTCGTAAATACCTTTGGAGACCTTCGTGCAGCTCTTGCAGCAACTGAGAGAATTAACTCAGTTTTATCTGATGCTGAAATTGATGAAGCGCTTGCATGTTCTTTAGAGAAAGACATGAAGCAGAAGAAGGTCCATGATGAGACTTTAGAATTATACTTGGTGAATGATTCTCATGAGAAGAAGCAATCTACCAAGACAAGATATATGTCTACACTAAAATTTGGTAGCAGTGTGCGAAACTTGGCGGAGACTGGTGATATCTGTCTTGAAGGTGTATACTTCTGCCATATCTGATATTTTGTGCTGCTTGTATAATTATCTGTCTATCAGTCTATATCTATTTATCCATACTATCTTAAAAACATGAACTCACTAACCACTAACTTGAATGCTAAATTACTATACTACCCCCAACTAAAATCAGCCCTAAACTTGAATGCTGAATTATTAATATCCAACTAAAGCACCCAAAGAGGGGTTCTCTCATTTTTAAACATTATATTATTCTTAAAAGTTATTAATATGTCTGCAAATTTTCTTAATGTTCGACCCTTTGTCTAATTTGGTTATTTGAAATACCACTTTAGTATGATATTATTTTTGCACTAATATTTTTTCTTTTTTTTAATTTATTTCTTCCATTCTTTATTTGCTTTAGATATTCACTTTCATAACTCATATTGAATTACGTATTTAATTGTTGCTCTTGATATCCATAACTCTTATGTTTTTTATATTCATAACCTCCAAATATTTAATTCAAAGCTTTAGGATTTCTGATGGTATTCCTTCACTTTTATCTATATAAATCTATCTTAGGCCCCTACCTAAGGTAATTACTTTTCATTCTATAGTTTAAGTAGTGAAACACTTATAGTATTATTGTACTATTTTCATGATGTAGTTTGACTCGATGAAGAAACGCTTAAATTTTGATGGGTTAACGTTGAGGGTGTCGAAAAGAACTCTAAAAATTATGTAGTGATTCCCTATAATTTTCCTATCTATAGTATATATTGTTATGAATCAAGTCTGAAGAACAATGTGTATATTGTATATTTTCTTCGCTATCTTTTTTTTTTCTTTTTTTTTTCTCTATTTAATTTAATTCTTTTATAAAATTTGTATTTTTATTTGGGCTAAAAAATTTAGTTGAAATTCTTGAATTTTTAAAGTATTTATATTATTCAGCATGGGATACAGAGAACTATATATATTATTAAAAGTGGGAAGCTCCAAAGTGCAAAGTTGGATTATCTTATTACGCCTAAACCAAGTTAAATATCTATTTAATTAATATTAAATAGTATTATTTAAATTACTTTTGGATTGTAAGTTATTTATTAGCAAGACAATCAATGATCATTAATTAAATTGTATAATGAATAAGCCAAAAAGAAGTAAACTAACGTGTGCACCTTCTCCTTGACATGAAATTTACGTGATGCAACTTCCTAGCACTAATTGAGAATTAAGTGTTTCTAATGTGCACATATCACCCTTCGGGGTGGCCCAGTGGTTTGAGCTTGGGACTTCCATGTTGGAGGTCTCAAGTTCGAAACCCCTTGCCAGCGAAAGCAAGGGGTTTGCCTTCTGGGTCGAGCTCGTCGCACAAGGCTTGCCTAGTGCGGGTTACCTCTCCTATGTGGTTTGCGAGTTATTGCATAGGAGCGGGGGTTTTACCCTGTGCGCACCCAAAGGGTAGCGACTGCGGGTTTCCCTTGTCATCAACAAAAAAAATGTGCACATATCCTCCTTTGTAATGGTGAAGAAGATAAAAGGAGAAAAATAATGTCTTGCTCCAAATTGATTTAGCCCCCAGTTATTGATATTTAATAGCAACAACCATGAAATGAGCTATAAATATATGTTTGAAACCGTGTACGAGAGGAGAGTAAGAGACCCATGTATTGTTGGGATTATGAAAGAAGAGCAAGAGTCATGTTTTGTTCGAATAGTTATATAAAGAAACTTTTGAGTGTTGTAACTTGAGGGAGTCGTGGTTCACGAAGGGATATGAGGATGAGGATTAAAGGATGATCACTACAAGATGCTGTCAGGTTCTGTTTGCATATATATATATATATATATATATATTTCTATATATATATATATCACATCAATTATGCTCTGTTTGCATATTCTGTAAAAATATATATTTATTCTTGTACGCTTGGTCAATTTGTGTCGAACCTACTTTTACATGCATTTACCATTAAATATGTAGCAGAAAATTCATTTAGCATGACTATATTATTTTAGATCCCATTATTTTAATTAAATTCACCTATTTTTCTTGTCATGAATGTTAATATATGAACCATATTAAATTTAACTTTTGTAAAAAATAATAATATTAACTTTTAGGATGACTAAACATTTAATTTGGACTGAATATGATTTTAACACTCTCATCACAAATTAAAGAGGTATGCATTATTAGTTCCAATGACTTTCACATTGCGAAGCAGATGATGAATAGTTTTATTCCTATTTTATAACTCAACACAATTGTTTTGTTAGATATAATTATATTAATTGCCTTGTCTATTATGATTTATATAATTATAGATTATTGATGAATTAATTGAATATACTGTTGTTGTTCAAAGGAGACTTCTTTACTGAATAGGAATAACAAATTGTTGCTGAAATTTCAGGGAGCATTTCAACTCCTATGCTCAAGTGCATATATTAGTTGATATCTAACATAATATTTTGTCATGTAGTCTCTGTTTCACCCTTCAAAGAAAAATTAACCGAACCCAAGTTTATCTAACAAACTTAATTCAAAGACACTTGGAAGAAATAATTGATCAATTTCTTTATTTTGGTATTGACATATATTCTCTTAAGTGATATAGCTTTTAATTAAAGTATCTTTTCGATTCACTATTTTGTGAAAGATATTTTAACTAAAATTAGAGATCAATGTGCAATGCATGTTCCTAGGAACTAGTACTGGAAAAAGTGGATAGAGTATTTATATTGAAAAGTAAAAGGGTATAGGAAACAAGTTTGATTTATTGATTAGTTCATTTTTGTAAGGGTAAATATATAAGGTAGATCTTTCTATAACTTTTTTATCAAGGAGATTTTGTGGTCTCTTTTCAGTAAAAGGTCTTGCTTAGGAGAAACAGATCATATTCTTGTCTGTTCATCTATGGTTTCAGAAATTTGGGACTCTTCCATTTTCTGAAAAAGACAGTGGGAAAAAGTAATGGAAAATGCACCATTTGTTAATTAATAAAATGTTTTTCATATTTCGCATGCAGATGTGGATTTCTCGTATCCAGTGAGGCCTGATGTGGAAATCCTTCGTGGCCTTAATTTAACCCTAAAATGTGGAACTGTTACAGCTCTGGTGGGACCAAGTGGTGCAGGGAAAAGTACAGTGGTACAGTTATTGGCACGTTTCTATGAGGTCTACTTTCGATTTTCTATTTGAATATTACTGAAAACAAGCTTTTATGGTCCCCTAGGAAGGTCTAAAGGTAAATTTATCAGCTAATAACCTGACCTTGCAGCCAACTCGAGGTCGCATAACTGTTGCGGGAGAAGATTTGCGAACATTTGATAAGAGCGAGTGGGCTCGGGTTGTCTCTCTAGTTAATCAAGTATGTATTGATCTTTTCTCTCCAACACTCACTGTTGAATCAGTGAGACACTATTCTCATGCTCATTCTCTCCACCGAAGATTTGACTTGAAATCAAATTCTGGATGATGTCAGTGATTGTCCTGGGCATTGCAATCACTTAATATTTGTTTCTGACATGCATAAAATCTCGCTTGTAGGAACCTGTTCTTTTCTCTGTATCGGTTGGAGAAAATATTGCTTATGCTCTCCCTGATGAATATGTATCCAAGGATGACGTGGTAAAGGCAGCCAAGGCTGCCAATGCGCACGAGTTCATAATTTCAATGCCACAGGTTTGTCATTTCTGAAAGGCTGCTTCTGCATTCCTCTATTTCATAGTTATTCTTATATCTGCTAATTATCTCTCAAGAAATTGACAGGGTTATGACACATTGGTTGGTGAACGTGGTGGTTTATTGAGTGGTGGACAGAGGCAGGTAGTAAATTGATGTGCTGTTTATGCATGCACTTATCATAGCTTTTCATTTTTTTTCCTCTTCACGAGTTTGCAGAGCTATATTGATTAATTGATTATACCATCTTTCTATTTTCAGCGAATTGCTATTGCAAGGGCTCTACTGAAGAATGCCCCTATTTTGATTCTTGATGAGGTAATCTTTGACCTCCTTTGCTTTATCTGTGTGTCCATTGACTTTCACCATGTATGCTCTGCAGTTCAGTTCTGTGGGTGGCCTTAGTATCTTCTTTTTCTTTGTAAATTCTGGTTTAAGCCTGAATTACATGGGCAGATTTAAACTTTCTATTTTTGTAGCATCGAAATCATATTTCCCAATCTGCTCTAATAGGACCATGGTCATTATTTACGTCATAGAATTTCACTCATCCTACTCAAGTCAGAACAGTATAAGTATGAATGACAAATTCTTAGGTATTAGATGATATTGTGATCTGGACCTACTGCATTAGCTACATTCGTTTGAACCAAATAGCTTGACCATGTATATATTAGAAAAAGTATGGGCAGAAGAAATCTGGAACTCCAAAGCATTAGTGACAGACCGATTGTAGAAGAATACATTGTTTCCTGCAAAAAGGATGAAATAATTCTTGTTCAAAGGAAGTTGCACACTTGCTCCTTCGATCTTGATCTGCTATTATAGGTGCTGCCTTGTGACCATTGTAGAAGAAAATCTTGTTGTCTTGATTGATGCTGGAACTGATTTGCATGATTGCTGAAATCAAATTTTCCTAAATTGATTTTTGATTGCTGACTTGTAAGATTGCTTTGAGGATAACCCAATGGAAGTTTCTCCTTCAACCAGGGATGTGATCATAATCCTTGATTGAAATTATACATCTGTATCAGATACGTCTGTATGTATCGTTGTTCAGCCGAGTACCACACCGGGAATTATTCTCTCTATTCTTGGTCTTCCTTGATCTTCATGGGTCTTCTTTCCTTGTGCTGTGCCAAGTAACAATTTTCCTTGAGTGTCAACCCTCCGTGACTTTTCTCCCTTATATAGCTGAGTAACAATCTTCCCTGCTGCTTTTTTCCCTCCTACATAGTAGGTGAGAAATATGGAAAAGAATATTATTGAATTGTGTATCTACATTATTACTCAAAGAGACTGTTTATATAGACACTACAACTCAATCCTTTACCAAGTAGGAAACTGTATACTATTCTTTTTCCTATTTTTATTCTAAGTAGGATTATGTATACCTATTCCTATTCTAAACACTCCTTCTCAAGCTGGTGCATACAAATCATATGTACCTAGCTTGTTACAAATGTAAACAATCCAAGGTCCGGTGAGGGGCTTGGT
>CM040620.1:65681335-65781284 GCA_022817965.1 Solanum lycopersicoides | reverse complement strand
ACTTTCATGTTTAACCTGCATGTGATCAAGCAAACATCAGCTTTCCTACTCAAACAACACTCAGACACATTCATGAAATCAAAGAGCAAGATAATCATACAGTATTGTTACTTCAAAAAAAGTGACCACAGCAAGTCACAATTAAAATGCAAGTCAGAAGAAATTCCGCCGTCTGTAAATTTTCTTTCTTACAGTTCATACACAAATTGCTCACAGTCTCAGCCTTTCTTATCTTTTTTCTTTTTTGACTTGACGAGCTTCAAAAAAATAATTTGACGAGACTAAGTTGTTGTATCTAAAAGGACAACACATTAAACATCAAACTAAAACCACATAATTTACAATGAGTGTTAACAGATTTAGGCCACAGAATGAAGTGTATGGTAAATTAGTTCAGTTAATAAGTCTATTATTACGTATGGAGTAACTAATATAGTTTGTCATGATAATAATATTGCTTTGATCCATAATATTATGATAACAGAAATAAACCAAAATCTTCAAATATGTGTCACTGATCATTGAGAATAAACTAAGTTAAATTCAAATGAGAAGGAAAAGAAGGTAAATAGAACCATGGTAGGAAACTAATAGTGTGATTATGTTACAAACTATTTGTTATATATTTCAAACTTATTGCTTGTTATTTTCAATAGCCGGAATTGTACAAGCACACTTTATCCATGAGCATGCAATATACATATATCAAGTAATGTAAGTGGGATCATACCATAGTCAAGCTTAACATTCGATACAAGATGTGCTTGTCACACAATGCAAACAAGCGGAGCAGAAACCATGACTCTGCTGCCTCATCAGTCACATTAGCACCGCAATACAGCCAGGATGAGAGAAAACCCAATATGCAACGCAGACGAACAGTCTAAGCTTCTCAGTCAAGTCTACGTATCTACAAAATTGCAAAGCTCAGAACATGGAAATCACAAAATGGAATGACCGTAAGTATGGAGAAAATTAAAGAACAGATGCATGTGTTATGACTTATAATTTGCATGAACAAGTTACAGCTATAAACAAGTGCCCAAGGCTTTGTTCTATGGTAAGAGGGCATAATCCACACCATCACGGGTTTCAAACCCGCCCGCAAAGAAAAGTCGGTAATTAAGGAAAAAGGAGGAAGGTGGACCCCATATTGCTGCGTGCGCCACTGCTCTGCCCTCGGAATTTCTCGGTATCGAAAAAAAAAAGTACACCTAAGTAGAAGTCCAGAATAACATATGGCAGCAAAAAAAAAAAAAATATTGGAACTTGGGAACGTTGAAATTTCTCATACAAAAACAGAACCTAAATTTAATTGCAACAATCTACTTAATATTGACAACACATACGAGCAAACAACTTTAGAATTAGAAGTCACTGAATAGAATCGGAATCATTTTTAGGGAAAAATCATTATGGTGACGAGAACCTGTGTGAAAACATTGGAAAAAGCCTAGCCACTGGGATCTTATAAGGAAAGTTAGATCGCCTAGATGTTCTGGTAGTGCCAAACAGTGTTGGAATCATCACTGGACGAGTTGGCAGAACAATAGCCAAGAAAAAGGGTGCGCATTAAACTGCTCATTAGAAAGAGGTCATTCTTACCATGACATCACCGACAATATTGCTGTACACAATGAAACTAGTGAGGACTTCAATCAAGCTCGAGCTATAGAGAAGCACTTTAAGCAAGTAATATAGCGATAGTAGGAGTAGTTTAAATACATCCACTGCAAGTAACCAGCAATTATAGAGAGTGGAAGTTGAGTGAGAATTAGATGGATTGAGGCTACCATAAGTACACATCTAGAACGCTGGACTTAATTGAACATCCCAAAATTTTTTAGTAAGACCCGAACCATTTATTCGTATGTGTATAGGCACGAACTAGGTGATTCCCAATTGCTGCAAGGTGTAAGGCCAAGTCTTTAGTGTGGAAAGAGTTCTGGAGATGAATTACGTATAAGAATCCTCTAGCACAAAGTTGATGTTGAAAGTTCTTACCGCAAGTTTCTGTATAAAGCTTTTACTTGGCGCAACTTCAGATAAGCATATCTCTTATAATATAAAGAGTTATGTGTCCGTCGCCGACCAAATTGAAGGTCTTCGAGCTTCTTCCAATATCAAGTGATCGTCGTAAATCTGAGGTGCAAGTCAAAAAGTTATGATCATTTAATTTTTGACCGGCGTTTCGAAAAGAGATGCGACAGCAAGTGCCCATTGTTGCCGCAAATGGATTGCAAAATGGTTGTAAAAAGTGAGGCTACGAAAAGAGATGAACCAGTTATGTGCCGCAATGTCATTGCTGGCCGCAAATGGTCGCACTGTGGGCCGAAGTACTACTTGCTGTTTTCTCTCCTCTTCTCTTCCTCCTTTCATCAAGTAAGTCCAACTCTAAAGACTTCAAAGGCTTTCCAAATCGAACCCCACATCGATCTGAATCTGTAATAGAAATCTTAGCCATCTTAGCCAGTCTTTTCAAGAAGCGAATTCAAGAATCAACAAAAATTTCTTGACGTTCTTCATCAAGTTCGTCTTCCAAGATTATTAAGTGTTAGGTATGTACTATCATAGTGAAAAAAATCAATTTGTTTAAGCCCTACCTCTATAGTTTCAATTAGTACGATTTAAAAAACTAGGACTTACCAAAAGTCCATGATTTCAGTTCCTTTAATTCAAACTTCCCCATTTATTTCATGAGTCAAGTATATTATTCAATGAAATTTCTACTATACTGATTCGCAAATTATATTTGAAAGAAAGGTCAGTCACTTGAAATTCCTTACAAAATTCACAAATTTTCCTTACACACATAGTAGCATTTTCAGAGAAAATCTTTCTACCATGAAAACTTATATCATAGTATGTTTCAAATAGCTTGAGCTAGGCTCACCAGCTAGTACAATTTAAAATTTTGAGCAAAGATCGGTATGTTCAGTTAGAGTTCAGATTATATTTATTGAGCATAGATAATTATTTTGGCAGAATAATGAGCACATCGACAAGGACGCAAATTAGAAAATCCAAGTCCCATAACCTTATGTGCCACCATAGGAATTTAGATACCGCTCCTTTAGCCCAAAGACTCATAGTGGATCCAAATGACATGAAATAGTACATGACAGCCCTCCGAACAGGTCAACTGTTGACATCCTGAGCTCACATGATATATGTTGGTTGTAACGAACTCCCCACTTAAAGATTTTATATATTTTATAGTTTATGCTGATATGATTATTTATGCAGTTATGGACAAGAATTGACTCTCAAATTACAGTTTTAGACACGTTTTCAGCTTAAGTGCAGGAAACAGGTTTTTACATCATCAAATGATGAAGTTTTTTCTAAAAATAATTGCATATGCTTCATGTTAGTTTCTTTTCTAAATTCAGATATTCACCTATCATGTTTCAGTTAACATGTTTTAGCACATGTCCAGTTTTTCTACTAAAAGTCTGTATTTTTATACTATTAGGTGACTTTAATCAGTTATCTTCAGAATTTTCTCATTCAACTTAGTATGTTCTATTTATTTAGACATTTGTTTAATTCACCTACTTTATATACCATATATTCCATATACAAACGTCATTCGATGTTGCATCGTTTTATGATGCAAATTTAGTTATTCAGGATTAGCAACAGATGCATCATAGGATCACTTTCATCCAACTTGGGTGAGACCTCCTTGCTTTCAAAGCACTCCTGTTTATCTAGAGTATTAGTAGTTAGTAGATGTTGTTATTAAAGTATTCCAGTAGCCTGGGATCTTGTCCCAATAACCTATCTTCGGTACATTAGAAGCTTCATAGACGAGTCACTTGAGTTATAACTTTCACCATTGTTTTACAAACATATGCATATTATATAGATTTCAGATTTTTAACAATAAAGTTATTGAGTTCATTTTCTAAGTTATTGCACTGAATGCTATGTTTTAAAAGTTTCTGCATTATTTAGTATTCAGTCTTATAGTATGCTAGGTCAAGGGTACACTCGGGCCAGACATGGTTTCGAGTGTCAGTCTCGTTCAAGGTGTAGACTCAGATTGTGATATTAATGTTCCAGGAAAATGGAATGATAGATGAAAATGTTGTGCATAACATTAAAGGGGGATGGTTAAAATTGGAAAGTGTCACATGAGCGGTATATGATAGGAATATGCCTACCAAATTGGAAGGCAAGATCTATAAAGTGATTGTAAGGTCAGGAATGTATTGGGATGAATGGAGGGCCTCCAAAGCCCAATTTATCTACAAGATGAGCGCCATAGAGATGTGAATGTTAAGCTGATGTGCATTGTGCGGCAATACAACATTGGAAAGACAAATAATCACATGTTAGAAGCTGCAAGTAACAGAGAGGATAGAATGAGACAATGACGCTTGATATGATTTGGCTACGTGTTACATAGGCCTCCAAGTGCATCGGTTCCTCAATGTGAAAACATGATTATTTAAAGTGTTTGAAAGGGAGAGGTGGACCTAAAATCACATGAAGAGAAGTTAATTGCAAAAAAAAATAGAATATCTTAGAAACCAGGCAGATCTAACAAAAGACAGGAAAAACTGAAAGTTGAAAACCTGCATAGGTGATACCAACTAGACAACAAATGCTTATTAAAAGACTCTTAGTATATTAGAGATATAACCGTTAAAGTATACCAGAGAACCTTTAGTGTTAGATAATCCCTCCGTACGAAGTATTGAAATATTATGGACCCAAACAAGGTATTTATGATGAGGAGGATTCATACAGCCGACCCCAACTAGCTTGGAATTGAGGTGTAATTGTTATTGTTGTAATTTGACAAGATAGAACATTATCACAACCAAACAAATATTGCCCCAGAAGAAATGGTGAGGGCCAATACTTCTTTAGTAGTTGTGCTGAAAAGGCAGACTAGCTTCTTATTGCAGTACACCATGCATTGATTCGGGATTGTTTTACTGAGATTAAAAAAACCATACTAACTTTTCGCCACAATTACTAAAGAAGAAATGGGCTCAAACAACGCCCAGAATTAAACAGTCAGAGAACTGAACAATTGCAAGCAACTACTTCTATGTACACCAAACAATCTGCCCACTGTGCCCCCTAACAATTCCACTCATAAGGAGAAGCTGGAGAACACAAATTGTTCTCACTTCTCAGACTGTAGTACATCAAAATAATAATTCGCATAAATGCTTTCAGAAATATCCATGACCATGCCGGAAAAAGCTAGTTATCAGTGAAAAACCTCATACTTTAGCCAGTAATAATATATTGACGAGAAGCCAATAACCAAGAAGGAGAAAATATATATCTTCAGAAGTCAATTTCAAGCTACTTGATTTATGCATAAATGCTGTACACGAAATGCAGCAATTTTAATCGGAGATCTCTTGCAAAATAAAGAGAGAGATATAAGAAAATAAAAATAAACAATCTCTCACCTACTGTGGGAAACAACACTCCAGAAGCAGGAGTTCATTGCAAAAATAGCGTATATATGCCACAAGCCGGTGTATTCATAAAATGGCTTTTTGTTTGGCCTAAATGACAGCTTGTAATTCACAAAAATGAAAAAAGATACCCATCCATGGAATTGCACGGCAAGGTTTAGAGCTGAAAGAGCTGCAGAAACAGGTTCCTGGACATGAAAGGCCTAGATTAGGATACTAACAACAATACAGCCAAGAAGTAGAGTGCTTAACAAGGAGAAAATGCCAACTTAATACTGTGAAAAACCTGGATTCCATTGACACGCTGAAAAGGCCATTTTCCATGATATTTGACAGGCTTAAGACCAACTTTCTTCCGTTCGTCCTCTCTGGCAAGCATGCAGTGGTAACGACAATCACTAAGGCAGTCCCATTGCTTCCATCTCAGATAAAGTGGTTCCTGTAGATACCATGGACCATCAATGGAAATCCCCCCGGAAGTAAAATTACAATGTTGAGAACATTCGTCCCCCACGCATCCAGTCTTTTCACATTGATCAACACAAGCACTGTAAAACCAGCAATTTCAAAGTCGAAGGGCATGAAGTAAACGTAACATCAAAACGTTTAGATTAACAACAGAAAATTGAATTGATCTTTGGATTCAGCCCATATAGCATGCAAATTAGTAAAAGCTAAGTGCTGCCCGAGACACCAGAAGGTAGACTGAGACATAGATCAAACCAAGCTATAGGGTTACACTAAAAGAGTATAGACATGCATTACTTTCATGTATTTCCTTTCTCCCATTTAGAAAGAAAACTTACAGAACAATATGATTCAGAAATTAGAGAAAATATGGTTACACATATATATGGCTCGAAGTATGCAGACCTTAATGGTTCTTTATTGTGTTCCATGTCCGGTGAGAGCATCCAACCTCTTGTGTCTATCAAAGAAAATATGGAACTTCATTTCTTCACTAGCTTTGGCACCACTCATGAGCTTTGAGAATATGGGCATATGGGGCTTCCTTTACCTTAATTTGGCCCCACTCAACAGCATAACATACAGTAGCCTAGTTTGTTGGGATTTTGACAGCGTGTCACAATTGGTAAACTTACATGAACCAAGAAGAACTAGAAATACAGAGCAATGACTTGCATCAAGTTATGTCTCGACACAGAAGCAAGAAGCCGTAGTTAAGAGGATTATATAGGTCTTTGAAAGTTGAATGTTATAATTTTGTAGTTGTATTCAATCCAACAAAAAATAAAGGTTTTCAGGAGTAATAATATCTACTTCGTTCACCCTACACTTTTGGACCATTCCCGATGCCAAGTAATATGTTTTTTTTTTCATGTGGTAATGGAAGAGGGGAAGAGAAGGGGCATTCGACAGGTATCCTCGATGGAACTGTCATTAGGAGTGAAGATCACCAACCATAGTTCCTGAGGATGACTCCAGTGATTAATAAATGCGGACAGACTAAGGAAACTCATGGGCATCAATTCTCTCTATAGTTACTCTTCTTCTCTTTTTTGCAATTCCAATATTTAAATACATCATCCACCAAATAAGAACTTTGGTAAAACACAATTATAGGACTCTAAATTTATTAATCCAATTAAATAATTGAGAAAAAAAAATCCAGACCTCACAAAGGTTGAACTGATAACCAAAATGAGGTGAAACTTTTGTGCAAGTTCTTAGCGGTTTCGCTATCTGATTTACTTCATAAAGAAATCAACTTAGCAAAGGTAAAGTAAACACTAAGAGTGAGCCTATATAAGTTTGATTATACCAAATTAGCTAGGTAACATACAACGAGAAAACTTAAAGGCCAAGATGCATTAGTTTTTAATTAACTCATGCATCCATCTAAAAGGGAATATCATCTAGTGGCCCATCTACAGATAGTTCAGCATGGAACGATCAACACCTGTAGTTTCATCTTACTAGATAGAGCTAATTTTTCTAATCTCTTACAAATTAGCTTTTAACCTCAATAGACAACAGAAGATGTTTTTTAATCTTGCATTTGTATGTCCAAGCTCACACTAAATCAAGTAAACTTAGGCCCATCTTCTCTACTTGACAAAGGTTTCAGAAATCAAAGTGAACAAAAACATCAGAAAATATACTAATGAACATGGCAACTACTAGCAATCGATTGCTTCCGTGAATTCTAAATTGTAAATCTAGCAACATCAACTGCTATGTTACATTATTCACCAGAAATTAGCTAGAACTGAAGACAAACCAGATACATACTTGAATCAAAGTGAACAGTTGAAAATAGCAAATAAGAGTGAAGCTGCGTTTACCTGTAAATCGGATCGGCATTGCCAGCAGTGGCATGAAGGAGTCCAAAAATAGAAGAAAGCACAGCAAAGAATATAAGGAAACGACACCGTGCCATTGTAGAAAAGTCAAAATTTAAAAGAAATGCTACAGAAACAATAGATGAAAGTGAAATTTTGCGTACTGAGTTGACTGATTGTACACTTCCATCAATATCTCTGTGTATTAAACAGAGATTGATACAACAGTGATGAAAGCATGAGTTAATTTGACTAAAAGCATGTGGGATAGATGAGCGACTTGGTTAACAACCAAGAGAGAGAATTAGTCGACGGGATTTGAGGATGTGTTACGGAATCCCGTGAACAGAGCACTCCCAAATGATAAGACACGTCACACGTGGAGTATCTCTGTCGTTTTACGTATTTGCCCTCCATTTAATTCTACAGACCCTTTTATTTTGCTTCTTAATACCTATCATGGTTTTCATACTCAGACTTAAAATCGACACTTTCTACTAAGGAGAAATACTCTCATTTAATATATCATATTTTTTGTGAGATAAATTTTATAAATTTCAGAAAAGTAATTAAGAACGATGATAAAAATTTAAGACTAAAAAAAGGTAAAGGTAATACATGTCTTACTTATTGAATAGATGCAGCAATGTAATAATGATGGATTAGAGTTAAAGAGGTGTCTGATCGACACAATTTCGTTAAATTTTTTTGAATATTATTGTAATTATTTAAAATTTATTAAATATAAATTTATAAAATGATTCGAATTATATTGAATTCATTAATATGTTAATCCAAATAAATATTGTGAATTGATATAATTGAGTTAAATATTTAAGTCCAATAAATATGGATTTAATTAAGTGTAAATTTTGAATATAGCATAATATGTAGTAGTATTATCAAGTTATGGCATTAGAGTTTTAATTTCATTTTGTAGCATTTAATATCTCACTCTATAGCATTTAATTAGTAATTATATTGTTAATTATAATTTATTAAAAGCATTTGTTATTAAAAATTAATTAAAAAATAAGTGGATAAAGTGCTAATGAATAATTAATTTTAATGCCTAATAATTCTGACAACATAAATGAAGTGCTAATGAGTAATTAATTCTGACAACTAATTTTCAATTATAATTAATGCGCAGTAATTTAATATGCACGCCTGAGAATTTGAAGGGATTACTTTTTTATTGAGTTAAATTAAAGGTAGATAAATGATTAGCATTACAATTATTCTTCATTCTAAAATTTGTCTATTACTTTAAAATTTCTTTCAACATATAAGTCATTTTTTCCCCCAAGAATTGAAGATTATTTTCATAGCTACATATTTCACTTCCGATGGATAACTTTGTGTCAATTTTAATTAAATTTTAAATTTTGTATATAGCATTTTATACCGTAATATTATCAAGTTATGTCATTAAAGTTTCAATTTCATTTTGTAGCATTTAATATCTCACTCTATAGCATTTTATTAATAATTATATTGTTAATTATAATTTATTAAAAGGAGTTGTTATTAACAATTAATTAAAAATTAAGGGGATAAAGTAATAATGGATAATTAATGTTAATAATTAACACACTGATAACACAAATTATGAAACTTTTGTTTCTTTATTAATTGATACATTTAATGCAGGTAACACGTTTTTTTAATATGAATAGTTGCACTTTTTAGGGAGTTTAATTAAAGTTAAATATATGATTAGCACGTTTTTAGGGATATTAAACATTTTTAAATTATCATCATTGCTTTAAATATCTCTAGTTAGTTAAAATAATATTATTTTTTGAATTAATTCCTTAAAAAACTCAACCAGATAATAAAAATATTTTTGGATTTTCAGAATACTTTTAGATTGTCATTTTCAAACATATTTGGATCAACGTTACAAGTAGTCTTCTTTCCAAAATTTCACGATTATTTTCAGATTGCTTTCAACGTATAAGTCATTTTTTCTAAAAATTCAAGAATATTTTCATAGCTGCATATTTCACTTTTTTTTTAGTAACCTGATAAATTTTGGCATACAATATATGTTTCTATTTAAATTATAATATATACTTTTATATTAATTTTGTATTGAAAATGTATTGTGTTTGTTTAATTGGAGTATTGTATAGGATAGTGAATGATCTATTAACTGTGTATGAAGTATGTATGAATTATATGAACTGATTATAAATTTGTGTAACGTTGAAGTCTGAATTTTTTTTTAATAGTGTATGAAGATTATACGAAACGTGTATCATTTGTGTATGAAAGTCCATTTTTATTTTCAAAATTACAGTATATGTTTCTAATGAAATTAGAATATATGTTTTGCATTAATTTTGTATAACGGGTAGACCAAATCTTGAAAGATGGAAGGGGTTTATTGACGTGAAATTCAAACGTACAAAAATGACTTGCAGTAGATGCCGTCAAGTTGGACACAATAGAAAGACATGTTCAAATTATCCTGTGCAAAAACAATGATTTCGTAATGTTACATTTGTTATTGTGTTGTTTTGAATGTTAGAAACACGTTTTGTTTTATTGAGTGCAGTTGTTATCATTGACATTTATAAAGTTTGGTTTCGTAAAAAATTGTCATATATATATCATTTGTTTCTGATACATATGTCAAAGTTCAATATGACATTCATAATTCATACAATGTTTATACATTATAAATATACATTGAACTATACTGTCATTCATAAAATGTTCATATAGTATTAATACAATGTTCATACAGTATTCATACAATGTTCATATATGTACCATTTGTTTCTATTACATATATCCAATTTCAATATGGGATTCATAATTCATTCAGTGTTTATACATTATATATATACATTGAACTTTACTGCCATTCATAAAATGTTCATATAATATTCATACAATGTTCATATATATACCATTTGTTTCTGTTACATATATCAAAGTTCAATATGACATTCATAATTTATACAATATTTATACATTTTTCATACAATGTTCATATATTTTTGCATATTGCAATCGAAATTTATACAAAAAATCATACACGTTTAATAAAGTGCAAATATTCATTTAATCATACTATCATTAAATACAATAGTTAATATATTATGACATATATAGTTAAATATATTTCATACAACATGCAGAGATGAGTGTTACAAGATCTCTACAAGATCTTTAAGCATAAAAATGATTGTCCCTCTTATAACTTCACTCTTTTTCATTATTTTGTTTTGCCATAAATAAAAATAACAATCTTAAAATTCAACACAAATAAAAAGATTCTAAAGTGTCCCACAGATTCATAGTAAAAAATGTAAAAAAAAAAAAAAAAGTTCATCAAATCATTTGACTTATTTCAAAAAGTAACAAAAAAGAAGTTTTGGAAGTTTCCCTTTGGTTCACTTTCATTTTAGCAAAAATGAATTTCACCTTATAGAAAAAGAATCCCATTAGTCCATGATTTATTACTACTATATTATTCATCATTTATTCACCTTCTTCTTTCTCTCTCTAGAATGCCTCAAGTTGATTTGAAAACTCTAGTTACGGCCTGTGCCGGTGGTGGAAGTGACCGGAAAGTTGCATGTGATACTTTGGCTGACAGTGACGGAGACGGCGAAAAACGTGTGAAAGACGATTTGGATGATGAGGAGAAGCAATCGGAACATCCGCAAAAATAATTTCACCTTCGAAAGATGCTGAGTTCGATTGGTTTAAAGCTTGAAAGAGAAATATGTTTTTGTGAAGTTTGATCAGTATTTTGGGAAATCAGTATTCTAATGTATGCTCAGATTTAATATGACAGAGAAATTAGGTGTGCTCTCTTTAATTAATTAACGGAAAAGGGCCTAAAATACCCTCGAAGTATTAAAAATGGTACACAATTACCCCCCATCCACCTATTGGCCCCCAAATACCCTTCACATCCACCTTTGGGTCCAAATTTACCCCTTCATTAACGGACTAAAATTAAAAATAATTAAATAATATTTTTTTAATTACGTGGCACTCAACCATTGGTTGTAATTTAATTATTTAAAATAATTCTAAACCCACCCATTTTAACTAAACCCGCCCCAAATATTATTAAACCCGCCCCACTTTTAAAAATACCCCATCTAATTAAAAAACGAAAAAGTGCCTAAAATACCCTCGAAGTATTGGAAATGGTACAAAATTACCCTCCATCCACCTATTGGCTCCAAAATACCTTTCCTACCCACCTATTGGCTCCAGAATACCATTGTCATCGATCTTTGGGTTCAAAATTGACCACTTATTTAACGGTTTTAAATTTAAACTATATATATATATATTTTAAATACATGACACTCAACTATTTGGTATAATTTAACTTATTAGTATAATTTATAAATCAATTCACTATCCACTCATTACTAATTATACCCACCAAATTAATAAACCTGTCACATCACTAATACAACAACAGAAAAGCTACTGTCAATGAGTGTTTTAAAAATTTGAGGCGAAAATAAATTTAGAAGTAAATTGTCATACATTCAAGTATCAAAATAAGAACTATCGATAAATTTAAAAGTCTGACTATGTTCATCTTAATTATTCTTTCGTCTCAATTATGTGATGTTACTTCACAGATAACTTTTTGAAAAATAATATATTAAAGGTTTGTAATAGAATGCATTCATAAAATTTTCAAGTCACAAAATATTTTCAACCCACAAAACATTATCAAACTAATCTGTAATGCTTGCCCCTCCAAAAATAGCAGTTTAAGAAGTTCCACTGTGCCATTACATACTAAACAAAAACTGTAAATCAATACTTAGCAACTACTTTCTAATGCTTGCCCCTCTTTGCCTTAAGCTTGCCAATCTTTTTCTCCTTGTCCTTTTTTAACTGATTTGAGGTCACACATTCTTTGCCTTTCCAAGTTAGCTTTTTTGGTGAGTATGGCAAATTAGTAGGGACAACAACACCATTTTCATCACCCTTAAAACTAATCCTTCTTGAACCAATTGGTTGTTGTAGCATCTTCTTCATTTGAAGTCTAGTTTTTTCTTCAGATATCACTCGAGGTGCAAGGACTGTATCATCATCCTCAGATTCAATACCGTCTTCAACTTCATCCTCATCAAAATTTGGAATTGAAGGTGCAACAACTTTTTCTTTTCCATCGTTTTTAGACCTCTTTGGGAGTGCATCAACTTTGTCCTTTGAAATATTTTTTCTCTTTGATTTTGAAGGACCAACAGCTTCATTGAATTCTTCACTTGATTGATGGCTTGTCAACCATTCTTCAAGAAAAGGACATTATAGACAAAAAAAAAAAGAAGAGAAAAGAGCCATATTAGACAACAACAAAATATTTAAAAAAACAGAGGAATCTATCAAGAGGAAAGAAATATGGACCACATGCTTCAACGTAAAACTTTACATACGTATATAATATAATACCTAAAATCTAAAAAGTGGACCATTCAATAAAATATTTCATACCTAACAATAGTAAATGCAGATCTGCCTAACACAAATTGAAAAATATTATGAAATAAAGGGAGAAACTATGAGTAAAGGCAGAAAAGAACAAACTTGAGACAACAATAAAAAAATCCTACTCAAAATCAATATAGTAACACATAACACTAACATAAATAGACAACACTAAACAAATTGTTGTATCACCATAAATAATTGTCAAAAAAACACAGAATACACGAAAAATTAACATAAATAGAAATCGATTCTCAAAACAAGTAACATCGATTAAAACCTAAATCCTAACTTAAATTTCGAAGTGCACAAAAGTTCTTACTTGAGTTCAAGTCGAGATTGTGAACGAAAATATCCTCTGTAGATCTTGATCGTGAGGAACACGGTGGAAGTTGCTACTTGAGAAGAAGAAGACGATGGAGTTGCACAATAGAAGTTCTTGCACTATCTGTAGATTGTGAAAAATGGAGGAATAAGGTTTTAGGTTTTTTTAATTAGATGGGGTATTTTTAAAAGTGGGTCAAGTGGGGCGGGTTTAGTTAAAATGGGTGGGTAATGGGTGGGTTTAAAATTATTTAAATAATTAAATTACAACCAATGGTTGAGTGCCACGTAATTAAAAAATATTATTTAATTATTTTTAATTTTAGTCCGTTAATGAAGGGGTAAATTTGGACCCAAAGGTGGATGTGAAGGGTATTTGGGGGCCAATAGGTGGATGGAGGGTAATTGTGTACCATTTTCAATGCTTCGAGGGTATTTTAGGCCTTTTTCCGATTAATTAATAGAGAGAGAAACATGTGCTGCCTTTAATTGATTAATAGAGAGAGAAAATGAAAAAGGACGTGCAAAATTAATATGGTAGAAAGAGAAGAGTGTAAATAGGGGAGAGGTTGAGTATATTGGGGGAAGATAAAAGAGTATTGGTGATATGGGGGTGGGTATTTATTGGGTAATTAAATATTAATCAATTATTTAAAATAAAATCCCTAATTTCTAGATTTTATTTTTTAAAAAGCAACTATATAATATGAAGTTTAATTAATATTTAATAAATAATAATTTATAAATTATATGATAAACATTAAAAGGTAATTGATTAATATTAATAATTTATTATTTATATTAAAAAATTTATTAATATTTAATAAATAATAATTTATAAATTATATTATAAACATTAAAAGGTAATTGATTAATATTTAATAATTTATTATTTATATTAAAAAATTTAAAAGTTAATTGATTAATATTTAATAATTTATTATTTATATTAAAAAATTTAATAGGTAATTGATTAATAAATAATAATTTGTTGATAAAAGGTAAGTGAATAAATGAAACTAATTATTTAAACATAATAATTATTAGTTAAATAATAAAATTTTTTTTTTAATTAATATATTATTAATTAATATGCTATAACTTGATAATAATATGCTATAACTAGCATACATAAATATGATTTATTAATTATTTAAAAAAAAACATCAGTCTATAACCTTATTACTTAACAATAAATTAGATTTTAATTTAAAAATTAAAATACTAATAAAATTATGCTAATGAGAAAATAAACATGACATAAAAAAATAGATTATACAAAAAAATTGCATAAAATCACGTAAGGTTGAGAACGAGAAGAAAATGAAATATAATCATATAAAATAAAAAATAAACTTCTAGAAATTTTTAGAATAATAAAAATAAAATAGAACTTAAAATAATAGAAAAGAAAAAAAAATAAAAAAATAAAAAATGGAATTAAAAAAAAAAGTAATCAACTGATAATTACACGATGTAACCATCAATTCACAACCTCTTGGTTGTGAATGAAAGAGTGTAATTACCTCTGCCAATTACACCAATTACCTGCTGATCAAGTAATTACCTTGTCCAATCAAACAGGATAGACGATGTAATTACACCAAATTCAATTACCAGGATGTTCTTCCAAACATGTCCTTAATGTCTTTTTGAAGTCAATTTTTCTATACTACTTGAATGATAAATATGCTAGATTAAAAAATTGAAATGCATTTGAATGACTATCTAAATTTTTGAGTTTATTTGAGCCAAAAAATTTCAATACTAATTGATCCAAAATTTGGAGAAAAAGAATCTCATTTCAATTTTTCTATATATTTTGTGTAATTTTTTTATAAATTCTTAAAGCAAACATGACAATATTGCAAAATATTCAAATTCTATTACTTCAAATTGATCTAAATATATTTGTTGAGTATGATGTTATTGATGATGAAATTAAATGAGAAATTTCTGATCATAATATAAAAACAAATATGACTGTCGACATCATCCTTGATAAAAAATTTCAACTTTTAAGATTATTTTTTATTTTTTTCTCCATTTTTTGTTTTTAATTTATTTGTTGAAATTTCTTTTCTAAAATCAAATTTTATAGAATAGTGCAATGATTGAGAATAATTAATCAATGTATGAAGTAATTATAATGATCATTAATTACTTATTAGTTTCCTAAGTTAGTCAAATATCTATTTTTAAAATTAATTAACTATTAAAAATTAATATAAAGAATATTATAATTTATGCATTAATTTTATAAAATGAGTAATATTATCAACCAACTATTCATATTAAGAATGACATATCTATTATAATTAACTAATGCATATATATATTTAACCTTTTGAAACTAATATCGACATCTAAATAATACATAAATTCTTACAACTAATTTCTTTGTTATCGATACTTGATAACTCTAAATTACTACCAAACAAGCTACTACCAAACAAGCCTTAAATTAAAAAGGAAAAAACACAAGACGACAAATTGGAATTTGGGGACTCCGGATAAAGAGAAGGCATGTTTCTTCCCTCTTCTCCTGGCCATTTATGCACACTTTAAATCAAAAATCTAAAAGAAACTCAGTTTTCAAAAGAACTTGTTAAAAGTACTACATGGCTACTGTACCCAACACCTTCTGTCTCCCCCTCACCCCCTTCGCTTTACAACGCCGGCGCAACCACCGGCTGTTAATCCACCGTTCCAATGGACCTCCTCAGTTCTCCATCTCAACAGCACAACCATTTCGTTCACAATTTGTTAATTGCCGGAAACTGAAGCGGTCCGTCGTATCTTCGGCTTATATTACAGGCCCTGCTTTTGATGCTTTTGTTTCAGAAAGCGACCCTAAATTTGAAAAATCGGATGATAGTTTAGTCGCGGTTCAGCCAATTGAAGTTATCCGTTGGGGCTTTATATGGAAACTTGTTTCTCGGCACAAGTTGAAGCTCCTTGCTTCTGTTTTATCTCTTGTCGTCTGCACCACTTGTTCTCTTTCCCTGCCTTTACTTTCCGGTATGCATTTTTTTTTTGAAAAAGATATAATATAATCTACTACTCCATAAATGTGCTTTTACTTGTCACGTTTCACTTGAGTCAATATGACTAATGTTTAGATCTAAATTAACTTAGACTAGTTTGATATTAAATTTAAAATTTAAATGTTCGAACTATTAGTTGCAATTCTTTCATATAAATACTATGAATATTGGTTAAAATTTTGGACATTGATAAAGTAAAATGTGACATGTAAAAGTGTAAGGTACTCATATAATGTGAATGATATTGTATTAAAACTCTACCTCGAAGATAAAAACTTGATAAGCTTTTAATGAGTGGCAGTTGAATAAAACTAGAATAGTATCAGATATTGTGTAACGTCTCAAATTGGAAAGAATGTCATATAAGTTGAAAAAGGAGTACTCCTATTTTTTTTTTTTTACTTGTTATTAGAAAGAGCATTGATTTTCAGTAATTAGGAGGAAATGAAGTGCTAACATTCTCATTTTCTGAAATGAATTGTAATTCGTAATAGATATTTCAGGTTTTAAGGCAGTGAGATGGTGACACAAATCACATTCTTTTCGATTCAAATTTCAATATTCAGTCTAAAAAAAGTTATATGTCTACCAACAGTAAGATAGTGGAAATGTTTACTTTTTCTACTTGTTGGCATCGTCATTCAATTGAATCCCCTTCGATAAAACCTATATTGCTTAGATAAAGCAAAACTTTTTTTGTATATTTATACATTAGTGAATCCCCTTAACGGGTGGTAAGTGTCGCATTCTAGCATCTTTTTTTTAATCCCCTTGTTAAAAATTCTGAGCCGCCATTGCTTGGAGCGGTAAAAGATAGTTAATGAATAATTGTGATAGTTAACATCTTGCCTTATTTCTAAAGCATTTAGTAGAGAATTGTAGATCTGCGTAGACAATTTTTATCAGATATCTCATGAGTGAGGATGTGGGATACTAGTATATCAATATGCAAAAAACAATTTCTGTTGAATATGGTTCATCCAAGACCAGTTGTCCATATGTGGAGTAGCTTAAGATTATGTTAAGCACCTCTAGCTCAGCTTTTAAGATGATGGATATTTCTGTCTTAAGCATGCTGATGCAAGAGATAATACGAACATATGGAGAAGTTTTAAGTATGTATAGTTCGCTTTAGTTTTTAGAATGACAAGGTTGAGTACGAAAGAGTTTGCGTATTCATTATTTGGTTTGGCAACGGGGTGGTCAATACTACAGGGCAGTTGCATATGCAAACCATATAACTATTCCAGCCAAAATTTGAACCGAATACTTGGGAGTGCATTATTTTATTGCAGGAAAGGTTCAAGTTTTGGGTGTCGCACGTTAAAGTTGTTTGACCTATCAGAGACAATTTCAGATCTGAGTTGCCAATTTCCTTTCTGTCTGCTTATTTTCGTTGAAATGCTGGGTGTGTTACTTACATTATGCTGAAAATCAATTAGATGTAAATCTGTCAGCCCCTTGGAGCAGAGAAAATAAAAGTGACAAGTCAATTAATTAGTAGTTCAGGATGGTATCACCCATATTACGCAAGATTGTTGGTGAAATTTCAGCACAAGTGAAAAGACACTTTGATAGAGTGGTGTCACTAAGCCAAATTTCTTGAAATTCTAGTTAAAATTATGATACCGATACAATTGCATATGGAACCACATAAGCGAGAGTAAATATACTCCCTTCATTCCAAAATAAATGGTTTATTGGGGGTGTGATACACTCCAAAAGAAAGTTAATTAAAGATTAATTTGTCAATATTACCCTTTTGTTTCTTCCCAAACTTTTCGTAAAACTAGAGAGTTGAAAATCCCATGAAAGAGAAATTTTGGAAAAAATTAATTAATACATCTTTGGACTTTGAAAAATTCATTTATTTTAAAACATTGAAAAGGTGCGATAATTTCTTTTATTTTGAATCTGGAGGAGTATAACTTATGTTTTAAATAGAAAATTTATGCTGCGTAGGCCTTACAATTGCTTGAGATTATCATTGCAGGAAGATTTTTTGAGGTACTTATTGGAACAAGAACAGATCCTCTGTTGGAACTGCTCAGTAAAGTGGCACTTCTATATACACTGGAGCCTATTTTTACAATTATCTATGTGGCGAACATAACTTCCATTTGGGAGAAGGTTATGTCCAGCTTAAGGGCTCAAATTTTTCGGAGAGTACTGATTCAAAAGGTGAACACTAAAATCAGATTAGGTAGCTGTCCAAATTTTATCTTGATGTATGATGATGTGTTATAAAATGATAATTAATAAGTGACGTCTTGAATTTGGACGGCTAAAGTCATTAATTATCAACATTTGAACGGTTGAACCCAAAGATGCATTTGTAGCTTCTGTGACTGGGGCAATTTTGAATTGGTCTCATACTAGTCTCATGGATTTAAGGCATCACATCTTTTAATTACTTTATTTCTCATGATTCCTTGGTAACTGTAGCATTCTTCTAACCTTGTTAATAATCACTGCCTATAACCTTTTTGTAATTGGAAAGATCAATCAACTGAATTGCAAAATAGATATTTTACCTACCAAAAAGACATACGTTGCTTTTTCACTTCTACTGCTTTGGAAATGTTTGCCAAGATTTATTGTAGCATGGAGAAGATCAATCAACTGATATATGAAATAGTTATTGCCGTACAGGAACATATATATTTCCTTTTGGCTTCAAGTGCTGTGGAAATGTTTTCCAACATTTACTCTACAAGCTCATTCAGCTCATTCTTGTAACACTTTGCCTTTCTTTCTCTTTGCAGATTGACTTTTTTGACCGTTACAAGGTATGATACTTCATTAATTGTGCCATCTATTCCATGATACAAGGTCGTACCTACCCATGCGTGCTTGTATGAATTCCAAATAGATTTTACTTTATTTACTCAGGTCTAAGGATGTGCTGGTTAAAAATGCTTGCTTTTTAGGTCCCTTCATTTTGGCCTTGGTCTAAATGCTTGAAGCTTTTGAGAGAACTACCTTTCTCACACATGCTGCTGTACAATATCCCTGTTTTATTTCAAAGGAAGACTCTTCTACTATTAAGGAAGCAAAGTGCCTTATTGATCTGGAAAATTTCTTACACCTGTGGTTGTAATGGTTTTTAATTTATTCTCTGTTTGAGTGTTCAACATGTACTTCTTTCTGTATTTTTTATTTCAAATATAGACAAATACTTCCAGTTGCTGAATAGCCTTCTTCAGAGACTAGAAACAAGGAAAAAGCATAGGAAGACTTCATGATTCTGTACAATTTTTTTTCCCCGAAGAACCAGAAGTTTTCATGTTGTTAGTATACTGCATCTAGAAGGTTTTGTCTTGGAATTTTGTTTGCTTAAAGCTTCTTAAAAATGTCTCGTGGAATCTACCTGATGCAAGTATGAGTTATAACTTCTGAGGCAGCCTTTGAGCACTGTGGTTTTGCAGCTTTTGATTGGTTTTTTCAGTTATAAGAGAGATCATATAACCCTGAGCAGATGATATTATGACTTGTGTGGATGCTGTCGGGGAGGGTGGAGTATGCAGTGTATACTTGGTCTTACTCTTTCGTAGGCCTTCCAAGTTTGGCTGTCTACTTAAGACTCATATATTTGGCATTTTTGTTTAAAGCTCTTCCTATGCCTACCTATTATTCATTACATTTTCTATTTGCAGGTTGGTGAATTAACAGCTCTATTAACATCTGATCTGAGTTCTCTCAAAAATATTGTCAGTGAGAATACTTCACGGGATCGTGGTTTTAGGGCACTATCAGAGGCAAGCTACTTTCACTAAACAAAAGTGAGCTTTATATTTATTTGGAATCAGCTCTCTTTCTCTTTGATTGCAAAGTGAGTCCAATCACCAATGTTGGATCATTAGAACAATTCTAGTGTTCTTTTTCTTGGGTAAAATTTTTCTAATGTTCCGTTTCCGAATTTTTTTGTTCTTAAGATTTTTTAGACACTACTCTTTTCTGATTTATTTTGGAAATGTACACGGTGAGGCCTCAATTGCATATTTCTTGACTCCAAATTTTCAGCTACCGGCTTTCCCTTAATGACACTCAAATGCATTGTCCATTAATTTTATTTCTCCTTCCTCTCGTCCACTTTCTGCTTTTTCTTTGTGAGTACCTAGCATCATGATCTTTCACATAGCTGGTTCTCTTTTTCATGCAGGTGGTGGGAACATTATCCTTATTGTTTGCTCTATCTCCCCAACTTGCACCAATTCTGGGCTTGCTCATCCTCGCAGTGTCTATTTTAGTCGGTAAATATTTTATTTTCGATATTACTGTTTTTTCTGTGCACTCTAATAAATTATAGATATTGGTAATACCTTTGTTGAATTCTCAGCTTCTCAGTACGCACTTGATAGTTGTAATCATAATAAAACACTAATATAATATTCAGCTTGACTTATATAATTTAATTAATATAACTTATAAATTCTACTATTGTCACATCCTAGACCCCATTTGTGGGATCACACTAGGTATGTTGTTGTAGTACAATTGTCATATTAGCTTGATTGTATTGACTATATGTGGAGATTACTTATATTGCTCAAGACCATATAATCTTGGTATACGCAAAAGAAAAAAATAAATACCATATCAAATATGGGTTATTGATATGATAGCAAAAGCCAGTAATAAGTAGAAATGAAAATGCAGAAAGTAGATAATTTGTGGGTTTTAGACTCTTAGTGCCTGTTTGGATTAGCTTATTTGTAGGTGCTTTTGACTTTTAACTTTGGAGGTGTTTGGAAAGGTTAAAAAGTGCTTTTAAGCACTCACTTTTAGGCCAAACAAGTTCTAAAATAAGTCAAAAGCCAAAAGTAGGGTATCCTCTACTCATGACTTTTAGCTTTTGACTTATAAGTTACTTCTTAAAAAAACTTCCACACAGGCACTTAGTAATGACTGGTATTGTGTTTGAGTTGTATGTGCGCCTTTCTAATGAAAAAGAACTTATTAGCTCTGTTCAAGAGGTCAACTGTAAATGTCTTCCAAGCTCATGGACTGGTCCAAGCATCAATAGCTGATTCTGTGACTGAATCATTTTCTGCCATTCGCACTGTAAGTTCATGATCTATAGCCCATTCAGATTTTACCTCAACTTCTGTAACTTTACTAAATTTCAGATTTTCCTGTGATGCCCTTATGCTTCTTTGATGGTAATGAATACGACTGTACTGGCCTCTTCTGCAGGTGAGGTCATTTAGTGGGGAGAAGCGTCAGATGTCAGTATTTGCTCGCCAGGTAACATAGAGGCTATTTGATTTCTTAGATTTAGTAAGGACTAGAATTTCCATACTTGCTGTTCTAGAGATGCTAGAGTGTATTTGTGACAGGTACTTGAGTTTGAGAGTAGTAGCATAAAGATTGGGACCTTCAAATCCTTCCATGAGTCAGTGACGAGAGTGGCAATTTATATCTCGTTGATGGCTTTATATTGCCTTGGTGGAAGCAAAGTAAAGGCAGTAAGTACTTTAAGCAAAGTGATGGATATTTATATCTTACCTTCAAAAAAACAAAAGATGGATATTTATTCTTCAAGTGTTTTTCCATCTTAAGATGTAATTTGTTTTCAAGTTTTGAGTATTACATATGGCGGCACTGTTTTAAAAATCCACTGGTAAATTTATATCTGGAGACTCTTCCTCTAAGGATATGACTTTATTTTTCTATTAACTGATCAATTAAATTATACCATATGCAGGGTGAATTATCAGTGGGAATTATGGCTTCATTTATCGGATATACATTTACATTAACTTTCGCAGTGAGTTCACCTTTTTTTTTTATGTTGCTCACTTTTTTTCCATTTTATCTTCCATCATCTACTTAACATATTAAGCATTATAGGTTCAAGGCCTCGTAAATACCTTTGGAGACCTTCGTGCAGCTCTTGCAGCAACTGAGAGAATTAACTCAGTTTTATCTGATGCTGAAATTGATGAAGCGCTTGCATGTTCTTTAGAGAAAGACATGAAGCAGAAGAAGGTCCATGATGAGACTTTAGAATTATACTTGGTGAATGATTCTCATGAGAAGAAGCAATCTACCAAGACAAGATATATGTCTACACTAAAATTTGGTAGCAGTGTGCGAAACTTGGCGGAGACTGGTGATATCTGTCTTGAAGGTGTATACTTCTGCCATATCTGATATTTTGTGCTGCTTGTATAATTATCTGTCTATCAGTCTATATCTATTTATCCATACTATCTTAAAAACATGAACTCACTAACCACTAACTTGAATGCTAAATTACTATACTACCCCCAACTAAAATCAGCCCTAAACTTGAATGCTGAATTATTAATATCCAACTAAAGCACCCAAAGAGGGGTTCTCTCATTTTTAAACATTATATTATTCTTAAAAGTTATTAATATGTCTGCAAATTTTCTTAATGTTCGACCCTTTGTCTAATTTGGTTATTTGAAATACCACTTTAGTATGATATTATTTTTGCACTAATATTTTTTCTTTTTTTTAATTTATTTCTTCCATTCTTTATTTGCTTTAGATATTCACTTTCATAACTCATATTGAATTACGTATTTAATTGTTGCTCTTGATATCCATAACTCTTATGTTTTTTATATTCATAACCTCCAAATATTTAATTCAAAGCTTTAGGATTTCTTATGGTATTCCTTCACTTTTATCTATATAAATCTATCTTAGGCCCCTACCTAAGGTAATTACTTTTCATTCTATAGTTTAAGTAGTGAAACACTTATAGTATTATTGTACTATTTTCATGATGTAGTTTGACTCGATGAAGAAACGCTTAAATTTTGATGGGTTAACGTTGAGGGTGTCGAAAAGAACTCTAAAAATTATGTAGTGATTCCCTATAATTTTCCTATCTATAGTATATATTGTTATGAATCAAGTCTGAAGAACAATGTGTATATTGTATATTTTCTTCGCTATCTTTTTTTTTTCTTTTTTTTTTCTCTATTTAATTTAATTCTTTTATAAAATTTGTATTTTTATTTGGGCTAAAAAATTTAGTTGAAATTCTTGAATTTTTAAAGTATTTATATTATTCAGCATGGGATACAGAGAACTATATATATTATTAAAAGTGGGAAGCTCCAAAGTGCAAAGTTGGATTATCTTATTACGCCTAAACCAAGTTAAATATCTATTTAATTAATATTAAATAGTATTATTTAAATTACTTTTGGATTGTAAGTTATTTATTAGCAAGACAATCAATGATCATTAATTAAATTGTATAATGAATAAGCCAAAAAGAAGTAAACTAACGTGTGCACCTTCTCCTTGACATGAAATTTACGTGATGCAACTTCCTAGCACTAATTGAGAATTAAGTGTTTCTAATGTGCACATATCACCCTTCGGGGTGGCCCAGTGGTTTGAGCTTGGGACTTCCATGTTGGAGGTCTCAAGTTCGAAACCCCTTGCCAGCGAAAGCAAGGGGTTTGCCTTCTGGGTCGAGCTCGTCGCACAAGGCTTGCCTAGTGCGGGTTACCTCTCCTATGTGGTTTGCGAGTTATTGCATAGGAGCGGGGTTTTTACCCTGTGCGCACCCAAAGGGTAGCGGCTGCGGGTTTCCCTTGTCATCAACAAAAAAAATGTGCACATATCCTCCTTTATAATGGTGAAGAAGATAAAAGGAGAAAAATAATGTCTTGCTCCAAATTGATTTAGCCCCCAGTTATTGATATTTAATAGCAACAACCATGAAATGAGCTATAAATATATGTTTGAAACCGTGTACGAGAGGAGAGTAAGAGACCCATGTATTGTTGGGATTATGAAAGAAGAGCAAGAGTCATGTTTTGTTCGAATAGTTATATAAAGAAACTTTTGAGTGTTGTAACTTGAGGGAGTCGTGGTTCACGAAGGGATATGAGGATGAGGATTAAAGGATGATCACTACAAGATGCTGTCAGGTTCTGTTTGCATATATATATATATATATATATATTTCTATATATATATATATATCACATCTATTATGCTCTGTTTGCATATTCTGTAAAAATATATATTTATTCTTCTACGCTTGGTCAATTTGTGTCGAACCTACTTTTACATGCATTTACCATTAAATATGTAGCAGAAAATTCATTTAGCATGACTATATTATTTTAGATCCCATTATTTTAATTAAATTCACCTATTTTTCTTGTCATGAATGTTAATATATGAACCATATTAAATTTAACTTTTGTAAAAAATAATAATATTAACTTTTAGGATGACTAAACATTTAATTTCGACTGAATATGATTTTAACACTCTCATCACAAATTAAAGAGGTATGCATTATTAGTTCCAATGACTTTCACATTGCGAAGCAGATGATGAATAGTTTTATTCCTATTTTATAACTCAACACAATTGTTTTGTTAGATATAATTATATTAATTGCCTTGTCTATTATGATTTATATAATTATAGATTATTGATGAATTAATTGAATATACTGTTGTTGTTCAAAGGAGACTTCTTTACTGAATAGGAATAACAAATTGTTGCTGAAATTTCAGGGAGCATTTCAACTCCTATGCTCAAGTGCATATATTAGTTGATATCTAACATAATATTTTGTCATGTAGTCTCTGTTTCACCCTTCAAAGAAAAATTAACCGAACCCAAGTTTATCTAACAAACTTAATTCAAAGACACTTAGAAGAAATAATTGATCAATTTCTTTATTTTGGTATTGACATATATTCTCTTAAGTGATATAGCTTTTAATTAAAGTATCTTTTCGATTCACTATTTTGTGAAAGATATTTTAACTAAAATTAGAGATCAATGTGCAATGCATGTTCCTAGGAACTAGTAATGGAAAAAGTGGATAGAGTATTTATATTGAAAAGTAAAAGGGTATAGGAAACAAGTTTGATTTATTGATTAGTTCATTTTTGTAAGGGTAAATATATAAGGTAGATCTTTCTATAACTTTTTTATCAAGGAGATTTTCTGGTCTCTTTTCAGTAAAAGGTCTTGCTTAGGAGAAACAGATCATATTCTTGTCTGTTCATCTATGGTTTCAGAAATTTGGGACTCTTCCATTTTCTGAAAAAGACAGTGGGAAAAAGTAATGGAAAATGCACCATTTGTTAATTAATAAAATGTTTTTCATATTTCGCATGCAGATGTGGATTTCTCGTATCCAGTGAGGCCTGATGTGGAAATCCTTCGTGGCCTTAATTTAACCCTAAATTGTGGAACTGTTACAGCTCTGGTGGGACCAAGTGGTGCAGGGAAAAGTACAGTGGTACAGTTATTGGCACGTTTCTATGAGGTCTACTCTCGATTTTCTATTTGAATATTACTGAAAACAAGCTTTTATGGTCCTCCTAGGAAGGTCTAAAGGTAAATTTATCAGCTAATAACCTGACCTTGCAGCCAACTCGAGGTCGCATAACTGTTGCGGGAGAAGATTTGCGAACATTTGATAAGAGCGAGTGGGCTCGGGTTGTCTCTCTAGTTAATCAAGTATGTATTGATCTTTTCTCTCCAACACTCACTGTTGAATCAGTGAGACACTATTCTCATGCTCATTCTCTCCACCGAAGATTTGACTTGAAATCAAATTCTGGATGATGTCAGTGATTGTCCTGGGCATTGCAATCACTTAATATTTGTTTCTGACATGCATAAAATCTCGCTTGTAGGAACCTGTTCTTTTCTCTGTATCGGTTGGAGAAAATATTGCTTATGCTCTCCCTGATGAATATGTATCCAAGGATGACGTGGTAAAGGCAGCCAAGGCTGCCAATGCGCACGAGTTCATAATTTCAATGCCACAGGTTTGTCATTTCTGAAAGGCTGCTTCTTCATTCCTCTATTTCATAGTTATTCTTATATCTGCTAATTATCTCTCAAGAAATTGACAGGGTTATGACACATTGGTTGGTGAACGTGGTGGTTTATTGAGTGGTGGACAGAGGCAGGTAGTAAATTGATGTGCTGTTTATGCATGCACTTATCATAGCTTTTCATTTTTTTAACTCTTCACGAGTTTGCAGAGCTATATTGATTAATTGATTATACCATCTTTCTATTTTCAGCGAATTGCTATTGCAAGGGCTCTACTGAAGAATGCCCCTATTTTGATTCTTGATGAGGTAATCTTTGACCTCCTTTGCTTTATCTGTGTGTCCATTGACTTTCACCATGTATGCTCTGCAGTTCAGTTCTGTGGGTGGCCTTAGTATCTTCTTTTTCTTTGTAAATTCTGGTTTAAGCCTGAATTACATGGGCAGATTTAAACTTTCTATTTTTGTAGCATCGAAATCATATTTCCCAATCTGCTCTAATAGGACCATGGTCATTATTTACGTCATAGAATTTCACTCATCCAGCTCAAGTCAGAACAGTATAAGTATGAATGACAAATTCTTAGGTATTAGATGATATTGTGATCAGGGGTGGACCTACTGCATTAGCTACATTCGTTTGAACCAAATAGCTTGACCATGTATATGTATTAGAAAAAGTATGGGCAGAAGAAATCTGGAACTCCAAAGCATTAGTGACAGACCGATTGTAGAAGAATACATTGTTTCCTGCAAGATAAAAGGATGAATAGTGATTCTTGTTCAAAGGAAGTTGCACACTTGCTCCTTCGATCTTGATCTGCTATTATAGGTGCTGCCTTGTGACCATTGTAGAAGAAAATCTTGTTGTCTTGATTGATGCTGGAACTGATTTTGCATGATTGCTGAAATCAAATTTTCCTAAATTGATTTTTGATTGCTGACTTGTAAGATTTGCTCTTGAGGATAACCCAATGGAAGTTTCTCCTTCAACCAGGGATGTGATCATAATCCTTGATTGAAATTATACATCTGTATCAGATACGTCTGTATGTATCGTTGTTCAGCCGAGTACCACACCGGGAATTATTCTCTCTATTCTTGGTCTTCCTTGATCTTCATGGGTCTTCTTTCCTTGTGCTGTGCCAAGTAACAATTTTCCTTGAGTGTCAACCCTCCGTGACTTTTTCTCTTTCCTTATATAGCTGAGTAACAATCTTCCCTGCTGCTTTTTTCTTCCTCCTACATAGTAGGTGAGAAATATTGGAAAAGAATATTATTGAATTGTGTATCTACATTATTACTCAAAGAGACTGTTTATATAGACACTACAACTCAATCCTTTACCAAGTAGGAAACTGTATACTATTCTTTTTCCTATTTTTATTCTAAGTAGGATTATGTATACCTATTCCTATTCTAAACACTCCTTCTCAAGCTGGTGCATACAAATCATATGTACCTAGCTTGTTACAAATGTAAACAATCCAAGGTCCGGTGAGGGGCTTGGTGAGATATCTGCAAGTTGATCACTCGACTTCACAAAATTGACCATCAGTCTCAATGTGCTTAGTCTTCTCATGAAATAATGGATTTGATGCATAATGTCGATAAAATACAAAGTGATAAGTTCCTTAAATACAGTGTTGAACTTTCCAAGCATAGCTTAAGAAGATTGTTTAGAGTTTAGACTGTAGAGTGACTTACACAATCGACATACAAGGCTACTAGACTCCCCTGATCAACAAAATTAGGTGGTTGCTCCATATATACTTCTTCCTCGAGATCACCGTGGAGAAAAACATTCTTAATGTCCAACTGATTAAATGGCTAATGAAAAACGACAATTATAGATAGAAGAAAAAAAGGTAGACATATGCTATCTTAGCCATGGGAGAGAAAGTATCATTGCAATCTAGCCCACCCAAATATTTGAGTATACATCTTCTTTTTTGAAATAATTTGATATAAAACATATAAATTGTCTCGAAATCAAGGGATGAGTGGATCATAAACAAGAAATTCACAGTAAAACTGATTAGAACATGCTCTTGCGCTGGATTATTAGATTTGATGGCTAAAAGTGGTCACTATTTGAGAAATAAAATGACATAAGTAGGGTCGGAATGATGGCACTGGGAAAGAGAATTATATGGGTAGGGTTGAAATGATGGCACAACTCTATTGACAAAAAGAAATATATGGGTAGGGTTGAAATGATGCACGACTCTATTGAGAAAAAGAAATATATGGGTAGGGTCGGAATGATGACACAACTTTACTGAGAAAAGAAATATATGGGTAGGGTGACACGACCCTATAGAAAAGCAGAAATTATATAGGTAGGGTCGTATTGACGATACGACCCTATTGAAAAAGAGAAATTATATGGGCAAGGATCCGGATGATGGCACGACCCTACACAAATAAGAAAATAGTAAAAGATGGCACGATGCTACAAAAATTGGATATGAAAAAGTAATCACCGGAAAGACGGAAAGAGTGCTACAACAATCGTATATGAGAAAGTAATCACCGAAAAATGGCATGGTGCTTCACAAATCGGATATGAGAAAGTAGTCACTGAAAAGATAGCACGTTGCTACACAAATAAGATATGAGAGTCACTGAAAAGATGCGCGGTGCTACACAAATTAGATATGAGAGTCACTGAAAAGATGCGTGGTGCTACACAAATTGGATTTGAGAAAATAGTAATCGGAAAGATACACGATGACCCAACTTTTGCTAACATAATTGTTGGCTAGATAGGCGGCATATATGGATATATAATAGCCTCCTGCGGGTAGCGGAAGCTCTTTGATTCTCTACCAAGATCATAGAGGCTCTATTACCATGTGAGAAATATTGGGAAAAAATATTATTGAATTGTGTATCTACATTACACCGAGACTGTATTTATAATCACTACAATACAATCCTTTACCAAGTAGGAAACTATATATTATTCTTATTCCTATGCCATTTCCTATATCTATTCTAAGTAGGATGGTATATACCTATTCCTATTCTAACAACAGGCTTACGGGGTTAGTTTGTCGTCATTATATAACATATAGAGGCTAAAAGTCTCCCTCTTTTTTTTTTATGATGACAAAAACGAGTTAAGAGGCAGATAACTTCCCTGATTGGATATTATCCCTTACTGTATGTCATGGTTCACTCGCTTACTCAGAATTCTTTTGCTCCATTCTCCCCCTTTGACATTATAAGAAGATAAAAGAGCGAAGACAGAACAATATGTGCAGAGATAGGAACAATAACTAAACATAAAGCAGACATAGTTGGGTAGCACGCAGAGCACATAGTTGCAGGGGGATCAAACATCCCCTGTTACAAAGCAAAAACAAATTGTTTTAAGAGGACAAACGTTCCCAAGAACCGATAGTCTGAAGAGAGGACACCAAAAAAAAGAGTGGATCAAAAACACTTGGAAAAGAAGTACTTGAGGGTGTTGATAATCCTCCCAGCGAAGGAGTTATTGGATCTTTCAACGTTCCAGGAAAGGTTGGAGTAAGAAGTCTGAATGGTCACAGCAAGCTCAGTCTGAGATGAGCTGGCTCCATGGTTAAGGGAGTCAACTCGGTTGATCAGTTTGTTGGTCTTAATCCCTTCCTGCTGATGAATACTATCCATAGAAATCCGTACCTTTCCCACATTAGTACCTGTGTCCTTTGGCAGCTGAAGGATCTTGTCCATTTTCTCCTGCGTGTGCTGCATTTCATTAATCTCAGCCACTTCTTTCAGTAAACTGTCAGAGTCTGTAGTAATCTTGCTGGCCCAAGGTTGTTTGGCCTTCACCTTGACAGGGCCTTTCTTCGACCATTTTCCATCAATCAAAATGTATCCCATGCTAGCAAAAGTTCGGATGTCATAGGTTACAGAGACTTCAAGAGGCTTGTAGTAAAAGAGATCAATGTACAAGCCAATCAGAATGCGGGAGATGATCAATCCATAGGGGAGAATTGCATGAGTATCAGATTCAGCGGCACTTTCAATCATATAGGTCCGAAACCATTCACCCCAGTTTATCTTGTACTTCTTCAGTAGGCAGTAAAGAACAAAAACATCCCTGTCGGTGATATTGCTCAGGGATCCCTTCCTGGGGAGCAGAGTAGTTGCTATAATGTGAGCCAAGATATGATTCTCAAAACAGAGGGTGGAAGGACCAAAATCAGATAGGTCTGACTCGGATTCGGCCACAAAGATTTTGGCTTCATCTAGAGTTACTTCAAAGTCATCAAGCCAACACCCAGTCATGAAAGGAATGTCACCAGAGAACTTGGTTTTAAAGATTTTTTCGAACAGAGAATCATTCAGAATAATTCGTTTTCCCAAGACGAGGGTTTCTAGTTCCCCACTGTCCTTAGAAACCCTAAGGTTTGCGTAAAACATACGAACAGGTTCCTCATAAACTACTAAACCACAACGCTGAAAGAAGAGAGATAAGTTCTGGGCTTTGAAATAAGCACTTACCGCACAATGAGAATCCTCCAACTGTTCCAAATTTATCATCCTTCCGGTGACGATTGGGCGACTGTTGAAGGCCAAGAACTTGTCTTTCTGTTTTGCACTCCAGAAAAGACGCATGTCTGCCGCAGTGAAATCATTGGCTTCTCCCCGCCGTAACTTTTTGTTAGACTTACCTTTGTCTTGTGAAGGAGCATAGTTCTTTTTAGGGGAAAATTCGGAAGGAAGGGTTTTGGATTCAGAATTGGAGGAGTCTGAAAGAGGAGACATGAATTCGGCTTCAGAGAGGTTGTGGAGTCTTTTACTTGAACATCTGGTGGAGGAAGCCATGGAAGATCTTTTTCTTAGAGAGGAAGAGTGAATTGTGGAGAAATTTAATGAGAGGAGGAAGTATGAAAGAGAGTGGAGGGAGATGGAGGGTTTAAGATGTGAAAGATGTGAGCGGAAGTGGCGCTTTGGTAAAGGAATAGAGTATGGGGAAAAGGAAAGGGAATAAAAGAAATCAAGTAATGATGGTAAAAATCTTTTTGCAAAATATGGTTTTAAATGCAGTAACTTTAAGCATTAAAGAGAGCAGAGAGAATTATGATTTTAAAATGGCAACTCCAAGACATTCACGGAGAAAACAAAGTTGATCTTCCAAAAGAGGTTTTCGAAAATGTCAGCCAATTGATTTTCAGAATCAATAAATTCTAACTCGAAATTTTCATTTTCAACATGATCTCTAATAAAATGTTGCTTAATATCTATATGCTTTGCTCTAGAATGATGCACAATATATTTGGAAAGATTGATAGCACTAGTGTTAAAGAATGACAAAAGTCCCACATCGGTAGTTAATGAGATGAGTGGACTCCTTATAAGGCTTGGACAATCCTCCTCCCTTTGAGCTAACTTTTGGGGTGTGAGTTAGGCCTAAGACCTAATCCAACATGGTATTAGAGACTCTACGATCTTGGTAAACAATCAAAGAGCTTTTGTTATCGGCGGGCGGCTATTATTCATATTATCCATATATGTCGCCCGTCCGGCTAATGATTATGTTAGCAAAAGATGGGTCACCGTGTATCTTTGCGGTGACTACTTTCTTATATCTAATTTGTAAAGCACCCATGCCATCATTTTGGCGACTACCTTTTCATATTTAATTTTGGTAGCACCGTGCCATCATTCCAGTGACTACTTTTTCATATTTAATTTGTGTAGCACTGTGCCATCATTCCAGTGACTACTTTTTCATATATAATTTGTGTAGCACTGTACCATCATTCCAGTGACTACTTTTTCATATATAATTTGTGTAGCACCGTGCCATCTTTCGGTGACTACCTTTTTTTTTGCATATCTTATTTGCGTAGCACCGTGCATCTCCTCAGACTACTTTTCATATTTAATTTGTGTAGTACCGGGGATTTTTCCGAACTATTTTCTCATATCTGAGTTGCATAACATCATGTGTCTTTTCAGTGACTCGGATTTGATTTAATTTGCATAGTTTCATTCGTATTTCCGGTGACTCCTCAAATTTGATTTGCGTAGGGTTATGTCATCGTTCCAACCCTACCATATTATTTCTCTTTTTCAATGGGGTTGTTCCATCAATTTGAACTATCCTATATAATTTTTATTTACTAGTTGGGTCGTGACATCATTCCGACCATACCCATATAATTTTAGATTATGACCACTTTTAGCCATCAAATTTAATACTCCGACATATGAGCATGTTCCGATCAATTTTTTGGTGACTTTCTTATTTAATATCAACTCATCTATTGATTCCAACACGATCCATATACTTTATACTAGATTTGAGCACTTTGTTGCTCGGGGGAGTTTAGTAGCCTTGTATGTCGATTGTGCAGATCACTCTATGGTCTAGAACAATTTTTCTCAAGCTTGGTTTAGGAAGTTCAACACCAACATTCAAATTCAGTATTTCATGGAAGATTAAGCACATTGAGATTGACTGGCATTATGCATCAAATCCAATATTTAATGAGAAGACAAGCACATTGAGATTAATCGTCAATTTTGTGAAGTCAGCAAATATCTCACCAAGCCCCTCATCGGTCCTCGTGTTTGTTACATTTGTAACAAGCTAGGTACATGAATTGTATGTACTAGCTTGAGGGGGAGTGTTAGAATATGAATATGTCTATATAATCCTACTAGAATAGGAATAGGTTTATACAATCCTATTTAGAATAGAATAGGAATAGAAATAAAAATAGGAATAGTAAATAGTATCCTGCTTGGTAAAAGATTGTATTTTGGTATCTATAAATAGGGTCTCAATGTAGTAATGTAATCATCAACAATTCAATAATATTATTTTCCTATATGGTATCAGAGCAGGGCCCGTCTCACCCGATGTTGGGACCCCCAAAAATCAAAATTGCCCAGCACTAGATGCTAAGCACTGGGCGTGAGGTGGGGTGTTAAAGAATGACAAATGTCCCACGTCGATGGTTAATGAGATGGGTGGACTCCTTATAAGATTTGGGTAATCCTCCTCCCTTTGAGCTACCTTTTGGGGTGTGAGTTAGACCTAAGACCTAATTCAACAACTACTATTACCACATAAAATAGGTACCAATTCATAAGATAATTTTTAGTCATGTAATTGATGCATTATCCATAACAGTTGAGTATCACACCTCCCTACAAGTACTCTAATTCAGTGGGTGATAGAGCCACTGAAGTTTGTTTTTTGCTATGCCAGAGATTAGAGCTTCGCCCAGAATTTTGACAGGTGCCACTTGTGTTTTTACTATCATTTTTTATCACCTGCAAAATAAGCACTTGAATATCCAATTAAATCAAAATTTGTTGAGTGAGGACATCATAATCCGTAATCTTGGGTCCCAATGAGATATCGGATGATTCTCTTTACTGCAGTGAGATGAGATTCTTTTGGAGTTGATTCAAATTTAGCACATTTGCAGACACTAAAGATGATGTTTGGTCGGTTGGCAGTCAAATATTGTAGTGATCCGATCATTCCTTGATATGTTTTCTCATTGACATTTTTACCTGGCGAATCTGCTTTGAGGCAAGTTGAGGGGTTCATAGGAGTCCCAAAAGCTTACCTTTTCTCGTCCCGAATTTTTCGAGTAGCTCCTTTGGGTACTTGGTTTGACTAATGAAAGTAACCTTAGTCGACTGTTTGATTTGTAGTCCCAAGAAGAAAGCAAGTTCTCCCATAAAATTTATCTCGAATTCTTCTTTCAGGAGACTGGCAAAATTCTCACAGAGACTGGCGTTAAAACTTCCAAAAATAATGTCATCAACATAAATTTAAACAGTAAGGATGCTAGATTCTGAATTTTGTAAGAAAAGAGTTGCATCTATTTTGCCAAGTTGGAAATTATTTTCAAGTAAAAGGTGCTTAATCTCTCATACCAAGCCGTAGGGGTTTGTTTGAGACCATAGATGGCTCTAGTTAATTTGAAAACGTTATCTGGACAAGAGAAACTTTCAAAGCCAGGAGGTTGCTTAACAAAGACCTCTTCCTTTACAAGTCCATTTGACATAGCATTTTTACATCCTTTCGTAATCAATACCTTCTTGTTGTGAGTAACCTTGAGCGACTAACCTTGCTTTGTTTCTAATGACTTTACCTCCTCATCTAGCTTGTTTCAGAAGACCCATTTGGTTCCTATCACAGAGACTTTTGGTCGTTTCATTAATGTCCATACCTGATTTCTTTCAAATTAATCAAGTTCTTCCTGTATCACCTTGGTCCAGAACTTGTCATCTTGTGCTTAATCAATTTGTTTTGGTTCCAGTTGTGTATGAGTGCCGTGGATGCTTGTTTTTTCATGGAAGCTCTAGTTTGCATTTTTGCATTTGGGTTCCAAGATTGAGGTTGTCTGGATAGCTTGCATATGCTTCCACTTTCGTGAGATTGAGCGTTTAGGCAGTTCAAATGGATCAGTTGACTTTTCGTCTCAGATAATCACTCAGTTATTCCCTCAGCAATTTTTGGATCGGGCTATTGCTTTGTTTCTTCAGAGTATTTTCAACATGTTCTGCAGCAGCACATTCATTTCTTGAATTCTGAACGCTAAGGTTAGAATCATCAAATACAACATGTACAGATTCTTCAACACAGAGAGTTCTTTTATTGAAAACTCTGAAAGATCTACTGGAGGGAGAGAATCCTAGAAAAATAACTTCATCACTAAGAGGATCAAATTTTCCCAGATTATTCTTGCCGTTATTGTATATGAAACACCTAAATTCGAAAGAGTGGAGGTAGCTGATGTTAGGATATGTCCGTATGTGTTGATTCTCTTTCCTTGTTCAGCCAAGTACCACACTGAGCATTATTCTTCCTCTGTTCTGCGATCTGCCTTGATCTTCATGGGTCTTCTTTCCTTGTGTTGTGCCAAGTAACAATCTTCCTTGATTGCTTCTCTTTCCTTGTGTAGTTGAGTGGAAATCTTCCTTGATTGTCAACCTTCCATGACTGCTTCCCTTTCCTTGCATTGTTGAGTTACAATCTTTCTTGGTTCTTTTTTCTTCCTCCTGCATAGTAGGTTTATGGGATCAGTTTGTCATCATTAAAACACATTGAGGCTAACACAACTATGCCCGGAATGGATCAAAGAGAAAAGATGGATACAGTTTAATAAGGAAGTGATGGCAGCAGTGTGGGGTGCTATGATATACCACATTGACGAGCAAGGAAGTGGAAGTTATTTAGAGTTGAAAATGTAAATACCAGTTTTGTAGTATCACAGATAAAGACAGAAGTCATTGAAAGGAATAGACTTCTTACAGGGATCTAGAAAGGCTCGTAGATGTAGACTTTTTATCCAGAGATTATGTACTAAAGTTTTTTGGTTTTGTTGGAGGCATACTTGATCATATTTTACCCTTCCTGGAAAGTGGATATGAATTCTAGGTGCTCTTTAGGTGTAATGTTGTTGCTTGTTATGGTAGTATTTCACAATTATTCCCCCACCCCCTACCCCCCAAAAGGAAATTGAACTCAGTAGATCAAATGGGTTGTGGTAAAATTCCGAACTCGAATGCATGAAGCTCAACTTCTGGATCCACTTTCAATTGTAATACTAAATATATTTGATGAATATGACCTTGCTTTCTGTATTTTCTGCAGGCCACTAGTGCTTTAGACACTATAAGTGAGCGTCTAGTTCAAGAAGCCCTGGACCATCTGATGAAGGGACGAACAACTTTGGTAATTGCTCACAGATTGAGCACAGTTCAGAATGCAGATCAAATTGCTTTGTGTTCTGATGGGAAGATCGCTGAGTTGGGAACACACTTAGAGTTGTTGGAAAGGAAGGGTCAATATGCTTCTCTGGTTGATACTCAGAGGCTCGCATTTGAATAATGTATAGCACTTTGCTTTGCTAGTTTATCAGAACAATTTCAGAGGCAAAACATGATTGAGTTATGATAATTTTAGTTTTACTGTGTTCAACTACACGTGATTGTTCTGACCCTTATTTCCTTGATGCAGCATGATACTGTGCACTGAAGGAGCAATTATTACGGATCGGTTGTTGAAAGTCTGGTGGATGGATGGATATAGCAGGAAGTTAACAGAGGGACAAGTCCTCCCTTTTTCTTTTGGAACACAGCAAAGTATACAAAGTTTACATACTAATACAGCTGATGTAAAAATTGGTACAATTGCAGTATATTGTAAATCCCGTATCAATGGACATTCACGTCCAGGTTCCCATGAATTCTACACTTTCTGTTTACAAAATCCATTATTGAATGTTCTTTAACTTAACTATGCAATTTATTGGCCTTCCTTTTTATATCAATGTTTGAGAGCTATACAATGTGATCTCACATAACTATTGCTTGGCAAAGTGTCTATGTACTTGAAAGTGAGATTGTAGCATTCATCTTTGCAAGACATTCTGTTGGAAGGCTAAGGAATGTATTCATAAACAAGTCGTCAATAGGTTCAACTGTAGCCACCCCAACAAGTTTGCACCTTCCTTCTTCATCTAGCCTCTCCCCTCTTCCTCCTCTAATTCCTCCCTTCGATTCGTCTGATGTTAATAACGTATCCACAAGCAGTGGTGGCGCTCTGTAGATGCTTCCAACTGAAAACCAGAACTTGGCTTTGAACTCCAGATTAACCTGTAAAAGGTATCAGCTTGAAATTTAATCCCTTTTTTTCTCAGCTTCTTGATAAATTCATGATATGTTTCCGTTAAGGACAATATATGAAGGGGGTAAGGAATGTACCTTGCCAGTTTCTTGGTTGACATATCCTCTAAGGAGCTCAGGTTCAACATCAATTTTCAGAAAAGGGGGCAATGGCAATCCCAAGAACTTAGCAGTTGCAGATGTTAATGGAGGAATGTACAACTTTTCCAAGTCAAAATCAATTGAAATTTCATCGCTCGACTCAATTCTTTTGCCAGTTCCAGTACCTGTACCCCCTTGTGCATTATACACAAAATCTGGGTATCTGGATATACCAAGTTTGCAATCTTCATAAGTCTTAAAGTCCACATTATATGTAGCAGTTCTTGGAATTGGTGTTTCAGTAACAACACCAGTAGACTGTGGCTGTTGCTGACAACTTATGATGCTGATTCTTGGTTTTAACTGAACTGAGAAATATGAAGATATTTGTCTTGATTTGATTTTGGGGAATTGGCAGGAGAATTGAGGAGTTGATGAGTAAATTTGAGACCCCATTTTGCTAATGTTATGATTTGAAGAGAAAATGGAGAGATAATTTTCTTTAAGTCAGAAACTTTAAAAGTTTGAAGATATTTTGTGAACCTCAAGTTGGAGTAGACAAGGCCAATTACTGTCCACAAGTTAGGGACCTTATCATCACAAGGTGGACAAAGTGGTCGGGTCCTTGTGCATAATTGCAACCATGCATTTTAGGGATATTAATGTTAAAATCGAATATTTGTTTCCTATTCAGTTTGTGATGACGTCTGAAATATCCATCATCATCCGTTATTTATCGTGTCTCGATTATTATAATATTTTTATTATTTTTGATCTATTCTTATAGTTATGTTTCTTCCATCATTTTCTTCTTCCTTGTACTTAGATTTGTTGTAGTTGAGTCAGGGTTCTTTCGGAAATAACTTTTTCTATCTCCATGAGATAATGATAGAATCTGCATATACTCTAGCCTCCTCGAACCTCACCGGTAAAATTTTGTATATTGGTGTTAGTCATATTTAGTTTGTGATGTCAATATATCGAAAAGGCGGTCCATGTATAATTTAGAGAATCGGATAGTTTTGGGAACTTATAAAGTTCTTCTATGAAACTATGATTATTTAAATGGAAAATAAATCAAATTAAATGCTATAACCACACTTTGATTTAATTGTACCTTGTAGCAAATTGTTTGTCAGTCACCTCTCTCCCTCAAACTCTCGCTCTCTCGCTCCATCTCTCGCTCGCTCTCTTTTGCTTTTATACAAACACAAATGTATAAAATACGTTTATGTTTGTATAAAGCGAACAAAATTGTATATATACATATATTTTCGCTCCCCTCTCCCAGATCTCGCTCGCCACCCTCGCCTCTATCGCTTATACAAACAGAAACGAAATGTATAAATTGCATTTGTATAATTTAGAGAAAATTGTATATACACATGCAAATACATATATCTTCGTCCTATAAACTTATAATTATACAATACAAATATTCCTCTGCCCAAATTTCTTTTGTCTTTCTCTCTTTCTTGTTTTATACTTACACAAATTATACAATTGATTTGTATATAACTGCTTTCTTTTGTATATGTATAGCGAATTATATTACTTTTTTTTTTTTTGTATATGTATAGCGAAATATACATATTTATATTTGTTATAGAGCACAATTATGCAAACTTCGCTATAACATACAAATATAAATTTGTGTTTGCTATCTATGAAAGTTGCTCTTAATAAACCTATAAAGTCCTTAATAATCTATCTGATTAGATTCAGGCGGAGTAGTAAACATTTTCATATTAATAGAAAGTCATGATATTTAACAAATTGCTTATAAGATTTTTGCTACACATAATTGTTGACTTGCTCGTAACTACAAGACTTTTAGAGTAGATAATATTGTATAATAACAATAGAAATTAAAAATTCAACATGTAAGGTAAAATTTAGCATTAAAGTTAACAAGAAAGTACGATTATAATTTACGACAACAACAATAGAAAGCAAAACGAACTACATATGACTATCTCCTCTAGGAAATCCAAGTGTTAATGTTCCAAGTCTTTAATAACATTCCTTTTACACACAAATAATAATAATAAGTAAATAAAATCCAAGAGACATTTAATCTTTATCCAGGATGCAACTATATCAAAAATGAGCTTTAGTGGCAATTAATTAGCAATTGCCGCTAATATGTATTTTTAGTAGCAATTAGCACTCTTTGTATCTGTTAAAGGCTTTAGTGACATTGGATCTAATGGGCATTGGCACTTAGCTAGTGCTGGTAAAAGTTGTAGCACTCTTTATAAATGTGTTTATTTATTACCGCTAAAAGTCATTTTTATTGTAGTAGTCTTGTAATATTCGTTCAAGCAAATCCGGTTTATTTCCAACATGTTTTCCATAAAATACATAAAGGATCCATTGACGAACTGGACAAGTACTGCTGAACAACTACTTTTAGTAGAATGGACAAGTAAAGATAAATTGAGAGATTAACATCTAGAAAGAACTTTTCAATGAACATTATATTAGCCGTTTATGGTTCAAATATTTTATTTCAAGTTAGATTTTTATCATCTCATTCAAATTGTAGGGGGGGGGGGGTTTTAGAAAATAATTAGTGTTTGAAAATCCATTTAAAAGAAACAACTTTTGATGTGAAAACAATGACATTCAATGAACATTATACTAGCCGTTTATGGTTCAAATATTTTATTTCAAATTAGATTTTTATCATCTCATTCAAATTGTAAAAATTGTAGGACAGACGAGTTTTAAAAAATAATTAGTGTTTGAAAATCCATTTAAAAGAAACAACTTTTGATGTGAAAACCATGACAATGTCATGAATTTCAAATTTAAATGATGAAACATCTTTTGTCCATACTACTTTGATAGAGTTTCACTTTTCTACGTTTGAATGTCATACATACCAAAAATTAACTATTTTTTTAATTCTGGACTATTGGAAAATGGCTATTATCACGTCTGTACTACAAAAAATAATTGTGGTTCTAGCACGTACTATATAGAAAATTGAAAGCTACCAACAAGGGTTGTGGTGGAGTGGTAAGTACTCCTTCATCTTTAACCAAGAGGTTCGCGTTCGATTCCCCTTGGATACGAAGTCGCCTTTGTTATGGAGCGTTTTACCCCAATGTGGGACTTTTTGGCATGAATCCAAATTTAATCGGACTCCAATATGAATATCGGACATCGAATGGAAAACAAAAAAAAACATAAATTCGGATTTAATATGGATATCCAACACCGGATAGAAAATAAAAAAAATTGAAAGCTTATTGATCAAATGTTTGACATATCCTATTGGACCATCCTGAATCTACAATGATGTGAAAGTTCATTGAGAATTCTTGTCGCCTTGTCCAATTTTAATGAATTTTCATGTGTACCTGTCCCTAATTGACTAAGGAAGATTAATTTTGTTGGGATTGTATCGTTATTTTAATATATATTTTTTTTTATTTTATCTTTGCTTATTATTTAGTAATTTTATTTTATCATTTATGATTTATCTTATCTTTTCACAGTAGCTTTATCTCATATCGTACAATTTCTTATAGGTTTATCATTCAAATGATGGATGTGTGACATTATGTAACGACGGAGAACATACAATTATTCATTAAAACAATACAGTATGATACAATACAACACAACAATACAATATATTGACACTGCCCTAAAGATATAGTCTTAGAACATCGACAAATTTCAGTTTGTACAATTTTGAACTTCAAACTCGGGTTATTTTTCTAACTAACAGATCTCTGGGGCACTTTTAAGTTATGACTACTATATCAGGGAACCTTCACTAGTATTTATCGATATTGTTCTACATTTTTTCTTTAGCAACTAGCTTTCTTAATTTCCGTGTTTTTTTATTAGGAATTCCTTCTTATTTTTATTAATATGAAATGATCGTAACACAATACGTTAGACTTTTGGACATACATTCTACTTGGTAGCCTTAAAAGTGGCAACTGGTATGATTTTTTACTTTGAAACAAAACTTCAATATAGGAAAGAGTACCTACAAGGACAGAGCAAAAAAGGATCATAAGAGTCGTGGAAAGCATAAACAAAGACAAATTATAATAGTGAATCTTGTCGATTATGAAAGCAAAAAAAAAAAATTTAAAAAATCCTTAGTTGTATGGTCCCTCCACCATTCATATCCACATTTCCCATTATTATTATAGTCAATGTTTTATTGTATTTGCACCAACATTTTGTTCTCTCAAAGTACCAATTATAAAAAGAGAAACCCCATATAAGCTATAGTTTTATATTTTACTCGTAATTATTAGTTTGGGACATGTCAACGCGGAAAAAAAAACCATCATTTTGTCTACAAGCTCCTCACATGGTTGCACAATGGGATAACTTATACAACTATATTACTTGAAAAGCAAAAAGATCACACCATAAACTAATAAAGTCAGCTCTTTGGTAATCACAAGAAAGGATTCATTGTGTTCTTGAAGTAAATGAGAGTACAAAACAAGCCACATCAAAACTTTTAATATAGAGTTTATATTATATGCACCTGACTATGTAAAAAAGCTCACACACAATTAGGTTAAATTGACCTACAATGACACAGGTAGTAGCTCTTCGTATCAAGAACGATAGTAATAACCTAGAAAACAGAGTAATAACCTGCAACAACCGATTACATTACACTGACACTGTCATTTTTATTTAAATCAATTATATAAGTTGAAACTTTAGGGTTCGTTTGATAGAGTGCATAAGAATAGTGCTGAATAGGGTGTATTTAGTAGTGTTCGGATTATGTTTATACATTGTTTGGTTTGATGTATTAAGGGTGGTTATGTCTTTAATCCTGCCATGTATTAATTAACCATTGTATTACCAAAAGTCTAATACCATGATTTTGCTAAAAATCCTACCAAACAAAGAATAAAGTATTATCATGTCTAATATAGAATCTAATACATCCTACCTAACGACCATGTAAAGATAATTGCACTCATCTTGTGCAGCCATGTTTGAAGCTCAAACTCTGAATAGCAGGCTATTGTTGTTTATATAAGCTTCTGCATTTGAGAAAACAAGCTCATGTATCTAGTGAAAATGTACGTCGAACACCCACATTCGGACCAAGGCAAATGAAATGCTACACAGATACCGGATGTCCATGCAAACTCATTGAATATCAGGACAGAAACATTCTACATGTAAAAAAGCCTCGTAAGCAATTGACTCACTCCCCTTCACATTAACAATGGACAAAAGCTTTGTAACTCAAGAAAACATCATTTTATGGTACGACATTTTACCAAAATCAAACTTGTGAATTGCGAATTAGCTTTGACAGTTTAGTCCAGAAGCTCGTGAATCTAACATGTTACATGACCTCATTAAGTGAACATCAAGGTTAACAAACTCTTTTTCTCAGCACAAGCTACTGACAAGTTAAGCCATAAAAGTCATCTACACTTTCAGCAAACAAGAGAAGACCTGAGTGACGTGGCGGTAGGAAGACATGTGCACGATGCCCATCGGATAACTGTTTCGGTCACCACAATATCAATCTGCTCAAATTCACCAAGACCAATTGTATGGTTCCTCCTGCTCTGGATGCCTAAGGCTCTAGATCCATTTGATCCACTCTTTCTAACTTCAGTTGTCTTATCTCTTACCACTTGCTCAAAGCTTACAGGAGAGTCTGACAACATAAACACCTTTCCCACACTGGCATCTGTGGCATAAGTCAAATAGCCTTAAATCCTACGACTCCAGACGGACATATAACTTTGGATATAGCAATTTACATTTTAAGATGAAATTTTAAAAAAAAAACTGTGAAATTACCTTTATGAAGTAAATCCACATCAGATGCCCTAACAGATAAATCAACTTCATAACTCCCTTGATCAACAACTAAACTCGGGCCGAAGAATGTAAAACTAGGCAGCGTTAGAACAGGAGGAGCAAAGTTATGGCCATTTGATCCATTAGTACTACTGAATGAGAATACAGCGGATCCATAGGAAGTTGTTGATTGTTCGGTTAGTAAAGTAGAAAATGATGACTTGCAAGTGAATTTTGGCGATTGGGCATCAATTAAAACGGCAGAACCTGTACCAAAACTGATATCCTGATTCCGAGTCATAAGAGAAGAGCAGCAGGAGCCTTCATCTGATTGCACTTTTAGGCATGGCTCATTGAAATGCGGTGAGATATCCCGTACCCAAGCATGATCTGTCAAATGTCAAAATCATAAGTTTGAGGTAAGACAAGAAGTAAGCTGCCCAACTGATACATCCTCAACTGCTTCACTACTTAGATAAAAAGAAAAAACCTTTAAGAACTGAAAAATCTATCTCAATCAGAGAAATCAGTTTATAAATTGGATCTTTTTTTTATGACAAGAAAAAGCCGCAGCCGCTACCCTATGGATGCCACAGGGTAAAAAACCCCTCCTAGGCAATAGCTAGCAAACCACACTAGGCAAGCCCGGTGCGACCCGCTCGACCCAGAAGGCAAAACCCCTTGCTTTCGCTGGCAAGGGGTTTCGGACTTGAGAGCTCCAACATGGAAGTCCCAAAAGCTCAAACCACTGGATCACCCCGAAGGGTTTTATGAATTGGATCTTCTGAAGTTAGATTACAGCTTAGTTAAGAAAAATTCAATCCATTGACTTGAGAAATTTTGAAGATTCATCATCTTGAGAAGCAAGCTGAGAGCACAAGCAAAGTGTGGTAGCTGTAGCAAATATGATATATCATGTTGTAGAGGTCAAAAACATGGTACAGCTGCACTTCAACAATTTCATATCCACAGGAATAAGAATAATTTTGAGAAGAACGTAAGATAGAGATAGCAAGTCCTTCAGAAATTTACGGATCTGATGCAGTTACACATCTATCCACTTCTACACTTAGTAGGTTCATTCTATATTCACAAGCTTATGTGCTTGATCTATCTATACTTTCAAAACAGTTACTGATGTCAAACACAAATAAATATACATTCTTGATGCATCAAACGTCATTCATCAGTTCTACTTTCTTTGTCAAGATTATTCATCAGTTCTATCTAGGTAACAAGTATAATAAATTTGATAATATATTGCATATTATACCTAGAATTTGCTGAGGTGTAAGCCTCTGGGAAGGATCCGTACATAGCATTCCTTTAATCAACTCTTTTGCTGAAGATGATATTGTATCCCAGCGATCAGACGGAAACCGCAAATCCGCTGCCCTGACAGCACCAAAGATCTTTGACTTTGTCTTCCCCCAAAATGGTGGTATTCCACTAAGAAGAATGTAAAGAATAACACCGGTGCTCCAGATATCAGCTGCTTCATTATAACCTCCTGCCAGGACCTCAGGAGCTATATAAAATGGACTGCCAACAGTACCATGCAAACTTTGACCTGGAACAAGAAAGTTGATGATGCATAAAATTATGAAAATAGGTATAACAATGTTGCAAATTAGGTTTTTTCAAAGGAAAGGAGAAATTACATGGCTTGATGTAAGTTGCGAGACCAAAATCAGCTAATTTTATCGGAGAAGAAGAACCCTTTGTAGCCAATAGAATGTTCTCTGGCTTAAGATCTCTATGTACAATGCCTTTATGATGACAGTACATCACCACTTCCATTAGGTCATGGAAGAGAACCCTGGCTTCAGCCTCAGAAAATCTACCATGCCTCTCGAGCTCGTGGAAAAGTTCTCCCCCAGCACAAAGCTCCATTACTAGATGTACACAATCTTCTTCCTCGTAAACCGCCTTGAGATCTACAACATTTGGGTGACCAGAAAGCCTGGTCATTATTTCAATTTCAAGCTTGACACTTCGCACATCCTCCTGAGTCACCAATCTATTTTTTGCAATTGATTTGCAGGCCAACACCTCTCCGGTAAACTTGTCAGAGCATGTCCTGATTATCCCAAACTGCCCCCAACCCAGTTGTTCTCCAAGAATGTAACGATCATGCAGATTAGCAGTATGACTTGCATCCAAAATGGTCCCACTCAAGTTTGCAACTTTATAGCAACATGATGTATAAAATGATGATTCAGTGTTGCTGTTGCTCTTGGCAACAGCCATACGAGAATTGAACCCAATATAACCAGAGAATACCAATAAAGATCTCAACTTCCGTTTCTCCAACCTCAAATACACTGACTACCTAGTCGAAGTTATCCTCTCCAACAACTAGAAAAACAAATTTTTCAAGTCAAAGTAATTGATTTTGAACCACACAAGTTTGGTCAACATACTAAAAGAAGCTTCCAACAACCAGATGGTGAAGTCTGTGTCTACATTAGCCGTTCAACTAATCTGGTCATTTTGCCCAATAATAATAAACTCATCACATCACAAGATTATACTCTAAGCTGCAAACGTGAAAACCAGCTGGATCTGACAAGTCAAAAAACGTGCACAAACTCAATTTCAAGTTCACATACTGCAAATTGTAGTTCTTACTATTTACAAGATAATAACTTTCAGAAAAACACAGTACAAAAACAAAATTCAGCTAAGCCTATCTTTGGACAGATCCTACAACTATCAGTCTGTTAATAAAACGAAAACAACAAACAACAAACATAAAGAAAAAATATTTAATATTTCAAAAAAAAAAAAAGATACGGTACTCTACACATTTTCACAACTAAACCCAACTAGTCAATATAATCAACAACATACGTCACCAAGAAAAACAATTTAACACCCTGATCAACTCCCAAAACAGAAACTAGCAAACACCCAGAAGCATAAAACACACATAAAGAAAGATGGCTCCAAGAAACATATTCAAAGTGACCTCGAAAACAGAAAAAGACCCAGATCCATTTTTTTTCAAGAAAACGCATAAAAAGACGAACTTTTTTTCAAATCAAAGGTAAAAGATACAAATACAAAGAAGGGGTAAGCCAAAATCACGAACCAGCGAATGGAATTGGGTCGGAGTTGCTATAAATTTCTTTGCCCACAACCCACAGGGAGAGAAAGTCGAGAGACCACCTGTGGAGTGGGGCTGTCTGGTCGCCTTCAAAGTTGTAGCTTAAACCCAACCCCTACACAATATTAATTTGATTTCTATACGCGGAGTCTTTTGCGTTGTGCTGTATTAGTATTTATACTTTCTTGCTTTTTTCCTTTTTACTTTTGTTTCGTTGTTTGTGTGTTTGATATTCATATTGAAATTTAATTAAAATAAATTTACGTGGGGTTAGAAAAAAAACATATATTATCATGAATTTTTTCATGAAATCAAGATCGTTGATTGAAAAAAAGTAGCTTTGTTGGTTCAGATATACGTGTTGAAACTTTACGTCTGATTTACATGTTGAAGCTTTATATCTGATGTACGTGTTGAAACTCTACGTTATTGCAGGGTTCATTATGGAAAAATATAATTTGAATTTGTGTGGTGCATGACACATTTCGAAAAGAACACTTATTTCCAAGAATTTTTTCATATCAAAAACTCAAAATTAAGATGTTTGATTTAAAAAAAAAACTGCATTGGTATGTGTCTGATATACATGTGAAAACTTAATCAATTTGAATTCACGTTATTGCAACGTTCACTATTGGAAAATACTTATTATTAGAAATTTTTATATTCTCAAAATTAAAATATTTAATTAAAGAAGAAATAATTTTATCCGATGCACAGCGAAAGACTTTCCTTTGGTGCTTTGTTGTTTGGTTAGGCTCCATTGCTTTTGAATTTTAAATGTTTGAATTTAATTATCATTATTTTTGATACCCAATTGCCCTACCTTTCTTAGTTGTGTATGTACGTACATAAATAATGCAGATACCCTTTAAACGTGACATCATTTGTCAGCTCTCAGAATCTTAGTTTTGTATGTAGACCTAAAAATATAATCACTTTATATGAGTATATTATTCGTTTGAATGGATAAGAATTTAGTAAAGAAAGGAATTTTTTGAAATTTATAGTAAGAAGGCCTAAATTTCTTTTTGAATTTATCTCACAAAGTGAGTTTTATACTTAAATTATTATTGACGATTTATTATATGTATTTCTTATTTAAAAATAAATTTAACATCATCCTAGATATGTAATGTCATTTTCATAGTATGTTGTATATTATACTCGCTATTACATCAGCGATACGTTAGTACTATGTCAAAAATTATAGTTTTTATATTTTTTTCTTTATAATTAATTTTTCTTTTGTTAACTGTATTTTACATTAATTAATTATTAAAATTCTCTAATAGTTATCTTCTTCGTTACAAAATTATAAAGAAGAAACTTTCAGTATTGACTGTCAAGAAAACTGTTCGAAATTCAAGGCTTATTCTTGGAGTGAAAGAATTTTATCGTTCCAAAATGAACTACAAGGAAGTTGCTTCAGTTTTTTTCATTGATTGACCATGGAATCGAGCTTCCACTGTATCACTTCATTGTGAATAAATTTGTTGTGACTTTGGTTGGAAATATTTTTCGGATTTGAACATATATTTTTTTTCTTTTCCTATGTTCTTCCAGGAGGTTCCTTAAAAAATAGGAACAATAAGAAATAATTTTTTTTCCCCTTTTCAATCAATTACTCATCATATTCATTCAAAAAGCTTATTGTAGCTTCAACTATTAAGTAACCTCCAACATTCTACTTCGTCGATGATGTAAGAAACTTTTTATTAAAACGGAAAATGACCTAAAATATCCTCAAAGTATTGGAAATGATACACAATTATCCTCCATCCACCTATTGGCTCCAAAATACCCTTCCCACCCACCTATTGGGTCGAAAATACCCTTGTCATCCACCTTTTGGTTCAAAATTGACCACTTATTTAACGGTTTTATATTTAAACTATTTAAATATTTTTTTAAATACGTGGCACGCAACTATATGTTATAATTTAACTTATTAGTATAATTTATAAATCAATCCACTACCCACCCATTACTAATTAAACCCCTCCAAATTAATACACCCGTCACATAATTAATGCAACAACAAAAAAGCTACTGCCAATTGAGTGTTTTTAAAAATTTGAGGCGAAAATATCTATAGAAGTAAATTATCATACGTTAAGTGTCTAAATAAAAATTACCGATAAACTTAAAAGTCTGACTATGTTCATCTTAATTATTCTTACGTCTCAATTATGTGATGTTACTTCATAGTTAACTTTTTTTCAAAATAATATATTAAATGTTTTAAAACAAATCATAAATATTTATAAAATTATATTTTAAAAAAGTGCATGAATTAATTCAGGATGTATTACTTCTTTACCTTTAATCATAAATTTTTAATTCAATCTTGAAAGAGAATCCTATTGAAAGTGTCCTCCTAAATAAGCGGCTCAACCTATATTTAATTGGGGCTTCAATTCGGACTCAAATAATTTTGAATGTCATTTTCAGGAATCTATAATTTCATCGTGTTTTAGTAGTGTTTATGACAATTTTGATATTATAATTGGATTATTAATTGGGTGGGGTTTAGTTAGTAATGAGTGGGTAGTGGGTTGATTTATAAATTATATTAATAAATTAAATTATAACCAATAGTTGAACGCCAAGTATTTTAAAAAATATTTAAAGAGTTTAATTTTAAAACAATTAAAGAAGTGGTCAATTTTGAACCCAAAGGTGGATGACAAGGGTATTTTGGAGCCAATATGTGGATGAAAAGGGCATTTTGGAGCCAATAGGTGGATGGAGGATAATTTTGTACTATTTTCAATACTTCAAGGGTATTTTAGGCCCTTTTCCGTTATTAAAAAACACAAATAAAACCAACAAATATTAGGTCAAGTATTACATCTGGTACTGTTTGATTATTTTTGCTAGGAGATCTAAGAAGAGATGTGTGTTTGGATGGTGGGGGATAAGGAATTTTATTTTTTTATTTTTTAATAATTATTTGACACGCATAATTTTTGTTTATTTTTAATTATCTTTTCACTTCAGTTTTAGGAGCAAATAAATTTATTTTTAACTAATAAATCATGATAGTTTAAGGGTGTAATTGATTTTTCAAGACAAGTACAAAAGAAAATCTATACCCTTTCATATGATTATATTTTTTTGAAATATATCATTTTAAACATGATATAATATTTATGTGATTGGAGATTTTCTTTTCTTAAATCACAAGTAAAATAAAAGTCATGAATTAATTTGTTTTTATAAATTTAGAAGTGTATTTGTCTTTTTAAATAAACTAAAAATAAAAGTATGTGACATATTCTTGGAGAAATAATCGTTGTAAACGACATTATTTTGTTTCTGGAAAGTAATAATAATCAAGACAAGAAAGATAGTGATTAGTAATAATTTAATTTCAATAATTTATGCACGGATTACAATCTTTATAAAAAATTTAAAAAAATATAATTCTCTTATTCTTCTCCTCACAATATAAGTGTTGCTTCATTCTTGAATCAATGGATTATTTATTGAAATTCTACCGCGCATGCAGAACCAAACTTTGATTACAATTGTGGATATATGAGAATTTGTGGCTCACAACTTCAACTTGGAGATAATTACTTCTTTGTATTTGAAAGATATACGGTTCACTACTCAAGAGTAGAGTTTCTTTATGCATTTTTCTTCTCTTTTTTCTTGTTATATGAAGATCCCTTTATATAAGCATGAGATAGGATCTCAAAGGTGTTTTGGTCTTCTAGTAATTTTAGAATAGTTTGGACTTGAAGATTATGAATTGGACTCGTCTTGACAATTTAATCATTGAGTTTGAACTTTATTTAAGCCATATAATTTTAACTTAAATATTAATTCAACATTATTAATTATAATTTTACTTGATAACATATCATAAATTTGAATTTAAATATAAATTTATCAATAAAACTTTACATTTTACAACCATTTCGTCGAAAGAAAACAAATAATTAATTGAAAGAGGGGATAGAAGATGTTTCTTTATTTGGATGGACCAGATCATAACTAAATGCTTTCACGTATTATTATTATTTAAAAAAAAATCATTTGTGTCGAATGGCATTTTTTTAGATAGTTATTTTTTTTAGTTATTATATATTCATGATTAGGATTAAATTTTGTTATATAATATTTACATGAGGTTCTCTTCAAGAAAATTTGAGTGCTCACATAAATATTCCAAATAATGCCATAGTGACACAGTTCATTCAATGTACAACAACTATTGAACTACTTTTGACAAATCTATGAGTGAGAAATAAAGTGTCTAAAATTTAATTATTTGTGACGATTTATCTTTCTAATATGATCATTTGTTAAAATTTAAAGCAAAAAGGTCTTGATATATTCTCCAATTTTATTATCTAGAGTTATCTTCGTTATAAAAGTGATTCATATATATTTCTATCATTATAAAATTGATACATATATTACCGTTACAAATAACTCATATATACCCCTATCGTTATAAAAATGACAAAAACAATTTTGAATTTATTTATTTATTTTTCATATTTTAAAAATTATATATTTGATCTTTTTCACGCATTTTTTTTTTTTGATTTCTTATTCTTATTTGAATTTTTCTTTTGTTCTTCGGTGTAAATTAGAGAAATAAAAATTAAGAAGTGCGAATAAAGAAAACAGAGGGAAAAAAATAAAACTAGTTTTTTATGCTATTGTAATTAAATCAGTATTTATATCTCTAACTTATTCTTAAGATATCTATAGAAAAGATTATAAGAAAATAGGTGAAAAGAATAAATTTGACCATTAAAATAATAAATTCAAATTAACTATTGAATTAAAAAGGTGAAAAAAATGTGTGAATATTCAAATTTCTTTTCAGCTTAAAAACGACTATTAAATTATTACAAATGAATATAACTATTCTACTAGTTTAAATTTCAATCCCTACTCCAAACTTTTATATTTATAAAAAAAAAGAACCATTGTTCACATTAGTCTTTTATGTTTTTTTAATCATTCAGTTGTTGCAGCTAGTGTTTTGACCTTGATATGATTAAATATATTTGATAGTTTTTAAAATTTATGTATATATATCATGTTTTTTTGGTATATGAAGGGTTCCTGTTTGAATAATAAATACCGTAGCTAAATTAAGGTCTCATTTAATCATAGATTATTAAAAGAAAAAATGTCAAAACTTAAGAAGTTTAAATATCTACTTAACCTTAAAATAATTTAGTTTTTGAAATTAAATATTCAAATCTCAAAAATGTCAAGTCTCTTTTCGACTTAAAAATGACTATTGAATTATTTAAAATTTAAAAATTTGACCCAAACTTTTATTTTTGATTAAAAGTTTCCCTATCTTTTACAAATAAATATAACTATTCTACTATTTTAAATTTCAAACCCTATTTCAAACTTTTGTATTTATAAAAAAATTGATGTTCAAATTAGTCTTCTATGTCTTTTTTTTGTATCATTCAATTGTTACAATTACAGTGTTTTGACCTTGATACGATTAATTTTTTTTATAGCTTTTAAAACTTATATATATATTGAAATATTATGACGAAGTCCAAACATGTTTTCAAATTTAAATCTAACTTCACTGTATGTTTTTTTTTTCTGGTTGAAAATTTAAGTTCAAAGACAAAGTAAGATGCTTATTGTATTCAAACTAGATCAATTTTATAATGAGTTGTTTGATTTGAAGACAAATTATGTTAAAATTAGTTATGTTGAAACTAGTTATATTCAAATTAGTTAATTCTAGTATTATTACAGTCATTTGGTTTGTTGTATTAAAAAACAACATGCATTTTAAAAATTCTAATTAAAACAAAATTGTTCGAATATCCCCCACCTGATTCAATAGAAAACAGGATTGAGGGACCTGAGATGGTTCATTATTTTATCTTAAGATGACTAATTTGATATTATTATTTCATTATCTAATAGGAATAATTTTGCCCGATGTTAATTGTTAATCATTGCATAACTTCTCACAAGATTTAGGGAAAATACATAAAATCACCCCTGAACTTGGCACGAAAACTCGCTTTAGTACTTAAACTATGCGGGTAATTATTTACCCTCCTAATCTCTTTTAAAATGAATTAAAATACACCCAAATCGCTGACATGGCAAGTAAAAAAAAAAGAGCCGTGTAAAGATAAAAAAATAAGAAAAAAAATAATGAGTGGACCCCAATTCTTTTCATTTTATCTAATAATCTTTTTTTTTCTTCATCTTCTTCATACCCTACCACCCCCAACCTTTAGTACCCCCCCCCACCCCCACCTACCGTCCTTTCATCTTCCTTACACCCCAATCCACCCCTCCCATCCTCAACCACCACTTGCACTACCTTTTCTTCTTCTTCGACAGCCTCCACCCCCAACGAACCCCCACTCCTACCCTATTTATTTGTCTTACAATCTCTTCTTCTTTTTCTTTGTTATGATTTTCATATTTTTTGTCCTTCTTCAAGACGGATCCATCCACCCTCATTTCCTTTAATTTCTATCAAAAAATGTGATGAACAAGAAAAAATTGAAAAGTCATCAATTTGTTCTTGATTCAAATTAATATTAGTCTTTATGTCAAGATTTTAATATAATGAACTTGAAGTTATTTTCAATGAAACTCTACAAATTTTCATTTCAAATTAAATTTTTAGTAGTTATTTTTTTTTAATTTTGTGTTTTAAAAATTGAGTGTTCTTGTGATAATGATTTTGAGATTTTGAATCTCTTTCAATTGATTTTTTTAGATTATTTTTATTATATTAATTCTTATTTTTTTAGTTTTTTTTACTTTCTAAAATTGTGAGCAAATAAAAAGAACAAAAAAGAATTAAAAATCAAATTTAAATATGTTGAATGGGATCTGATGTGGCAATGACGTGACGCTGATGTGGCGCTGACAGATCGATGACATGGCGCGTGTGAAATGCACTTGCCATTGTGAGACTGGTATTGTTATATTAGGGTGTATTTTAATTCACTTTAAAAGAGATTAGGGGGGTAAATAATTACCCGCATAGTTTAAGTACTAAAGCGAATTTTCGTGCCAAGTTCAGAGGTGATTTTATGTATTTTCCCCAAGATTTATAATAATCAAATTTGGATAATGTTGTATGAGTTTTTTATGAAACATCTATGTTTGCTCAACATAACAATCAAATAACCCATTGAAAGTGTGGTGTAATTGTTATTCTTGTAACCAATTTAATTGATATTTTTTTTTAGACAGTTTCAAATGTATACATCAAAGTAAATAACTTACAATAAATATAATGATATGATATATTTAAAAAGTTGAAAGTATACAAAGATGGTAAAAAGTAATGTATATATTGACTATACATTATGATACACTAAAAAAATGAATATAGCTTATATATATATACGAGTTATACATTGAATATAAAAGTTGAATATAACTTAAATTAATTATATATGAAGTATATACTAACTATTCAATCACGACCAACTCAAAATCTCTTCTAAACAAATCCAAATTTTAGATATAATTTTTTTTTCCGATTTTTAGAATCTTTTGATATATAATGCGTCGGAGTCGGTTCATAATCGATATACTCCAAAATTTTAAGAAGAAGAAGAGAGAAGAATAGTTGCGTGTAACTATTCTTTCAGTATATAATATGGTCAAATGATCATTTTTCCTCACTTGTATAAGTTGCGCTGAATGAGTGGTAACTAAAATTTATGGGCGGATATTATGCATAATTATATAAAAGTATAATTGTTCATAGAATAAAGCAAAAAGTAAATTAGTATTTCATTCCGTACAATTTTCTCTTAAATTGTGTCGAATGTTCAAATTTATCCTTTACTTTAAAATAAGGACAAATTTTTTTTTTTTTCATAGTCTAGGGACAAACATTACTACTCCCCTTGAATATATTGATGATATTCATGAGTCTATTTCAGGGTCTTCATTTCATTGAAATGAAACTATACAATCTTAATTTCACATCACTGAAGAAAAATTAATTTCGTCCCTTTTATTTTGAAATATTGTTTTATTTTTAATTTAGTAGGCGTTTGATTATAGTATTTAAAAGTTTGATTTTAAACTTTAATTTTAGATGAAGTGTTTGTTTGTAAAATTAACATAAAATTCCAATTTCAAATCATGATTTCAAATTTTAATATCTTCAATTTTGAAATGTCAAATTCTAATTGATTTTTTTTTAAAAAAAAAAATATTGACACATAAATTTATATATTAAAAAAAAATTCATACACAAATTTTAAAAATTGCACAACATGAATTATGTTCAATTTATCAAAGAACAATTGGTTATTACTGTTGTTAATTTGCAGGATCAATAAATATTTATATAGTTATATATATTTTAGAGTTTATAGTAACATATGCTTACAAATATATATTTTTAAAATAATATGGAGATGTAAGATTTATTAATTTGGCACCTTAAGATACTTTATGAATGAAGTATGAATTAAGATGTGTTTATGTTGTAAAATTGTATAAATGATCGTTTGGTAGGGAGTATTAAGTATTAGGAGGAATAGTTCATTTATTATGTATGATATTATTTAGTATTATGTTTGATTGGAATTTTGGACATATGTATAACTAATCGATTGATTAGTTATACACCATACATGGTATTATTTTATGTACAACTAGTACCTCCATTTGGTGGTATTAGTAATACATATGATTAATATCATGAGAATATCTACGTAAAGACAAAAAAATTCTTTAAATCCTTTTATTTATTTTCTTGATTCTATGTTTTATATTTGTACTAGTAAATTTATTTTAAAAAATTAGCTTATAAATTTTATTATTTAGAGAGATTTTTTTATTGCTAAATAAATTCAATACAAATCAACAAAATATATAAAATGTGAGTTATTTAACATTTACTAATTGAAAAAGGGATAATGCACAATTCCTCCCTCAACCTATGTCCGAAATCTCAGAGACACACTTATACTATACTAAGGTCCTATTACCTCCCTGAACTTATTTTTTAAATAATTTTTTATCCATTTTTGACCTACGTGACACTATCTATTGGGCCCAATGTTGGTTGATTATTTTTTTCAAGCTAGTGTCACGTAGACGTGAAAAAGGTAAAGTTACTTATAAAATAAGTTTAGAGGAAAATAGGACCCTAGTATAGTATAAGTGTGTCTCTGGAATTTTGAGCATAGGTTGAGGGGTACTTGTGAATTTTCCCAATTGAAAAATGCAAATATACCACCACATGACGTTTTCGATCTTAATTGAATGTATTATTTGATGATATATTTGTGTTTTTCTAATTATTTATATTTTGAGCAATTTATAAAATTGCATACATATTAAAATTACAATTTCCCATTTTTATTTGTAAACATAAATAATTTTTTCAATTTTAATGTCATTTATCGTCTTTTTCATTTTAAAAGTATATGATATATCTTTTTTAAATTGAGAACTGATATTTTGTGAATGATCAATTTATTAAGATGAAATTATTTACCTTAAATAAGTCAAGTGAGAAATAACAAACATGTAATAAATTGTTCTTAGCTAGTTAGACAGCAACAAAAAAAATAATATTATCCGACAATTATCTACATCAACCCAATTACATAAAATAGAGAAATTCATAATAATTTAAGGAAATAATTAGAAAGAAGTTTTTTCTAAAATTTTAACTCAAACACTAAACTGTGAAAAATAATGAACCAAATACTTGATATAAAAAATAAACCTTACATTACTAATCTATGTATTATTATTCTTATACAAACAACCCCTAAGCGTTTGAAAAATTTAATAATTTTTATATTTATGAAAAAATTCAAATTTGAAAAAACACATATTACAAATCTAAATAAAAATTATAAACTTCAAATTATTTAAACGCGCTAAGTTTCTTAATAATTTTATATTTTTACGGGGAGAAATAACCCCGTTACTTACCTGGTCGTAAAGTTTACGCTGTCGCGAAGTATACAAATTGGGGATCTTCTCCTCCAAATTATTTTTTTGTAACTCCAAAATTAGGGTTTCCAATTCATCAAAACCCTAGTAATCGATTCCAAATTCTCCTTTTACTGTATCCAATCATCAATTCATTGAGCTTCTCAATCCCCCTTTGTCATGATCAAACCCTATTCGCTTGCTCTAAGTCACTGGGTTTACATCCACTGATCATATCAGAAGCTCGAATTTTCAAATTTCACTGGGTTTGTCTCCCAAAGATCATATCAGAAGCTTGAGAAACTTGCAAATTTAAAGAGAGAGAGAGAGAGAGTAGGCTTGAACATTCAAGATTACAGAAGGCAATGGAAATGGATGGAAGCAAGCGTGTGTTCCACCGGCTGGGTCCCTCTTCACAAGGGGACAACAGTAATAATAAACAGCAAAAAGTTTGTTTTCATTGGAGGGCTGGAAGATGTAACAGATTTCCATGTCCGTTCTTACATAGAGAATTACCGGGACCGCCACAGCAGCAGCAACATGCGGCAGGGAATGGAATGTCGTCGTCGAAGCGGCCTCATGGGTTTTCTGATGATAATCGAGGTTCGGGAATGCGGAGAAATCCGAATTTTAACAATACATGGGGGAGAACTGCGGCTGGCGGAGGTGCAGTTGTGAGGAAGACAGAAAAAGTTTGTAATTATTGGGTTAAAGGGAATTGTACATATGGAAACACCTGTAGGTATTTGCATTCATGGACTACTGGGGACTGCTTCACATTGTTGACAACACTCGAAGGGCACCAAAAGGTGATTATTCTGTCTAAAAGAATGTGAAGACTCATTATATGAAATCCTGTTCTGTTTTTATATCTGAAATTTTGATTCTGCCCTTCATTTAAGGGGCAGGACAGTTTTCTTTTCTCTTCAGTATTGGGTTGGAATTCTGTTATTGTTTAATTAAATGGGCATTGAAACAGGTTGTTACAGGGATTGCTTTGCCATCAGGCTCGGATAAGCTTTATTCAGGGAGTACGGACAAGTCAGTACGAGTGTGGGATTGCCAGTCTGGGCAGGTTCTCCTCATACTTTTTCCTTTCATTATTACCTGAAAATTGGAATAGGAAAATTTTGTCTTCTTTGCCCTTGAAATCCTCATATTGTATAAAAATTCACTGGGAAAATCTAAGAAACAATGTCAATTACTCGGCTCTACTTCTGTCCCTACTATGTGAACTGATCACTTTTCTCCGGAATAGTAATGCCTATCTTTATGTTGCATCAGCTTTTAATAGCATCCCAAGAATAAGGAGAATTTTTTTTCCAGTTAGCCTGTTATGAATTAAGATTATAAAATATGAGGCTTCTGCCTTACTGAAAGTAAAACCAAAAGAAAAAATTGATTCAGTTTGACCAGTTGTAACAAAACAAGTTCTGAAACTGAAAGCTACCCAGAAAGAGAAAAAAATAGTTTTGAAGTTGAATCCAAAGGACATATAGCTTGTCTATGTGATAAGCATTCTTTCAGATTTCCATCTGAAGTATAGTCAAGTAGTCTCTTGCCAAAATATTCCATTGGATATGATGATTTGTGAGACTCTAGTTTGTAGCTTTGGAGGATCATGAATGTTTTCTTATGCTGTGCTTTCCTCCTGTTGTAGTGTGCAGGGGTTGTCAATTTTGATGGTGAAGTAGGTTCTATGCTGAGTGAAGGACCATGGATTTTTGTGGGTTTAACTAATCTTGTCAAGGTGAATTGACAAACAGAATTATTTTATTATCTTTCTTTTTTTGCTTGCAGTTCATCTCTCTCTCTCTCCAAACTTTGGGCATCCCATACATAGACACGCATATCTATTTACGAATACGTTCAACACTCTTAATATAGTGAATTCCATTCCTTTCTTCACGGATGTGTCTGATAACTTTGCAGGCATGGAATACTCAAACAGGAACTGACCTCAGTCTTAATGGGCCAGTTGGACAAGTCTATGCTCTTGTTGTTGGCAATGATATGCTCCTTGCTGGTACGGAGGTAAGTGTGTATGGTTAGTTATATGTTTACTAAATAAAGGAAAAGAAGAAGATGGTATGGAACATAAGTGCATGCCTATACAACCTGGTCTTTCAGTCTGTAAATTAACTGGAAAGTACTGCAGGATGGGATATTGGCATGGAAATATAATGGGAGCACCAATAATTTTGATCCAATCAAAGCATTGACAGGACACACCCATCATGTGGTATCACTGGTCGTTGGAGCTAATAGACTATATTCTGGTTCCATGGACAATTCAATAAGAGTAAGTTGGTCAGAGAGCGATGTGGATTCTCTTGTCACTTTATGTTTCTCTATTTCCTCTCGATGTGTAGAGAAAGCTAGGGATCTAGAGTTCTGCATTTTGACCTAGACTTTGCAGTTGCTACTGTTTTTTCTTACTGTTGCTATTGTGTCTTCAGGTGTGGAACCTTGAAACATTAGAGTGCTTACAGATCTTGACAGATCATACAAGTGTTGTTATGTCTGTTCTGTGCTGGGATCAGTTTCTTTTATCATGTTCACTGGACAAAACGATAAAGGTTTATATCTGTTCTTTTTCTTGAAAAATTTAGTTCTCTTAAGCTTATCCAATCATGTGTTGATGATTGTGCTTGTTTTTATAGGTCTGGGCTGCTAATGATAGTGGGAACTTGGAGGTTACATATACTCATCAAGAGGATTGTGTAAGTGAGACTGCTTCGTCTGTCCACATTTACTTTATGATTCCTTGGTCTCACATATCATCTGGATAAATGGCTCGGAGTATTAATTAGTCAAAACTAAAACAAACTCATTTGGTGATGACCAAGTTTAAAATTTACCTTCTGGAAGTGATATGTTAGACAAAATAGAAAAAGAAAAATTGAGGGAAGCTTTCAACAACATACCCAGTGTAATCCCACGAGAAAAATTGACGGAAGCTTAGAATTATCAATTTCTTTGATAGGGAAGAGATTCATAAAATGGTTTGTGTTTAATTTGATGAAATATTCTTTAATACTAATAAATTTGTACTTGTGGTTCAATATACTTTCTAGAACAGAAGTCATACTACATTGATGTTATTGAAAATCTTGAGTTAATTACTTAAAGAGTAATGTATACATGGTACAAACTATAAAGAAAAATGGTATCTTGTCCCAAATAAATAGTGTTTAAAACATGAAAGTAGAACTTTTCAACTTTTATTGGTCTCGGATGATGATTTGGCTCTACTTTGTCTAAAATAGGAAGGTATATTTGGAACTGCATAAATAGTTAAAAACATTAGAAAGCACTCCTTAAAAAATGAGATAATTGAGTTTTTTTTGAGAAAACTGTAGCAAAAAAAATGTTACATGAATATCCAAATATTAGTATGATCATGTAAAATGGTTCGTAAGGGAGTAACGTATTAAAATCCTTCTACATGGTTTTGGCCAAGCAACACCTATGAGTGAAATTAATTTATTGTGAGTTGAATTTGAAAACTGTTGTGTTTTGTTTCTTTGTTGTATAATGATAATGTTAAAGTTGCTAAATAAAGACAATATATACTTAACAAACTATAAAAGCTAAATATTAATAAAATTCTACAAAAGATTGTATCATTTGGATTTTTGAAAAATAGATAGAATCTAGAAGTAAATTAATTATTCAGCTCTAACAAGAAAAGATGCAAGGATATTATCTACAAAAAAGAAACAAGATAGTTGTCTATGAATCATCAGTTTTTTTTTTTGTTTATGATGAAGTTATTGAAAAGGAAATACGCCTCAGCAATAGGAGATTAGCCAAACAATTGAGTAGATTCATTGGGAAATGGAAGTAACAGTGAGCAAGTTTGTAGGGATGTTGAACAGGAGAATCTAGGAGTGTGAAGAAAAAATTGCTTGCTTGCTGTTTGATTTCGTCGACAAACATTAGACTTAAGCTATTTCCTGGCATACAAGGCCCCTGTTCAAGAAAAGAATGGCATGGCCTTATGTTAGAATTCTCATATTGAAAGGGTTATGGTCTTATGGAGTTGATCATGAGTCATTGGGGGTAATTTCAATACCAGCAAAGACTAGTATTTTAGTGTGGACAGGTGCTCTCAGAATTATATAGCCAGATTAGATTTTTCAGAAGTGGTTTTGGATTTTTCTCGAATTGATCCTCCTCTTCATGGAGGACAATATGCATCACTTAGAAGTAATAGTGTATCTATGCCTTTGCATCTAGAATTGATAGATTTTGCTATCAAATGTACGCGATGACACTTTTAAATTTCTATATAGAAGAGTAAGCCTGAAATTTCATCTGATCATTATGTATGTCCTATTTTACTGGAATGAAACAAATCAAGAACATATTTCAAGATCAACTAATTGAAAAGACTGGTCTGCTGGACCTGGTTACTTGTCCCCCGAAGTTGCAATTTGGAAGTGCTTTAGGAGTCTCCAGGAAGAGCTTCTAGATAGGGTATGATTTGGTAGGAAGATGGATAAATTTGTTGTCAATCAAATCAAATGGATAGACAATACCACTTTGAAAGACAGGTTTCCAGATTTGTACAAGATTTTAGTTAATGAAGAAAGCTGTCTACTAGGATGTCTTAGTGGGGAGCAACTGGAGTCTCCAATTTAGGAGGAACTTGAATGATTGGGAGATAGATAGAATTAATTTTCTTTTTGAACATTAAAGGAGGTGTGCTTGATTATGTGGAAGATGGTTATCCGGACTTGTATCTTGTAGAATATCTCAGTAAGGGGACTGGATTTGGCAAATTCAAAAAATCATGTTTTAGACGGTTTATGAGGGATTTAGGTGGTAGGTTTTGATTTTTTGACTACTATTGTAATTATTACTGAATTACATCTTTGGTGTAGTGCTTTGTTTATTATAGATACAACAACAACTTACCCACTAAAATCTCATAAAGTGGATCTGTGAGAGGCCACTATCTCTGCGAGGTTCAGAGATTGTATACTATAGACCAAGATTTTTTCCATTAGACCCTCGGCTCAAGCAAATCAAAGTAGTAATTTAAAGAAAAATGGGAGCAGAGAGAAATATGACAACTAATACAAAGCAATGGGAGCATATATTTCAGGAACCATAACTAAAATATCAAGGTGCGATCACCTAAACACAACAAATCACTAATGATATTAGATACCAAACGCTAAAGAATACATACATAGGCTAATACTACGACCGACACAATGCTCTATATTACCACCAAATCAACTACATGAATAGGTTAGTAATAAGACAACTTTCAACTTTCAATACCGACTAACCTTCTAACTTTATCCTTGATTGCCATACCCTTCTATGTAAGGTTATGTCCTCGTAAGCGGAAGATGCTCCATATCATGTCTAATCACCTTCCCCAATACTTATTTGGTCTATCTCTGCCTTTCCTTGACCCCACTATGTCTAACCTCTCACACCTCCTCACTGGGGCATTCACACGTTTCCGCTTCACATGTCTAAATCATCTCAGTCCCCTTTCCTTCATCTTGTCCAATGTCCACCTTGGAGGCCATTTCCACTTTGTCTCGAATATCTTCATTGCTTACCTATGGCTCCTAGTATGCCCACACATTTATTTGAACATCCTAGATTTTGCCACTCGCGTCTTTCAAACCGGGGAGTTCTTGACTAGCTAATATTCCGCTCCATACAACAAAGCCGGTCTAACCACCACTCTGTAGAACTTATCTTTTAAGTTTTGGTACCTTCTTGTCACACAAGACTCCGGATGCAAGCCTCCACTTCATCCATGCCACACCAATACGATGTGTGACATCATCGCTGATCTCCTCATATCCTTGGATCAGAGACCTTAGATACTTAAATCACTCTCTTGAGGACAACTTGTGTATCAAGTCTCACTCCCATGCCTGACTAATGCACTCTTAATACTGTCTTGGTCTTGCATACTCAACCTGAACTCTTTAGACTTCAATGTATGCATCTACACCTCCAACCTACCGTTAACTTCCCTCCGAGTCGCCTCGATCAAAACAATGTTAGCTGCAGATAACATACACCATGACACCTCGCTCTGAATATGCCGTGTCAATTCATCCATCACCAAGGCAAATAGAAAGAGGCGTCCCTGGTGCAAATCCATCTTGACTTGGAAAACAAGTAGATACGTTAATTTATGAAAAAAAATCCGGAAGCGGATGATTGGCAGTGTTACCTTTCTTCTAAAACAGTTAAATGAGGTGAGGTTGATTGAAGACCAAAGTGATTCTTTAAAGTGGATGACGGGAGGGGAAGGTCAATTTTCTGTATTGGTCATTTTTGAGACAATTTTAAGTAGCCTTGGAGGAAGATAAGAAAACCAATGCACCAATAACAATAACTTGTTTTGCTACTTGTGCTCTTTATCTTTTTGGTGATGAGTGGAACATATTTTTATAAGTAGTCTACAGAAACAGTTCAAATTTTCTGCACTGTAAAAGCACGTGGAGAAGCTGGTGTATGTTCCTCACATGGAGGAGGACATGCATTAAATTTGGAACTTGTGCTATCCAGATGGAAGAGACTCAGAAAAATTTGTATTCATTTTGGAATATTTTGGATGGTTTGTCAGCAAAGAAAATCATAGATGCTTTGAGTAGCATCATTCTTAAAGTTTAGATGTCGATAAAATGTGAAATACTGTTGTAACATGAATGTTTTAAGGGACTCAGAGGGTTGTTTGGTTCATTTACTAGTTATGCCGATATTCATTATGCTGGTATTAATAAAGAAAGACTGTTATACAAGAGTTGCTTATTTTGAAAGGGCATTTTGGTCCTTCAATAATTTAATCCTACATTGCCAATACCAATATTCTCACATTTCATCCTGCATAAAATTTAAAACACATAGATTCCCGTATTTCCTAGTATAGGTATTATTTAATACCACAAACTACGCTGCATTAGTTATGCAAGTCGGTGCCCAATATCAGCCAACAATTTACACTTTTTGAGTTTGATCTCATAATCTAACATCTTGTTGTACATTTCTGGAGAAGATGATTGTTGTGACAACTTTGAAACTTAGTTATACTCAAATTTTCTCTATTTGCTTTGTGATTTGAGTAGATTGCATATAGTGATATAGAGCAGAAAATGAGGCTGGGTTGCTTTGCCTGCCAAACTCCAATGATTTATAGATTCATAATCTATTTTTTGGAGACGTTTGCTCTGTCATTTAACAATGTTTTCTTATCTTCAGGGTGTGCTTACTCTCTGTGGCATGCATGATTCAGAAGCAAAGCCTGTATTGCTCTGCTCGCGCAATGACAACACCATTCGTGTCTATGATTTGCCATCGTAAGTTTCTCACTCTCTCTGTCTATGTTGTTGGAAGTCATATTTTGTTTTTCTTATTATTGACTGATCTTTTACACCATTACTTCTTCTGGTTAGCTTTTCTGAGAGGGGGAAGATATTCTCTAAGGAGGGTGTCCGTCGAATAGAGATTGGTCCTGCTGGTTTATTTTTTACTGGTGATGAATCAGGTCAAGTTAGAGTGTGGAAGTGGTCAACTGAATCCAGCAGTACATCTTGAGAGGATCAACGCATTTACGGCGATAACATTTCTTTGTTGCTGGCCAGCAATTATCTTATTTTTCTTCTCCCAGTGAGAAAATGTACCAAGCAAGGAACATATAATAAGATAAAGAAGTAATAGTTTTGATTTTCAGAGGTAGTTAGCTTAGAGCCTTGCCATTTAGTTGCTTTTAACTATTGAGCTCTCGATGGGTTCCAGGCATATTTTTTCCTAGTCTGGTTTGTACTCAAAATCATGATATTCGTGTAAATCTCTGGAGGACATTTCTGGTCTCCCGTCCTGTATTGTTTTTCACGAGTTATGGATGTAGCTCAAAAATCTTGTGTTCCTTGAATAAGTTTGCTAATGTATGCACTACTGTTGCACAGTGAAAAATGTTTCAATTACACCAGTAGTACTGGAACAGATCTGTTGTGCAAATGTTCAATTTCACTTTCCCGTCACCTACTTTGCAATTTCTCTACCAGTTCACTACCGCAATGTGGTCCAAGTTCACAGCGAAACCTATATTTGTGCAGCAAAACACCAACGGTAGTTTTGGCAGGTTAAAAGTTGGTTAGGTGCTTGTCAAACGTGTCTCAGATGATTTGTAATAGTAAGATGTGTGGCAGTGCCTACTTGTACACATCCAAAATTGAACATAAATGTCAGTGAAATGGCACAAACAGGTACTGACATCTGTCTTGATGGTCCAGTTGGACATGTGTATGCTCTTGTTGTTGGCAATGATGTGTTCCTTGGTGGTGGTACATAGGTAAGATATGGAACATAAGTGCATGTCTCTGTGGATTCTCATGTCATCTTATGTTTTTCACTTTCCTCTGGATGAATAGAGAGAATCTAGAGTTGTGGTCCTACTACTGATGTTGTGTCTTGAGGTATAGAACCTTGAAACTTTGCTGTGTTTACAGATGATTCAAATATCAAATCTTGTTATGTCTGTTCTATGATGGTACCATTTTTTTTGGGGAACTTTTACATATATTCACTTAAAAATAACATAATTACTCTTCATAGCTATAGTTTGATAATTAGTAGCTACATGTTAAATGAAGGAGAGAGGCGAGAGAGAGGGGGAAAAAAGTGGGAGAAAGGTGAATTGTATATGTATATCGGTTAGATAATTGTAATTATACATTTGTACTTGTATATATGACAAGTGAGATTGGGAGAGGGAGGAGAGAGGCGAGCGAGATTGGGAGAGGAAGGAGAGAGGCAAGCGAGAGAGGGCAAAGAGTGAGAGAGAGGTGAATTATATATGTATATAATTGTATATTATACATATGCATTTGTACATATGACAAGCGAGATTGAGGGAGGGAGGAGAGAGACGAGCGAGATTGGGGGAGGGAGGAGAGAGACGAGCGATATTGGACAGAGAGTGGGAGAGAAGTGAATTGTATATGTATATAGGTTAAATAATTGTGTATTATACATATGTATATGTATGTTCTGGCGAATTAAACATATACAAACGTGACTAATTATACAAACTCGAAGTCAGCCCATGTAATTAATGTATAATGTTAGTCGTGAGTGATAATTATAGCAAACTATAGCTATGATGAGTAATTAAATAGTATAAGTTTGCTTTACCACGTAATTTTTCTCATCTTCATTGGACAAAACAATGGGTCGTGGCCCAATCCAACCAATTCTTACTAAAATTAATTGACTTATCAACGCCGCATAATCAGTATTTTATTGACTTCAATACATGCATATATAGGGGTAAATTGTACAAATGGTCACATAACTATGTTTTGTAGATATCGGACCGATTTTATAGAAGGACCCTTTATATAATGAGAAAAAAAAAGGTCCAACAATATACCAGAACGGCTTGGCCCAAGTAAAGCAAATTGGAAACAAGGAACTTTCATAAATAGCCATTATAATATATTTAATTATGCTCCATAGCTATAGGTTGCATATTTACGGGTTGTAGCTGCATTTTAAGTTGTCTCGTTTGTATAATTCGCAGATTTGTTTAATTTATGGGTATATTTGTATAATTCAGTTATTTTTGTATAAATTCGAGATAACAAATTTATACAATCGCAAACACCAAAAGTGTAAACATTTATACAAATTATATTATACAAATTTTGAAATATTCAAAAGTTATATAAATTATATTATACAAATTCCGAATTAAACAAAAGTGTGAATTATACAAAACTAAAAAACTAAGCATCATAATTATAGCTGAGTAGGTCGCGAATTGTAATTAAGGAAAACTGTAACTATATTAACTAATTAACTAGTATATATTTGCTTTTACGCGTAATTTTTCCAATAAATAATTCCACATGTTTGATTGTTGAGTAGCAATAATAAATAAATATGTTGTTATATAAGTATTGAATGAAATATAAAGGGGAATATTTGCATCAAATGGTTGCAATCATCGTTATCAAGTCAATAAAGAGCGCACATACAAGAGATTGACAAGGTCAAGAAGCTAATGGTTGCCAAACTTGCTTTAGCACGCCAAGTGCAATCAGCCAAAATACACTTTTGTAGAAGAAATTAAAGTGATCATTTGGTCCCCTTGATGAATATTCACAATCCTATTACAATTAGTACTCATTATTGACTTTATTAGGATCTTAGGTTAGGGTTCGGTTTGTTATTGATTATGATGGCTAAAGCTTTGAACTATTGGTCTAATTAATAATGGGGGAGGTAACCTTTCCTTCACGCCATTCATCTTCCCCACTTGCTCAAGTATACACCATTTTAGCACTCATCTCGTTTAACAATAATAACATACTCAGTGAAATTCTACGAGTCAGATTTGAATAGGATAGGACGTACATAAACTTTATCACAATTCCGTAGAGGTAGAAATGCTCTTTCTGAAAGACCTGGTTTAAGTGCAGCAAATTCAAGCATAAAGAAGAAGAAAACTGTGTAAAAAACATAGAAACTAACAAGGGAAATAGTGCAAAGCCTACAAGCTAAGAAAAGAAACAAGAATAATAAAATAATGCGATAATTGAAACACAGTAAACAACAAATATGATAGATATCGAAGCAAAAACTACAATAATACGACTGGTACAACGACAAACACCAACAAACCTAAACCCTCAAAGAACAAGAAAACACTCCTCGATCAACTTTATTAATGATGTTGGTGTTCAGAGTCGATTTTTGTGTATTTCAATTATTTTACCAGATGCTCGCTACTTTTGACTAATACAAATACCGATCACCGAATTTATACAAAAGAAATCACCTAATATTTTTCGTCTTCACTTAAAACTAATATGAAACTTGTAATTTTCCTCCTATTTTATTTACCGCTAGGCCCAACCTTTGATCACCTTTTTAGTACGTACTCCTCGTTGACATTTGGATTTTTTTAATGTTTTCCTCCTAATTCTATTCCGGAAGTGCTTTTGTTAGTATTAATTATTTCGTATTTTTTCTTTATAATTGTTTATTAAACGTGAGGTTTTAGTGGTATACTACTATATTATTATAATTATGTATTTGGTTTTAATAGAACCTGTCCATGCTTCTATTGCCAGATTAGTTGCTAGAAAAATACTAGTGAAATTTGTTAAAGTATCAATATCAACTAAGTATTTAAATTCATTTCTGTAGTTAGTCAATAGTTATCTGAAAGGGATCAATTAACTAGAATAATGATGTCTTTATAATTATAATAACGTAAACTTTTCATTTTCTATCTTTATTAATTAAAATGTCATCATAGTTTACGAGTTATAGCAACCAAATATATTATTCATATTTTACTTATAAACTTATTTTAAGCTACCATTCCATCCAAGGAGGAACATTATATTAAAATTGTACTAGCTAGTTATATATAATAAAGCTTTTTCATATGTCAAACTATGAAGAGTTCCACATTAAACGTTTAAAGGAAGAGTGGTTTCTTTAATATGATTTGGACAATCTTTTCCTCATAAGCTAGCTTTTGAGGTTGAATTAGATCCAAAATTCACTCTTTACATGGTAACAAAGTTGGACTCGAACCCATCCCATTCTTATTTTAATTTTCGATGGATAGTCTTCTCAACCTTTTGGGGTGAGTGAAACACAAGATCCATCTCCGAGATCGGAGCCAGCTTTGGATCAGGGGTTCATCTGTACTTCCTTCAATGGAAATTATACTCCCTCTGTCCTAGCTTATGTGACACTTTTTATTCTTTGAAAGTTAAACAATTTAAGTTTGACCAGAACTTTGCACATGGAATCTTCAATTTTTTTGAAATGAATTTGTAAATTACGTAAAAAGTACTATAAGTCACAATATTTGACGTACAATTCAAAATAATTAAATAAAAGAAATATGAAAAATTTACTGTCAATGATAGACTTGTTTGAATCTCGAAATCCAAAAAGTATTACATAAATTAAGATGGAGCGAGTACTATTTATACACAGTTATTTTTATATACATAAAAAGTAAACGTTAAACCCATTTTGACTAGTTCATATATCATTTCTTCAAATTTTGAACCCTCCTACTAGAAATTCCAACTTTATCGCGATCTATCTCAAAGATATTTGGGCTACCTAATCAACCTTTTATTAATCATAACGGTCTATTATAATTTGGTGAACATATAATAAGTACACGCCAAATTGTAGTCCAATCAACTAACTCAACTTGCCTAATTCAAAACCAATATTCCAAAAGTCATCCTCAACCTAAAAAGCTCACACAAAAACTCTCATCACCAATATCATCCATATAAATATCACCATCTTTATACACAATATCATCAAATCATCTTTAATTTCTTCTCATAAAAATCATGTCTTCTCTATCCAATAAATACAAATCCAAAATAAAAACTTCAATACTCATAGCTGATGTAGCTTCATGGATATGTGCAATTAGCCTCATGGCACTTGTGTTAATGAGTTCCGTTAGAGAAAATAAACTTAGGAATTGGGATTCTGTGGTAAGAGGAAATCAACTATCGATGTCTCATCGACCGTGCGATGAAATATATGTAGTTGGAGAAGGAGAAACATTACATACAATTAGTGATAAATGTGGTGATCCTTATATTGTTGAAAGGAATCCACACATTCATGATCCTGATGATGTTTTTCCTGGACTTGTCATTAAGATTGTTCCTTTCAACAATAACAAGTCATTGAGATAGTACTTAATTTGGTGGAACATTTTAACTACTTTTTTTTTTTTAGCCTCAACAAATATATGTTGAATAAATTGCTCTGTATATGTATAGAAATAAAATCATGTGGGGAGCATAAATTATTATAGAAATTGTATATATATACATATACTTCTTGCTTTGAACTCGTATTTCCTTCTTAATTTCTTCATGTCTGATCATACAATTTGGACTTTAAATTTGATAAATTTGTGTTAGCAAAATTTCGATTTTAAATTCTGAATCTTTATATAGGTAGAATTTCAATTTCAAATTTGTAATTTCAATTTTTCTTTTTTCTTAAATAATTAAAACTTGACTCATTTTTATGATGTATTTTGAAAATATTTTTTTTCTGAGCCCAAATACTTGAACAAGATTTGAGATAGTGATTGAACAAAGGTTGTTGGGCGTTAAGGCAGCGATAACATAAAGAATCTTCACTTTTGATGTCCGTTAAGACAACGACTATATTAATAGGCTTTTCCTATACAACAATTCACATAAAAAAAACTCAATTTCCTTTTTAATTCCTCTGCAATTTTATCTCGTTGGATAATTGATGTGTACTGCGTGTTTAATTTAAGTTAATACTATTTATATGTATGTTTAAGTAGATAATTAATTATGATTAATCCCCTTAACTATTGGTCGAGTTATTGTTTCTCAACCATAGTCAGACAAATAGTTGAGGAGATTAATTTTAAGTTATTGATTTGAATAATTAAGTGGACAAACGTTACTTGTTTAATGGTACGAAAATACGAAGGGACTTGACGTAAACAAATACAAAGTTTTTACCAACTTATAGGGTTAATAGTTAAAGCCACTAGTGGGTCGATTGTAGTTAAAAGTTGACTTTCACTCTTCCCTTTTATATAGATTTTAGGGAAAATGGTACGAAAAATATTTTAATTTTGGTCGAAATTGTTATTACGATATCAAATTTTATGAAGAATCTTTTACCTCTATGAACTATTTTATAGTGTATTTTTATCCACTAAACTATTTAATAGTGTATTTTAAAGGTATATATGTGCGCACGTAGACACATTACTATTTACGATTATGCAATATTTTTTATGTCAAACGTGAACATATATATACCTTTGTGTACACTATTAAATAGTGCAGAGGGGTTAAAGGTCATTTTCATAGTTTGGTATTATAACAACAATTTCGCTCAAAGTTCGGATATATTTCAGACTTTTTCCCTAGATTTTATAGTAATAATTTTTTGACAATTCACCAAAGAATAGAAGACCAAAGTGAAGTTTTTAATTCCTGAAGTCATTTCCTTAGGGTTTTGTTCAAATATTGTTGGTTTAGTTTTATATTTTATGGGCAATTTTAATGAAAAAGTCATGGTCTTAATCATAAAATATGGGCAACACTTTTTTGGCGTGCCTTTAGTGTTAGGAATTTTGACAATTTCTGTTGAAACTGATGCTTATGTATGTTGTGTCTGAAATGAAGTAAATTACATTTGGCCAAAATTGTTAAAAAGACTTGAATGAGGACTGGGTCAGCTACGGTTTGTTGGAATTTTTTTCCAATTAAAGGTTTGATAAATTAGGTTACTCATTTCATTTGGCAAGCATTTGTTGGGTGCTCAAACTTTTTGAAGAAATTTGTGCTGAGTTTGATTTAAATATGTAATAGAATGTTAAGAATATTTTTGGGATGGTTTAACATAAAATTTTTACCCCCACACAATTCTTGTCACAAGACAAAAGTTGATCCATATATATATATGCCTTTTTAAGTTTTAACCTGACGTTATATATATATATTCTTCAATTTTGAGTATGCATAAATAAATACTTAAATTTATATAAGATTAAATAAATAGATACACAGTACATGACACTCTACATGACAATTTGTGTCTGACATCACATGTAATGTTCGGCAAGTATTATGCCACCTAAAATTCATGTGTCTACTTATTCAACTTTATACAAATTTAAATGTCTACTTGTGCGCATCAAAAATTGAAAAACCTCAATATAAAATATAACCAAATTAAAAAATATGTTTATTTATTAAACCTTTATTTATCATGGACTCAATATAGTAACATGAACTGTCTCAGGTGATATATATGAAGTCGATTGAAAAAGCCAAATTGGCAAATCCCCAATGGCCATAACATGTTGCATTGGTCAATTTGTATACTCAAAAATAGAAGTCAAAAATTAATTGTCATTTAAATAATTAAGAAATAATTAGTTATTTTTTTTAATTCTGTCTTTAATAATTATTCTATTTTATTTATTAAAAAGTTATATAAACTTTTGATATTTTTGATATAGTAGGGTTATATTAGACACCTTATATTAATTTTTTCTTAAGGAAAGTGCATATCTTTATCCTGATAAATAATTGTGGACGGAGGGAGTAACATGTTAGGGTGATTATCAGGAATTGGCTTAAAAAAATCCACGATTACCATAATTTTCTATTTAAGGCAAGTCTCTTACTGACTCTCTATGATTTCGCTTTTGGATTTTGATGAAATGATTATTATCCGCTCAAATTTAAGAAAGATAAAAATTCTAAATAATTATACACTTAATTAATAATTTAAATTATGTTAAATATAATCAGCAAAAATATCCCTTTGATTGATTTGATATTTCAAATAAATATATGTAGCCTGAATACATTAAAGACTAGCTCGGATATACAACATATAGCTCAGATACATTAAAGAGTATATGAATACATTATAATATATATACCTACATAATATGCCTTTCGAATACATTAAAGATTAGTTCAAATACATAATATATAGTTCGATATATTAAAAATTTGCTCGAATATATTATAAAACAAAACAAATATATAACATGTAAGCTCGAATATATTAAAGTAATACTTTTTTTTAGAAATCTTTATAAATAAAAGAAAGATATTGAAAATTGATAAACATAATAGGCGTATTTCAACAATTTTTTCATTTTTTATATTGCATATAAAGTTTAAGACGTGTAGAAACCAAACTCACACATGACATGGCATGGCGGTGTGGACAACATATGACTCATCTGCTTTGCGTAACCTTTCTATAAGTTGACGCAAAATTACCAAAAACCTCATATATGTGCCACGTGTCCTATCCATTATCAAATAATATAGAAACTAATCTTAGTATTCCCCCCACTAAATTATTTTTACCCACTAAATAAATGGTTTGGACACCTAATTAATAGCCACCTTCCCTGAAAAAAAAAATTGGTCAACCACTTGAAAAGAAAACACCACTTGCATTTATACTGATAATATTAAATTGTTTTTCCTTTTTCTAGATTAGTATTCAAAATCATTTATATTTAATTTCTATTATTTTCAATGCATGGAATATGTCTTTTTTCGCATTTTTACTAGCTATCATATGATTAATAAGGAATAATCTACCATGTATAAGGGAAGAAGATATAATTTGAACTCATAAAAATGGATTTATTTGACATATATACTATAATTTCTTTCTTGGGAAGACAATATATTCTCTATTTTAAATTTATCAAGCATACTTTATAATTAATATGATCATGAATTTTTTAACTATTTTACATAAAATTTATATATTTGATAATTATGAAAAAAATAATATTAATCAACATAATTGATTTTAAAACAAAATTTTTATATTTCAAATTTAGAACAATTACTTCTATGACTTCAAAAGAAAAAAAAAGTTATTAAGATAAATGACTACATGTGAGAAATAAACTTAATTCTATCGCTAAAAATAGTTTTTTCTCCAATCAAAATAAATTGCGCGTTTAATTAGTCAAAATTTTCATAAGTAAACCAAATAAAGATGAAATGTATAGTTGAGATGATTTTCAATTTCAACTGCCTAAAACCATTAACCATCAAACACGACTCAATATAACACCAACTCCTACCTCCCCAACCCAATTTCATTTTTTTCTTCTATATATATAATAATAATTAATCCCTTCTCAAACAAAAACTCATTCTTCTTCCTCTGTTTTTTCAAAAATTTGCTCTGTTTTTTCAGCAAAAAGAAAAGCACAATAATTAATTATGGCGTTCGTTTTAGTATCAGGAAAATCCAGCAAAGCACAATTAGTAGCCATAGCAGATGCAGCTTCGTTTTACTGTGCTATTTTCATATTGGGTTTGCTTTTGATTAGCTCAGTGAAAGAGAATTATTCAAGTGATGGAGCCGTTATGAAAGGGAATCAGTTCTTGAGTCGTCCTTGTGATGAAATTTATGTGGTTGGAGAAGGAGAAACGTTGCATACGATAAGTGATAAGTGTGGTGATCCTTTTATTGTTGAGGAGAATCCACATATTCATGATCCTGATGATGTTTTTCCGGGTCTTGTAATCAAAATCACTCCTAGAAACAGATGGTAGATATCTAATTTAATAGGTTTTTGTTTTCCCTAAATCCTGCGAGCAGAACAGAGACTACTCTGTTTTGCTCGCGGAGATTAGATTTTTCTTATGGGAATTAAACTGTTTTTTTCTTCTTCTTTTTCTTTTGGGTTATGTAAATGAATGATGAGAATAAAGATTTAAAGATGGTGGAGTTGAGACTTGAGCTATGTAGAGTTTCAAAAGATATTGTAATTTTATTAGATGAGTATATGTTTTGTTTTTTTCTCTGTTATTCCTCTGTTCTTTGATTCTTAGAACAACTAAATCCTTCTCTCTGTTTTTATATTTGTTTCATTTCTGGTTCACTAAAATCACAAAACACATAACGGATTTTGCTTTGATTTTTCATTAGAATATGATATCGGTATAGAATTCTCACAAATTTAAATTCATGCGGAGTAGAATCCGTTTGAGAGAAACGGCCTCTACTAATAAACTTAACCGATGTTAGGAGGGAAAATTGTATATAATGACAAATTAATAGATTAAATTAATTGTTATAATCATCTTTTGATTTAATTGTGTTCCGTAGCAAACTGTTTGCCAGACATCTCTCTCCCTTAAACTCTCGCTCGCCACTCTCCTCTCTCGCTCCATCTCTCGCTCGCTTCCTCTCACTTTTATACAAATATAAGTGTATAAAATTTGTTTCTATTTGTATAAAGCGAGAAGAAATTGTATAAATACATATATTTTTGTTCCCCTCTCTCCCTTCTCTCAGATCTCGCTCGCCGTTCTCCCTGATCTCGCTCGCCACCCTCGCCTCTATCGCTTATACAAACAGAAACGAAATGTATAAATTGCGTTTCTGTTTGTATAAAGCGAGAGAAAATTATATATACACATGCAAATACGTATATTTTCATCATATACACTTATAATTAAACAACAAAAATACTCCCCTTCCCAGTTTCTTTTGCCTTTCTCTCTTTCTCGTTTTATACGAATTCGAATTGTATATAATTTCTCTGTTTCTCATTTTATACAATTCGATTCAATTGTATCTTCCCTGCCCAAGCCTCTTTTGATTTTCTTTCTTTCTCATTTTATACAAATTCAAATTGTATAAAATCGTTCTATACACTTATAATTATACAATTCGTTTTATACAATTTGTTTTATACAATTCTCTGCCAAGTCTCTTTCTCTTTCTCGTTTTATACATTTTGTTTTATACGATTCGCTTCAATTGTATATGTATAGCGAATTATACATTTATATATTTGCTATGGAGTGCAATTATGCAAACTTTGCTATAGCATACAATTATGAATTTATGTTTGCTATATGTGAAAGTTGTCCTTCTTATAATACTACTCCTTTCATTTTATATTAATTTAATTTTAAAGATATTTTCTATTTTTCAAGTTAATATAATAATTCACTTTCAAGACTATCTGTAGAGTATTTTTCCAATTTTATTATTAGTTAGTATTGAAATTAGTTATTAATTAATATTTAATTATTTAATTATAAATTTAACAATAATTAATAAGAATAAAAATGAATACTAAATTTAATTTATATCTTAATTTACTTTTCTTAAAAGTCATAAAACATCTCAAAAATTAAATTAATATAAAATAAAGAGAGTACGATTTTTTAAATCTAATTCGCTAGATTACTTTTTATAAAGAAAATGTAAAATTACGATACGACATAGAAGATGTGGAAAAACAAGAAGAGTAAGTAAACTATTAATTCATTTTCATCATGGTTTCTTTGTTTTTCTTTTTATTATGTTTATTTTGATTAATATTTTGTCACTAACACACACACAAAAGAAAAAGAAAAAAAGCTTTTAGTGCGTGTAACGGAATATTGGATAATTTCGTAGGAGTAGCAAAGAAACTCATAATAAGGGTCAAGGAACTACTAATTTTAAAATTAAGATGACTTGGGAAAAAATTAAAGAGAAAAATCACTTAGCAAGATCTAATTCAGGATTATATTATCCACTAATGTACTCATTTTTATTTTGTTTAATCACTATTTTATTCCCATTTAGTATTAATACTGTGCATGCGGGTGACCATATGTTCTTCTCTTTCTATATGTACTTAATTGTATGGGAAAAATAGGAAAAAATAATCTGTTGTCAGCAAGTTAGTATATAAAATAGCTTAATGAAAAAGAACATTGAAAACACTGCTTAAAGAAGATAGACTTTGGAATAAAATTTAAAAGAAATTTGATTTAAATGTAGGGGTGGATAAAAAATTTAATTAAAATTAATGAATTTTTATAACAAGGTTAAGTTAATATTTATTTGGTTTCAATTTGCTTATCTAATTTATTTTTTTAAAGCAGGTTTGAGTTGATTTATTTTAAGTTTTTTTTAAAATAAAAATAAAAAATAACTTTTAAATATTTTTATAGTACTATTTAAATAAAATTAAAAGAATACTTTTATACATTTATTATAAAATTTAAAAGTAAAAAATAATAGCCATTGTGGACAAACTTCTAAAATTAGAGTATTTTATAAAAGAGAAACTTTCATATATAGCCATTTAAAAAAAATTAATTACTCTTCATAGCTATAGTTTGATAATTACAATTTGTAGCTACATGTTATATGGAGTAGAGAGGCGAGCGAGACTGGGAGAGAGAGGAGAGAGGAGAGAAGCGAGAGAGAGGGGGAAAAGAGTGGGAGAAAGGTGAATTGTATATGTATATTGGTTCGATAATTGTATATTATACATATGTAATTGTATATATGGCAAGAGAGATTGGAGGGAGGAGAGAGGAGAGCGAGACTGGGAGATGGAGGAGAGAGGCGAGCGAGATCGAGAGAGGGAGGAGAAAGGCGAGCGAGAGTGGGAGAGAGGTGAATTATATATGTATATAATTATATATAACTATATATATCATACATATATATTTGTATAAATGGCAAGCGAGATTGGGAGAAGGAGGAGAGAGGCGAGCGAGATTGAGAGAGGGAGGAAGAGGCGAGCGAGAGAGGGCATAGAGTGGGAGAGAGGTGAATTGTATATGTATATAGGCTAAAAAATTGTATGTTATACATATTTATTTGTATATCCTGGCAAATTATACATATACAATGATTAATTATACAAATTCGAAGTCAGCCCACGTAATTAATGTATAATATTAGTCGCGAGTGGTAATTATAGCAAACTATAGCTATGATGAGTAATTAAATAGTATAAATTTGCTTATCCGCGTAATTTTCCCTTTAAAAAATGATTCCAAAAGAATAATTTTTGGTGAAAATAGTTTGTATTAGATCAATAAATCTAAAAACACTTCTGAGAAATAATTAGTGTTAGATTAAGCTTTTAAAAAATTGTATAGAATGACAAATTAATAATATAAAATAAATATAGTAGCTACTCTTTGATTTATTTGTGTTCCATAGCAAACTGTTTGTCAGTCCTCTCTCCCTCATATTCTCGCTCGCTTCCTATGGCTCGTCTCTCTTGCTTTATACAATAGAAATTGTGTTTCTAATTGTATAAAGCGAGAGAAAATTGTATAAACGCATGCAAATACATATAACTTCGTCCTATACACTTCCAATTATACAATACAAATGTTTTCCTGCCCAAGTCTCTTTTGCCTTTCTCGTTTTATACAAATTCAAATTGTATATAATTTCTCTCTTTCTCGTTTTATGCAATTCGATTCAATTGTATATTCCCTGAACAAGTCTCTTTTTGCCTTTCTCTCTTTCTCGTTTTATACAAATTCAAATTGTATATAGTTTCTCTCTTTCTCGTTTTATACAATTCAATTCTACCTTTCTCGCTTTTTCGTTTTATACAATTCAAATTGTATATAATTTCTCTCTTTCTCGTTTTATACAATTCGCAATTGTATATGTATAGCGAATTATACATATATAAGTTTGCTATGGAGCGCAATTATGCAAACTTTGCTATATCATACAAATATAAATTTTATGTTTCCTATATGTGAAAGTTTAAAAATGTTTTTAATTACTCCCTCCATTTCAAAAAGAATATACCTATTTCCTTTTTAGTTTGTTTAAAAAAGAATGATCCCTTTCCTATTTTGGCAACACTGTAACTTTAACTTTTCACGTGACATGTTCAAAACCACAAAATTAAAGGGCATTTTAATACATTTGACATCACTTTAATTTAAAACCACAAGATTAAAAAGTCTTCTTTCTTTTCTTAAACTCCGTTCCAAGTCAAACTAGGTTATCCTTTTTTTAAACGTAGGGAGTATATTTTTCTAAAAAAAGGCTTTTAGGGAAAAACTATTTTATTAGGTTCTAAAACAATTTCTCTACTCTTCAAAAATATTTATTTTCTTCCAAAACACTCAGTTCTGAAAGAAAAAAAAAACTTGGCCAAAAACGCTATAAATTAAAAGTCATAAATTAGGATTTCTAATTTATATAAGTCAAAAGTTTTTTGGACAATTTTTTTATTTTAATTTTTTATATGATATGTTTAAAAGAACAAAATTAAGTTCTACATATTTTTGATTAATTTTTTTTTACTTACTTTAATTTCTCGTTAAATTAAACTAGATAAATAAATTAAAATAATAGAAACGTACAATATTAAATCAATTCATAATCACATGCTTATATGTTTTTCCCTTTTTTTTTTGGCGGGCTCAAAATTTATTGCTTGTATGTTTTTCCGACAGGTCACATGTCACTTTGTTTTCTCCACATTGTTGAAAAGTTCTACATCTAAATAAATAATAAGTAATTATCTTAGAATTTGAACATTATTTTTTTGTCATAAATTAACTTCAATTAGATTTAAAATTCATGTATTTATAAATATTAGAAAAAGATTCATTTTAATTATTATGTACCAATGTTAGGCCCTACCATATTAAATGATTTATTATGTGTCAGATGTTTAACTCTAGATATGAGGTGAAGTTTGAAGATAATATTAAAAATGTTATATTAACTGAATTTTTTTATCTGATCCACAGAAAGAGTTGGAGGCGGCTGAGCACATCCCATCCCACAAGAGTCAAGCCCTTCAACGGGTTAAACGTGCCATAAATGGGCTTTTAGTGGACTCAAAAAAAAATCTTGATATAATAGATATTCCGGTAAGAGGAGGATAAAAAAAGCTTATGATGAGCCCATCACAGAGATGCACAGAGAAAGAGAACGAACGTCAGTCTCTTGAGCGACCAATTAAAAAATGCAAAGATAAGGGGAATGGTTAGTGATGAGGACATAGGACAGAGAAAGTTCCTTCTCACTCTTTTGAATCCCAGGGATCGCCTCAGGAAAGAGGCCAGCGTACATAAATTTTAACAATTCTCCTTTAACTTAATTTTTTTTGAAATTAAATTAGACTTAAAATTCATTTATTTATGTTTATTGTTAATTAGTCGCATGAGCTACAGAATTAAGACAGGTACAATTTATATGCTTGAAATAGAGATTCCTTGAATGTAGACTCATCATATGATGAAGTAGAAAAAGTTCTTATTTTATGTGAATTACATATATTTAAATTATTTGATGTTGACGCAAAATATGTGTTGTGTATTTAATCTACTTGAAAAAAATAAAGACGGATTTATTTAAATCTCATGCTGGATTCATTTAATCAATGTTATCTCTCGTCCCATGATTAGGCAACTTAAAGCTAAGTACATTAGGGGATGTTTGGTACAAACAGGGCAATATTTTTCTAGATTTTTTTTTTAAAAATACTTATTTTTTAATAATCAAGCAAAGTTTATACGTAATCTAGCAAATAGCAAAAACTATAAAGGTAGAAGGGGGGCCTCGATGGTAGCACAGATGGATGGTTAACGCATAGGAGTTGGGAGCATTGGATGGTGGGTAGGAAGATACAATAAAATAGAATTTCACCGATAAAATCTGTTTTCCTTATTTATATAGTTATAGTAACAAAATTAATTATTTCATTTTAAGAAATTTTATTTTTGGAAGAAAATATTTTTAAAATTTATGTACAATCAAAAATGGAAAAACAAGAAAATATTTTTTTAAAAATAATCTCCTCGCACTAAATACATCCGAAATAATTAAATTGGGAGAAATAATTTTCTAGCACTTCACACACAGACACCCACACACACGCGCACGAGCGCGCGCACACATATGTTGATAGAATTTGTGCGTTCATTATTAGTCAACGGATCCCTTGACTCAAACAGATTAAGAACGAAGAGTAAATAATAGCAATAACACAACACACACACATATGTTGATAGAAATTGTTCGTCCATTATCAGTCAACGGGTCTCTTGACTCAAACGGATTAAGAACGAAGAGTAAACAATAGCAAGAACACAACACAAATAATTTACGTGGAAACCTCCTTACTCAAGGAAGTAAAACCACGACTTGTCGCACAAGACTTTTACTAAGCAGCACACAAGGTGCCCACTAAATCAGTTGGACTCAACTGATTTAGGATTTTCACACCAAACAACTGTCTGATAACTTTATAGATGTAGGAACAGATTTACAATGTGTGTACAAAACAATTAATCCTAAGACCACTAAGCTTGCAGCTGTATTTGGTTCGAGTTGATATTGAGGATGAATCTTCGCTTTTGTGAGCCTTTGCAAGTGCTCTTGAGAATTTTCAAGTTGCAAAAACTAAGGTTGTAATTATTGGACATTAGGTTAATAAATAATAGTCACAATCTTCGAGACCACGCCATTGGTCAAGGTCTCTGTCCTTTCTGTCCCAGTTGGAGACTGTGCACCAACCAACTGTACTTTTTCCAGCCTGGCAGTGAGGAGCATGTCGCACCATGGACCAGGTCCCTGGGTTTGTCAACTCATCAGTTGAGAACTGTGTACCAATCACTTGTATCTTTTCCAACCTAGCAGTAGAGGGAATATATTGCACCATTGACCAGGTCCCTTTACAAGGTCTCTGAGTATGTTAATTTTTTTCTTCCAATTTTTATGACACAAATGAAATTTGAAAAAGCGAACTAAATATTTTATATGTGTTTTTTAAACAAAATATTTTTAATTGTTAATTTATATACCTTTTATGTCATTTTCGAATAATATTTGTTACTCTATTTGTTTCATTTTATGTGATACAAGTAATTTTTGAAAAATCAACAAAATTTCTTATATGGTTCTCACATATTTTTATTGTCATTTTACTGTGATTCATAGTACTTTTTAGTTCTTATGTTATTTTCAAAATACTTTTTAATTCTTACGTTATTTTCAAATAATAAATGCAACTTTATATATATATATATATATATATATATATATATATATATATATATATATATAATATATAATTCTGTCACTTTTTTATAATTTTATTTTCATTTTATTACATAAAAACTGAATGTCATTTTTTTATATGAACGGTGGAGGCTAAGAAATATTCTTTAAAAAGAAAAAAACAGAGCCATTCAGTAAGTAAAGTATTGCTGATGGTGTGATGTGCTTCTATTTTTTTTTTTTTTTGGTAAGTGTGCAAATACGTTTCTGTTGTTTGTATCTTACTATTTAGGAGCTGACTGATGCGATATATAAAATATAATTTCATCAGAATTTAATTATTTTAACTCAAACTAGATATATACATATAAATTTATTAAAAGTGTACAACTTATAAATTACAAACAAAGTGAATCAAATAGATGTTAACTCCCCTTAACGAGAATCTCAAAAAGAAGAAACACAGAAATAAATTACCAATCTTAAGACTATAAGTTTGAGTCGTAAAAAAAAAAAGTTTGACTCATCAAAAAAGTCAATATGGGAGATCTTCGGTTAGGGATTAAGAAAAAAAATAATTCAACAACTTATACATATAATTAACGTTATTTGGATAGTAAAATTTTTCAGAGGGAAATATTCTATTGAATACATTTATGTGCTATTCAACAAAAATATAGTTTGGTTAGTCGCAGACTCTCCCACTAGCTTTCCCCTTCTTGTTTGATATGTTAAACAAAATTATAATAAATAAATTATAAAAAATAACAAAAAACTTAATCATGGCAAGAGTTCAATGACCATTGTTTCATTTTGATTCAGTTCATTTAAACTCAATAATGACATGTCTATTATTAACTCAATTAATTTTAATCCGCTCATATTCAGCCTAAGTGGATCCATCCACTCAGGGGCGGACCTACATGGTGTCCGCCGGGTGCTCGAGCACCCATTAACTTCGTTACGAAATATATATATCTATGTAGAAATTGATAGGTATTTGTATAAAATTAACATAGAGCACCCAATAAATAAATGATATAATTGGCCCAATGGTTTTTGGATTGATACTTAAGACTCTTTTAGTGTTGTTACCAAGGTTCGAATCTCATTGTTAACACGTATTTTTTACATTTCACTTCAGAGCACCCACAACCTTAAAATTCTAGATCCGCCACTGCATCCACTATGTATAGCCACAATTCAAGGCGTGCTTAAGGACCACCAGAAAGATTTGGTGCTATTGGAATATGAAATTCATGAAGGTATTCTGATTAGACTCCCTCCATAAATAATTGTAGTTAGCATTTTTTAAAAGGAAGAAAATCATGTCATATGAATTGCACATTATGTGGTCATGATTAATTACATATACTTTTATGGGTAAGATTTTCTTTGGGTGGTGAGTAATGATGTTAATCACCCATCATTGTTGAAATTTAGTAGCCACAAGATATTGTATCGTAATAAAGAAAAAAAGATTACTTGTCACAAATTCAAAATTTGTAGCTATTTTTATAGGAGTCCGGAGCCTAAAGGGTGAAAAATGTTAATAAAATTTTAAAACGGTATATGAAATTTCTTTTTAACCAAAACGGCAAAATCGCTCACGAAGTAGCGATTTTGTCCGTCGGAAAAAGCAAAATCTAGCAGCGATTTGTTAAATTTGATTTTTTCAAAAAACAAAATTTTTTAAACAAAATCGCTCCCAAAGAAGAGATTTTCAAAATAAAAAAAAAATTATAATTTTTTTAATATGTCGCTGCTGAGGCAGCGACTTAAGTTTAATTTTTTTAAAAAAATTATTTTTTGCTTCTTTTTCTTTTTTTAAAAGTTTAAAATCAAATCAAGTTGTATTGTATAATATAATTAAAATATAATATAATTTAAATATAATATTAAAAAAAATGGTAATAATTTAAGTAAAGCAGCGATTAACAAATTAAAAAAAAATTAGTAAAATTGCTGCTAAAGCAGCGATTAACTAATTTGTAAGCAAAAAAAATTTAAAATTTGTAATTATTGTAATATTATTTTAAACTTTTTTTGTTTAAAAAAGAAGCAAAAAATAATTAAAAAAAAAATTAATCTTAAGTCGCTGCCTCAGCAGCGACACATTAAAAAAATTATAATTTTTTTTTAATTTTGAAATCGCTCCTTTGGGAGCGATTTTGTTCTTTAAAAAAATAAATCAAATTTAACAAATCGCTGCTATTTGGCTTTTTCCGGCGGATAAAATCGCTACTCCGTGAGCGATTTTGGCGTTTTGGTTAAAAAGAAATTTCATATACCGTCTTGAAATTTTTGTTAACATTTTTCACCCTTTAGGCTACGGACTTATTTTTATAGCTTATTTTCAGGTTATAGCTAAGAATGTATATCATTAGTCATGAAATATATAAAATTTGGGAAAAATTAAATAATCAAGCTAACATATAGTAATTAATGGATCGTTTGTATTAAAACATGTGTTTCTCTTTCATCTTTTATACAAATCAAAACACTCTTAGTTATCACACACTAATCTATCTCCTAAAATATCTCACTTCTTCTCTAACTTAATCAAATTCAAAATTCAAAATTTGAAAATTCCATTCATCCAATTTAAAAATTATAGTTAGACAAGTCTAATATTTTATAATTATACAACTAAATATATTAGGTATTTTTAATTATATGTATATTTCTTTGGTTTAAAATATGATTTATTTGTATATATTCCGTAATTTTATGACACATACAAGTATGCTTTATAAACTTTAACTACAAATATTAGTATGATATATGTAACAACTTATTTGATTTATACAACTCAATTTATACAAAACCTATATTATACAATTTATTCATAAATATGTACAACCTGCTATATATCATATTGTTTATAGAAATAGATATACCTCAACTATAATTTTTTTAAAACTCGATTCAATTTATATACATATACAATTACTATATATAACTAGTTGTGTTTTTTCATTTAAAAAAGAAAAAAATCATATTAAGTAAGAAATTCTAATTACATATAATAACCATAAATTAAGGGATCATTTTCCTTATTTATAACCAAAATTGTCATATCATTTAAGGGGACTTAATAAATAATTTGTATAATCAATTAAAAATGTTTGAAGTATACAAACACGTTTAGCCATTAAAATTATAACTACACTATGTAAATAGACAAACTCTAGCTAAGGAGGTCTATTATATTTTGCATTTTAGCTATTTATGAAATTTTCCTAAATAATTATAACAAAAATCATTTTTTGAATATCCTCGATCTAGTATGCATGGTATGATTACTTGTAGAGCCATCAATATGGGCGACGCCCGTTGGGCCGGCCTGGCCTAACCCAGAATTTAATAGGGGTGGGCTAAAGTTTTTGGAGCCCATTTAAGAAAAAAACTTTTTAGCCCAGCCTGAATAAGCCTGCTGATTTGAGGGGTTTGAGAAATATCGGTAGGGCCAGCCCGTGGGCCGATAAAAATAAATTAAAATATATAATATAATATTAAAATTGAAAATTAAAGAGAGTCCAAACTCTAAACAATTAGGTTATTATTTATATTTAGATATTTATACTTGTACTTTAAAAAAAGCTTAATAAATATTATAAAAATAATTTTATTTGTGATTTGATTAACAAGTAGTAAAATTAACATCATGTAATATTGTTTTGTCGATATTTTTGATAATATTTTTAAATTATAATTTATAATTTAATTTCATAATTATAAAAAAATTTATAATACTTAAAAAAGTGGGCTGACCCGGCAAGCTTGTAGCCCACGTAGTTGTGGGTTGAGTCGACCATTTTCTGGCCCACACAAAAAATGGTCTAGCCCGGCTCAGCCTGTAAAAGGTCAAAACATGTATGGGTTATCCCGGATGGGATGGGCTAGCTCATATTGACAACTTTAATTACTTGTGCTAGTTTACAACGAAAATATGCACAAAGACTCATATGAAATACCATAAAATAGAAATTGTATGTAATTGTCCGTCAAAAGTAGAGATGGCAATGGGGCGGGGCAGTTCGAGTTGAGCTTAACCCATAAAATTTTCAATTCGCTTCTGTCCTATCCCGCATAACAATTTTTTCATTTTCCAACCCGCTCCGCATGAATTCACCACACATAATTTTTCTAATATTTTCTTTTTCTGATTAAGTTTGATACTAAAACTCATAAAAATAAATTTATTTTTCATTAAGTTGTATTAATTTAATAGGATAACGACTTACAATTTTATTTTTTAGAGGTCAATTGAGAAAATGTAAAAAATTGTATCATTTTTTATCGATTTAAAGGGTCTGAAATATATCCGAACTTTGACCGAAATTGCTGGTACGACACCAAACTTTGGAAAGGACCTTTTACCCCCTGCATATTTAGTTGTATATTTTAAGATATATATGTGCCCACGTGGATATTAAAGATATTGCATAATTATAAATAGTTTTGTGTCCACGTGAGCACATATATACATTAAAAATATACTACTAAATAGTTTGGGGGTAAAAAATACAATATTAAATAGTTTGGGAGGGGGGGGAGGGTAAAAGGTCCTCTATAAAGTTTGGTATCGTAACAACAATATTGGCCAAAGTTGGAGTATTTTTCAAGCCCTTTTTTTATTGAACTATTTTAATTTATTATCTTGAATATTTTAGTAGCTTTAATGAAATTATCTTAATAAATAATGTTCTATAACTCTTATAACATGCAAAAAGTTAAAATTAAGTTTGAACCCACATAAAATCACAAATACCCGCAATCCCCAATCCCCCCCCCCCCCCCCACATTAATTTTTTTAAAAAATAATCCACTTCTTTCCACCCGCCTTGCACAACCTTAAACCCGTCCCGCCTCGCATAGCCTTAAATCGACCCTGCCCCACATCTGTATCATTGCCATCCCTAGCCCAAAGATATTAAAAAAAAGTAGGTAATTGTATCTTCTTTTCTTCATGAAAAATTGCAGAAAATTAATTATATGGATATCATGTATATAACTGATGCATGTGACATGGGTAGATTACATTTAAAATGTAGGGCAAAAGGACGGATTTACCCCCGAATTTTAATAAATGATACGGCTATACCATTCGTTATACTTTGCGTACACATATATCCCTGCCGTCCAATTATAGGTACAACTATACCCCTCTCAATAACGGATCCCTATTTTTTTACACGTGTCTTAATCTTATTAAACTATCTGTTTGACCCATTTTTTAACCCATAACCCAACAATCCGCCCCATAACCCATAACCCACCCAATACACACTAAAATGAATCCTAATTAAAACACCCAAATTAACATTCACATTTCACCCAAATTGCATCAATAAGGAGCGATTTTCTCAACAAGGGGCCTCAATCATTCATGATTGTCAGAAGAAGTTACAAAGTTAACCATAAGTTCAGGAAGACCAGTTTATATACAGCATGACACAGACTAAAGCTTGCTAGCGAAGAATCTGAAAAATGAAAAGACTTGAGACTTGCTCAAGAACCTAAGAATTCAGCCCCAAAACATAATGTGGAACACGTAATAGTAAAACTATATACATAGCTACTCATGGATCTTTACCAGCCACCCCATATCAAATCATATCAGATCACCGTCGAAACAAAAAAAACCATATCAAATCATGACTAATCGAAGGCAGAATTGAAAAATAATAGATGGAAAAATTTATTCCAATCTCAAATCTGTGAAGAGTACAAATGAGGGTAACAAGATGCTCGCAGAGCTGTCTAATTGTATCTACACATAAAGATCAACATGAGCCAATTATAAGTGATAGGTCTTCAATCAGGTTAAACAAACGTGAATGAGCTAGAGTGCAACTTTAATTTATTGGTGTTCTAGCTTAAGGGAGTTGTAAATGTTCTAATCTCTCTTCACAATCATTAGTAAAATGACAACCTAGAACTCAGAAAATCTCATCTCTGTCTCTTCAATTAAAGGTATCCTGATATGTCTGAGGATTCCTTTTAGTGTGTATTGGGTGGGTTATGGGGCGGATTGTTGGGTTATGGGTTTAAAAAATGGGTCAAACAGATAGTTTAATAAGATTAAGACACGTGTAAAAAAATAGGAATTCGTTAGTGAGAGGGTATATTTGTATCTATAATTGGACGGCAGGGATATATGTGTACGCAAAGTATAACGAAGGGCATAGACGTACCATTTATTAAAGTTTGAGGGTAAATCCGTCCCTTTTTCCTAAAATGTATACATATGATATACATGTAACATATGATCTGTTTCTTCAAGGTCCAACAATAGCGAATTTCAAATTCTTCACCCAAGCCCCTCAAGTCTGTTTTCAATTTTGAATTCGAGCTCAAAAACATACTGCTCAACTAATTAGTGAAGTATAAACTTCAAATTTTGACAACAAAATACAACTTTAAAATCACGATTCAAGGTTATACTAATTCAAATGTGAGTTTATTTGAGGTAGATTTTAGTGTTGAATCGTATTATCAATTATTGACATTCAACAAAAGTTGCTAAATCTGAATAAAAATTTTCATGCCAAAATGTCTGAAGCTTAGCCAAATATATGTCCTGACCTCATGATACTAAAATGTCTACACCAATTCTTGCCTTAAATGTAAAGAGAAATTAAAATCAATGTAGATGTTTAAGTATATTATAATTGCCAACTCAAAGGGGTTCAGATGAATCCTATGCTGGCTCCGCCCCTTCTTATATGTAGTAGAAATTAAAACCAATGTAGAGCGTAGACGTTTGAGATCAAGTGTGGATGTTCGAGGATCTATATAATCAACTATTAACAAAGTGGTTCATTTAAGATTAAGCAGAGACAGTAATAGGGCAGCTCTCCTTTGGCGTGTCAGGTGAAATGTGTGATAAACTGCATGCCAATAGAGAGTAGCCCTATCACGGTTTCACTTATACTAACTCGTCTTTCTCATATTTTCTGCTTCCAATTCATCACAAAAGAGGCTTCCGCGCTTCTATAGAGAACTCATTCTCAATTTAAGACACGGAATAAACCATTGGAGCATCAGCATATCCTGTGATATTTATGCTATTGCCTGTGTTACCTTTTTTAGGGCCAGAAAATGGGAGTAACTTTCTCATCCCTTTACAATTCCATTTGATGAAAGGTCCTTTTAAAAATGTATTCATCAGATTCCCCAGTTGCCTTCTCCATGAATTTATAGGTGAAATGAAAAAAAAAAGGTTTACAAAAGACCTTCAAACAGCATATCCTCCATCATATTCTTTTTTCCATCTAATTATATTTCTAACTGAAAAAGAAATGGAAAATGCACAAGTAGCCCAATCTATGCCCGAAATCTCAGAGACACACTTATATTATACTAAGATCCTATTACTCTCCTGAACTTATTTTATAAATAAGTTTCTACCTTTTCGGCCTACGTGACACTATCTTGTGGGCCCAACACGTGTTGACATTTTTTTTAAGGTAGTGCCACGTAGGCCGAAAAGGGGTAAGTTCAGGGGTAATAGGACCTTAGTATAGTATAAGTGTGTCTCTGAAATTTCAGGCATAGGTTGGAGGTACTTATGCATTTTCCCAAAAAAAAAAAAGAAACTATTTTTGACTATGTTGCATAAAATCATTTTACTCTAATTTTCGTAGCATATTAGTTTTGCATCACAATGATTAACTACTTTTTTCCCCTTCTATTTGACATATAACGGAAAAGAATCAAGTGGTGAGAAATATTTTCAGGTGCTTGAGCTGATTTTTATGAATGATTTTATGAAAAAACAATTATGTATTTGAATAAAAATATGTTGCTTTTGCTTCTGAGTTAATACATTATACATGTATTGAATGATCAACAAGTTGGGATATCGAAGCTAAGAGTATCGGAGTAAAATTATCAACATGGACACAAAAGACTCATCTGTTAAGGCAGAAGAAAAAGGATGAACTTATTAACACTTATTCAGAGTGTGTACTGACTTCTTGCAATATTTGCAAAACACAAAAGGACATGCTTCGTTTCCTTAAATTAGACTCTTTGAGTAAAACATCTCTCGGCACCAGAAGGAGCAGAGGAGGAAGAAAACGAGGCTGATTTAGTGGAGAAGCCTGAAAAATATGAGTTCTCTCTCTATTTCTCGTCATGTTTTAACACTGAGTAAGATTTACTGATAGAGGGAAGGGGAGATATTATAAGCATATTGCCTGCTATGTTACTTACCATATTAGAATTAGACTTGCGAAAATTAGATGGAAATTTCCCTGGTGGAAATGCCCAGGCTTAACGAAAGACAAAAATAAGATTATATAAACAAAAATATTCGTGGAATTGAGAATGATTGATGTATCAACTTTATTTCATAAATGAATCAAGTATTTGTAGTTACACATAGAATGGCTAAGAATAAAACTACGAGTCTAATGTTACAACTGTAAAATGGTCTTTGAGCTGCAGCTGAACCAGTTGGTCTTTTTCGAATCAATGTTGAGCTGCCCAATATCATGATTAACAGGGCTAGAGTCTTCTGGAGAATTATAAACTTAACTAATTCAAACTCCAGGATAATTTCCCGAGTTTGAAATATACATTTGAAACTCTGGAAAATTTTCAAGTACCTTTGGATAAGTCATTGTGTAAGTACTTTTGAATTTTGATACATTATTTTAGATAGAAAATTGTGTAATCTGCTGAACCACATCCATCCTGTAACCTGAATTTCCCGAGTGTTAATTTCCTAGATTTGGAAATCTTTTGAACCATCCAAGCAGCTTGTGAATTCTAATTCATCAGAACTATGTTTAAATTTTCAGTTAACAAAAATAATTTGAGGATTAAATACAAAAATAGAATGTTATATCATTCATAACGCTATAACTTCTCTTTAAATTAAAATGTGCATTTGAATATATACATCTCACTGTCGCATTCAAATGAATTAATGTGTTCAGAACAAAGTAAACAAGACTAATATTTGGAATACCATGAGAACTCAACGATTCACTACGAAAAGTAGAAAAATAGCTTCAAGACATCACATTGTATTAAGAGTGCCCGAAGGGCATGTAGATTAAGCAGAGACAGTAACAGGGCAGCTCTCCTTTGGCGTGTCAGCTGAAATATACAATTGCATGCCAATAGAGAGTAGCCCTATCACTATTTCGCTTACAAATTCAAGAATATATTTTCATTCACCAACTCTCGTTTTTTCCCTCTAGTTCATCAAAGCAGAGCCTTCCATCCTTTTATAGGCATTTCTTATTAGCTTAAGAGACGGTATAAAGTATAAACCCTTGGAGAGAATCAGCATATGCTATGTGATTTTTGGTTCTAGTTTTGGTCTGCGGATATCTTCTTCCATTATGGGATTGCTTTTACTAGAGTAAAAAAATGTTTAACTTTCTTATCCATTACAATTTCATTTCCTGAAAGCAACTCCTTAAAAATATTATCATCAGATTCCCTCAGGAAAAAAATTGCTGTTGCATGATTTTATGCCTTTGAAGTGTATGCCCTTTGCACTCAAGGAGTGAAATACAGCATATCCTTTTATCATATTCCTTATTTTTTCTCTTTTACATTTCTATGTTACGTTTTCTATTTGGTTTTGATTTTTAGGATTCCAGCTCTTTTAGAGGCTCCATGAAATGAAGAGTACTGCTTCCTTTGCTTGACAATTAGACATAATAAAAGTTCGAATAAGGTTCTTGTTGTGTTCTCTCGTAATAAAAGTTACAAGTGTATCATCAGTTGTGCCAGTTTACTCTTAAGACATTTGAAGCTGCATAACTGCAGCAGCGTATATCAACACAGTCCAGTTCTGGATGCTATATAAGAAAAAAAAAGCACAAATTGAAAAAATATGTAGGTATATGGGGGCATAGGTTTGAGGAACAGACTTGCTGGTGCAAGAAACTAGCTAGGCTGGTCTTATCAGAAGCAGGCTGCAAGAGATTCAAGAAAAATACTAGAAAATCACATTGAATCGCTTTGATATCGCACTATAATTTTCCCTACTATCAACGAGATTCAATAATTTATGTATATATGTAATAACTAAAAACTCATTTTCCATAATTCAAATAGGATTCAATTGAACCCCTTTATCTCTTGCCGCGTCTTATATATGTAAGTGCAACATAGCTATATGGGGCAGAAATTCAGCATGAGAATCATGCCGGAGGAAAAAACAAACTAGGGTGGTATCATATGAAAGTATTCTTGTGTAACATTGATCTAGACTAGGACGCCAATTGTCCAGCTTCACCATACTTGAATGTCTTAAGTTGTAAGGACTGCTTTTTGTTGCACACAAATTCACTAAACTAATACCATACCGGACGTGTTGAAAGGTGCAAAATGATTTTAAACTGCCACAGATAGTTAATTAGTTCAGGTTAGCGTGATATGCAAACTGGAACAAATGACGACACTTTTGAGTAATATGAGAGAACTCAAAAGACACTTTTGAAAAATTTACTAGCCTAATTAAGTGAGACTGACTGGCACTAGGAAATCAAAAAGCCACACGAAAGCAAAAACGACCCTACATATAAAATAGAAATGTCGACATGGACAAAGGAAGAGGAAAATGAGGAATATGACCAAGATATGCTGTAAAAGAGTCAAAGTGACACACTTCGCAGTCACAAAAAACACCTAATATAGTGATACTAGCATTCAGAAACCGAAAAGCCACAAAATGAAATGGTACAAGGGATACGAATGCTCCCCATTTTCTGACCCTAGAAAAAGCAAAAGACACAAAAATGGCAGGATATGCTGATTCTCCATGGGTTTATACCCTTTTAGAAACTAAGAAGGAATGATCTATATAAGCTTGGAAGGCTCTGCTGTTATGAAACACAAGCAGAAAAATGAGAAAAAAGAGAGTTGGTGAATAAAAATATATTCTTGAATTTATAAGGGAAACAGTAGTAGGGCTACTCTCTATTGGCATGCAGTGATATATTTAAGTTGACATGCCAAAGGAGAGCTGCCCTGTTACTGTCTCTGCTTAGTGTATTTCTGATGCAATACCTACTGTATCCGCCTCCGGTAAGTCACTATGTTCTTCTATAACAAGAACAAACAGTGATAGGGATACTCTCTAATGGCATCCGATTATTTATTTATCACATATTTCAGATGAAATGCCAAAGGAGAGTTGTGCGGTTACTGTTTCTGCTTAATGTCATAACTCTGATGCAAAAGTTGTTTACACACTCTATCTCCCGCTGCTGAATTAATATGTTCTTCTCTAAAACCTGAAACTGAATTGACAGAGCATTGTCAGTCTTGACACAAATTAGGGTGTGTTTCACATAAATCAGAGATAAATGGTATACATGAGATATATGGAAATACAATGTGATATACACTGATATAGCTTATAAACACCATAAATGGAGTCATGTGGCTAGCGGCTCCTAATTACAATCATGAACGTGCATGAAAAAACACAAATTTAACTAAAAAAAATATAATTAAACCTTCAAAATGAGCATAGTCAGAAATCTCTCCAAAAGAAATCATTATTGAACCTAGGAGAGATTTGATTATTTGGATGGAGGAGACATGAGATATTTCTATTGCTTCTGAGTAAATTCATGTGCTGAATGATCAACAAATTGGGATGTGTAAGCTAAGAGTATTGGAGTAAAATTATAAACATGAACACAAAAGACAGGATCTTTTGGTCTTAATGAAATTGAAGACAGAGGAAAATGGATGAACTTATAACACTTCTTTAAAGTGTGTCCTGACTTCTTGCAATATATACAAGAGACAAAAGGACATGCTTCGTTGCCTTAATTAGAATCTTTGAGTAAAACTTCTCTCGGCACCAGAAGGAGCAGTCGAGAAAGAAAATGAGGCTGATTTAGTGGAGAACAGGAGAAGTCTGAAACATGTGAGTTCTCTCACTATTTCTCATCATGATTTAACACGGAGTAAGATCTACTAATAGAGGGAAGGGGAGATATCTATTGCTCATAAATGTGGAGTAGAAATTATTCAACCAATTTAGGAACCGAAACAACTTCAGTTCTTCTACAAACTTGGTCAAGGGGCCACAAGAGCATATGACGCCTCATCTCATCCCAAAAGCTTCACAGTCTAGTGAAATATGAGGCAATGTTTGAAGTTCTCTGGGAAATGGAACAATGTCATTTGAAATTGGATGAACTTAGACCTATTTGATTACCCAAAATCTCTCATTAATGTCCAAAAAAGTTTCCCTATTAGTGTCATTTACCCTAAAACACTAGTAGGAATGTTCCTAGATAAGGAGTTAGTGATCCAAGCAATCATCATATCGTTGAAACTTGTCCAAGTAAGGGTAATCTTCAACTTATAATAAATGCTAAGATTTGTCACCTTGCCCTAAATAATACATCATCATGAACGCCTTAAATATCACTGTAAATCCATTGTGAAACCTTTGAATCAGAAGTAGAATAGAGTAAACCCCTGTTGAATCAGAAATTGAAACCTATCAATATATATGTTTTTTGAAAATCAATCAAAATACAAAATCTAGCTTCAAGGATATGATGCTCTAATGAAAGGAAAAAGTTTCGTTCATTTGCCTGCTATGTTACCATGTTAGAATTAGACTTGCGAGAATTAGATGGAAATTTCCCTGGTGGAAATGCCCAGGCTTAACGAAAGAGAAAAATAAGATTATATAAACAAAATATTCATGGAATTTAGAATGATTGATGTACTTTCACATAAAATGGCTAAGAATAAAATACAAGTCTAATGTTACAACAGTAAAATGGTCTTTGAGGTGCAGCTGAACCACTTGGCCTTTTCGGAATTAATGTTGAGCTGCCCAATATCATGATTAACAGAGCTAGAGTCTTTTGGAGAAGACATTATTTCAAACCAATATTATAAGCTTAACTTATTCAAACTCCAGAATAATTCCCTGAGTTTGAAATGTATACATTTTAAACTTCCGAAAATCTTCAAGTACCTTTGAATCTCATTCTGATCATCCATGTAACCTGAATTTCCAAAGTATTAATTTCTTAGCTTTGGAAATCTTTTGAACCATCCAAGCAGCTTGTCTGAGATTTATAATTGAGTTGAATTCTAATTCATCAGAACTATGTATAAATCTTCAGTTAACAAAAATAATTTGAGGATTAAATAAAAAAAATAGAATGTTATATCATTCATAACGGTATAACTGCTCTTCAAATTTAAATGTACATTTGAATATTTACATCTCACAGTCGCAATCAAATGAATTGGTGAGCTCACAACAAAGTAAGCAAGACTTAATATTTGGAATAACATGAGACACTGTATTAAGAGTGCCCGAAGGGCATGTAGATTAAGCAGAGACAGTAACAGGGCAGCTCTCCTTTGGCGTGTCAGTTGAAATATACAACTGCATGCCAATAGAGAGTAGCCCTATCACTATTTCCCTTATAAATTCAAGAATATATTTTCATTTACCAACTCCCTTTTTCTTCTTTCTCTGGTTCACTACAGCAGAGCCTTCAATGCTTTTATAGGCATTCCTTCTCAGTTTAAGAGACGGTATAAACCTTTGGAGAGAATCAGCATATCCTATGTGATTTTGGTACTAGTTGTGGTCTGCGGATATTTCTTGTGGGATTGATTTTTCTATTATAAAATGTGGTAACTTTCTTATCCTTCACAATTTCATTTCCTAAAAGCAACTACTTTAAAATATTTTCATTAGATTCCCTCTGGAAAAAGTTGCTGAAAGTTGATGTTGCATGATTTTATGCCTTTGAAGTGTATGCCCTTTGCACTCAAGGAGTGAAATACAGCATATCCTTATTTTTTCTCTTTTACATTTCTATGTTACATTTGCTATTTGGTTTTGATTTTTAGGATTCCAGCTCTTTTAGAGGCTATACGAAATGAGGAGTACTGCTTCCTTTGCCTAACAATTAGACATAATAAAAGTTCAAATAAGGTTCTTCTTGTGTTCTCTCGTAATAAAAGTTCCAAGTGTATCATCAGTTGTGCCATTTACTCTTATGACATTTGAAGCTGCATAACTGCAGCAGCGTATATCATGCTATATAAGAAAGAAAAGCACAAATTGAAAAAGTCTTCTTTTCAAGATATAAACAACTACCAAACTGAATAGTCAAATTACCTCACATCACTACTGCCTAAACACAATCTTGTAGACATTCTTGATGAAAACGCCTTTGTCCTTTTAGAATGCGATTATTAATTTTTGTTCGTTGTTTTTCCTATATCTTTTGTATTACATAGGCGTAGAGAAGGGGAAACGGAGTAGGATATTAAGGCAGGAATCAAATCATCACCAACAATGTAAAAGTTCAGGTAGCCAACTAGATGAACTTAAGATCTCCATTTTAGAAGTCTCTGCAGTGATTTGCTTCTCCAAATAATGAAGCCCTTATTCCAAACAGTGGCTTTTATAGTTTGGCTCTTGAAGTGTCTTACTCGACGACTTTGTTTATCAGCTACTGGAAATAGGTGGCTTTTATCAATTATATACTACTTGACACCATTGAATTAATCTGTAAGTAGGACATATGTTTTTAGATTAACTATTTAGAAGGATACTCTGATGATTCAACTTTCCAATTTAGAAGCTTACATTGATATCAATATTGATATAAATATAGACGTGATGTAGGTATATGGGACATAGGTTTGAGGAACAGACTTTCTGGTGCAAGAAACTAGCTAGGCTGGTCTTATCAGAAGCAGGCTGCAAGAAATTCAAGAAAAATACTAGAAAATCACATTGAATCGCTTTGATATCGCACTATAATTTTCCCTACTATCAACGAGATTCAATAATTTATGTATATATGTAATAACTAAAAACTCATTTTCCCTAATTCAAATAGGATTCAATTGAACCCCTTAGCTCTTGCCGCGTCTTATATATGTAAGTGCAACATAGCTATATGGGGCAGAAATTCAGCATGAGAATCATGCCGGAGGAAAAAACAAACTAGGGTGGTATCATATGAAAGTATTCTTGGGTAACATTGATCTAGACTTGGACGCCAATTGTCCAGCTTCACCATACTTGAATGTCTTAAGTTGTAAGGACTGCTTTTTGTTGCACACAAATTCACTAAATTAATACCATACCGGACGTGTTGAAAGGTGCAAAATGATTTTAAACTGCCACAGATAGTTAATTAGTTCAGGTTAGCGTGATATGCAAACTGGAACAAATGACGACACGTTTGAGTAATATGAGAGAACTCAAAAGAAACTTTTGAAAAATTTACTAGCCTAATTAAGTGAGACTGACTGGCACTAGGAAATCAAAAAGCCACACGAAAGCAAAAACGACCCTACATATAAAATAGAAATGTCGACATGGACAAAGGAAGAGGAAAATGAGGAATATGACCAAGATATGCTGTAAAAGAGTCAAAGTGACACACTTCGCAGTCACAAAAAACACCTAATATAGTGATACTAGCATTCAGAAACCGAAAAGCCACAAAATGAAATGGTACAAGGGATACGAATGCTCCCCATTTTCTGACCCTAGAAAAAGCAAAAAGACACAAAAATGGCAGGATATGCTGATTCTCCATGGGTTTATACCCTTTTAGAAACTGAGAAGAAATGATCTATAAAAGCTTGGAAGGCTCTGCTGTGATGAAACAGAGCAGAAAAGTGAGAAAAAAGAAAGTTGGTGAATAAAAATATATTCTTGAATTTATAAGGGAAACAGTAGTAGGGCTACTCTCTATTGGCATGCAGTGATATATTTAAACTGACATGCCAAAGGAGAGCTGCCCTGTTACTGTCTCTGCTTAGTGTATTTCTGATGCAATACCTACTGTATCCGCCTCCGGTAAGTCAGTATGTTCTTCAATAACAAGAATAAACAGTGATAGGGATACTCTCTAATGGCATCCGGTTATTTATTCATCACATATTTCAGATGAAATGCCAAAGGAGAGTTGTGCGGTTACTATTTTTGCTTAATGTCATAACTCTGATGCAAAAGTTGTTTACACACTCTATCCGCCGCTGCTGAGTTAAATACAATGTATATACACTGATATAGCTTATAAACACCATAAATGGAGTCATGTGGCTAGCGGCTCCTAATTGCAATGATGAACGTGCATGAAAAAACACAAATTTAACTATAAAAACTATAATTAAACCTTCAAAATGAGCATAGCCAGAAATCTCTCCAAAAAAACATCATTATTGAACCTAAGAGAGATTTGATTATTTGGATGGAGGAGACATGAGATATTTCTATTGCTTCTGAGTAAATTCATGTGCTGAATGATCAACAAATTGGGATGTGTAAGCTAAGAGTATTGGAGTAAAATTATAAACATGAACACAAAAGACAGGATCTTTTGGTCTTAATGAAATTGAAGACAGAGGAAAATGGATGAACTTATAACACTTCTTTAAAGTGTGTCCTGACTTCTTGCAATATTTGCAAGAGACAAAAGGACATGCTTCGTTGCTAATTTGAGTAAAACCTCTCTCGGCACCAGAAGGAGCCGTCGAGAAAGAAAATGAGGCTGATTTAGTGGAGAACAGGAGAAGCCTGAAACATGTGAGTTCTCTCACTATTTCTCGTCATGTTTTAACACGGAGTAAGATCTACTAATAGAGGAAAGGGGAGATATCATTAGTATATCGCTCATAAATGTGGAGTAGAAATTATTCAACCAATTTAGGAACCGAAACAACTTCAGTTCTTCTACAAACTTGGTCAAGGGGCCACAAGAGCATATGACCCCTCATCTCATCCCAAAAGCTTCACAGTCTAGTGAAATATGAGGCTATGTTTGAAGTTCTCTGGGAAATGGAACAATGTCATTTGAAATTGGATGAACTTAGACCTATTTGATTACCCAAAATCACTCATTAATGTCCAAAATAGTTTCCCTATTAGTGTCATTTACCCGAAAACACTAGTAGGAACGTTTCTAGATAAGGAGTTAGTGATCCAAGCAATCATCATATCGTTGAACCTTGTCCAAGTAAGGGTAATCTTCAACTTATAATAAATGCTAAGATCAGTCACCTTGCCCTAAATAATACATCATCATGAACGCCTTAAATATCACTGTAAATCCATTGTGAAACCTTTGAATCAGAAGTAGAATAGAGTAAACCCCTGTTGAATCAGAGATTGAAACCTATCAATATATATGTTTTTTGAAAATCAATCAAAATACAAAATCTAGCTTCAAGGATATGATGCTCTAATGAAAGGAAAAAGTTTAGTTCATTTGCCTGCTATGTTACCATGTTAGAATTAGACTTGTGAGAATTAGATGGAAATTTCCCTGGTGGAAATGCCCAGGCTTAACGAAAGAGAAAAATAAGATTATATAAACAGAATATTCATGGAATTTAGAATGATTGATGTACTTTCACATAAAATGGCTAAGAATAAAATACAAGTCTAATGTTACAACAGTAAAATGGTCTTTGAGGTGCAGCTGAACCACTTGGCCTTTTCGGAATTAATGTTGAGCTGCCCAATATCATGATTAACAGAGCTAGAGTCTTCTGGAGAAGACATTATTTCAAACCAATATTATAAGCTTAACTTATTCAAACTCCAGAATAATTCCCTGAGTTTGAACTGTATACATTTTAAACTTCCGAAAATCTTCAAGTACCTTTGAATCTCATTCATCCTGTAACCTGAATTTCCAAAGTATTAATTTCTTAGCTTTGGAAATCTTTTGAACCATCCAAGCAGCTTGTCTGAGATTTACAATTGAGTTGAATTCTAATTCATCAGAACTATGTATAAATCTTCAATTAACAAAAATAATTTGAGGATTAAATAGAAAAAAAATAGAATGTTATATCATTCATAACCGTATAACTGCTCTTCAAATTTAAATGTACATTTGAATATTTACATTCAAATGAATTGGTGGGTTCACAACAAAGTAAACAAGACTTAATATTTGGAATAACATGAGAACACAACGGTTTACTACAAAAAGTAGAAAAATAGCTTCAAGACATCACACTGTATTAAGAGTGCCCGAAGGGCAAGTAGATTAAGCAGAGACAGTAACAGGGCAGCTCTCCTTTGGCGTGTCAGTTGAAATATACAACTGCATGCCAATAGAGAGTAGCCCTATCACTATTTCCCTTATAAATTCAAGAATATATTTTCATTTACCAACTCCCTTTTTCTTCTTTCTCTGGTTCACTACAGCAGAGCCTTCAATGCTTTTATAGGCATTCCTTCTCAGTTTAAGAGACGGTATAAACCTTTGGAGAGAATCAGCATATCCTATGTGATTTTGGTTCTAGTTGTGGTCTGCAGATATTTATGTGGTAACTTTCTTATCCTTCACAATTTCATTTCCTAAAAGCAACTCCTTTAAAAATATTTTCATCAGATTCCATCAAGAAAAAGTTGCTGAAAGTTGATGCTGCATGATTTTATGCCTTTGATGAAGTGTGTGCCATTTGACTCAAGTAGAGAAATACAGCATATCCTTTCATCATATTCCTTAATTTTTCTTCTTTTCTCTTTTACATTTCTATGTTACATTTTCTATTAGGTTTTCGAATTTTGATATTTGTTATTCATGTGGTTTTTCAATTTCCCTAATTCCGCTCTCTTGCTTATGTGTTATGGAATTTATAGGATTCCAGCTCTTTTAGAGGCCAGGAAATGAATAGTACTGCTTCTTACCTGACAATTAGACATAATAAAGTTAAAATAAGGTGCTTGTTGTGTTCACTCGTAATAAAAGTTCGAAGTGTATCATTGTTTCTGCCAGTTTACTCTAAAGACATTTGAAGCTGCTCAACTGCATCATCATATATCACAAAAATCACTAAATTAATACCATACCGCCGTGTTGAAAGGTGTAAAATGATTTTAAACTGCCACAGATAGTTAATAAGTTCAGGTTAACGTGGTATGCAAACTGGAACAAATGGCGACACTTTTGAGTAGTATGAGAAAACTCAAAAGGCACCATCCAACTTTTATTTTGTCCTACACTTTTGCTAAATCAATTCTTTTTTGCAACTTCTGAAAGACTTGGGATCTGACCAAGGATATGCTGTAAAAGAGTCAAGTGACCACCTAATTAAGTGATACTAGCATTCAAAAACCGAAAAGCCACAAAATGAAATGGTAAAAGGAATAATTAGTTCCATTTTCTGACCCTAGAAAAAACAAGAAGACACAAAAGGGGCAGGATATGCTGATTCTCCATGGGTTTATACGTCTCTTAAACTGAGAAGGAATGATCTATATAAGCTTGGAGGGCTCTGCTGTGATGAAACAGAAGCAGAAAAATGAGAAAAAGGAGAGTTGGTGAATAAAAATGTATTTTTGAATTTATAAGGGAAACAGTAGTAGGGCTACTCTCTATTGGCATGGAGTGATATATTTAAGCTGACATGCCAAAGGAGAGCTGCCCTGTTACTGTCTCTGCTTAATGTTATTCTGATGAGCAGCTGTTGAACCCGCTGTTTACATACTGTATCCGCCACCGAGATGCCACTATGTTCTTCTCTAACAAGAAGAAACAATGACAGGGATACTCTCTATTGG
>CM040620.1:65638905-65680335 GCA_022817965.1 Solanum lycopersicoides | reverse complement strand
ATACCAAGTTTGCAATCTTCATAAGTCTTAAAGTCCACATTATATGTAGCAGTTCTTGGAATTGGTGTTTCAGTAACAACGCCAGTAGACTCTGGCTGTTGCTGACAACTTATGATGCTGATTCTTGGTTTTAACTGAACTGAGGAATATGAAGATATTTGTCTTGATTTGATTTTGGGGAATTGGCAGGAGAATTGAGGAGTTGATGAGTAAATTTGAGACCCCATTTTGCTAATGTTATGATTTGAAGAGAAAATGGAGAGAGAATTTTCTTTAAGTCAGAAAGTTTAAAAGTTTGAGGATATTTTGTGAACCTCAAGTTGGAGTAGACAAGGGCAATTACTGTCCACAAGTTAGGGACCTTATCATCACAAGGTGGACAAAGTGGTCGGGTCCTTGTGCATAATTGCAACCATGCATTTTAGGGATATTAATGTTAAAATCGAATATTTGTTTCCTATTCAGTTTGTGATGATGTCTGAAATATCCATCATCATCCGTTATTTATCGTGTCTCGATTATTATAGTATTTTATTATTTTTGGTCTATTCTTGTAGTTTTTATGTCTCTTCCATCATTTTCTTTCTTCCTTGTACTTAGATTTGTTGTAGTTGAGTCAGGGTTCTTTTGAAAATAACTTTTTCTATCTCCATGAGGTAATGATAGAATCTGCATATACTCTAGCCTCCTCGAACCTCACCGGTAAAATTTTGTACATTGGTGTTAGTTATATTTAGTTTGTGATGTCAATATATCGAAAAGGCGGTCCATGTATAATTTAGAGAATCGGATAGTTTTGGGAACTTATAAAGTTCTTCTATGAAACTACGATTAATTAAAGGTAAAATAAATCAAATTAAATGCTATAACCACACTTTGATTTAATTATGTCCTGTAGCAAATTGTTTGTCAATCACCTCTCTCCCTCAAACTTTCGCTCGCCACTCTCTCGCTCTCGCTCTCTCGCTTGCTCCCTTTTGCTTTTATACAAACACAAATGTATAAAATACGTTTATGTTTGTATAAAGCGAAAAAAATTATATATATACATATATTTTCGTTCCCTTCTCCTAGATCTCGCTCGCAACCCTCGCCTCTATCGCTTATACAAACAGAAACGAAATGTAAAAATTGCATTTGTATAATTTAGAGAAAATTGTATATACACATGCAAATACATATGTCTTCGTCCTATAAACTTATAATTATACAATACAAATATTACTCTGCCCAATTTTCTTTTGTCTTTCTCTCTTTCTCGTTTTATACTTACACAAATTATACAATTGATTTGTATACAACTGCTTTCTTTTGTATATGTATAGCGAATTATACAATTGGTTTCTTTGTATATGTATAACGAATTATACAACTGTTTTTTTTTTATATGTATAGCAAAATATACATATTTGTGTTTGCTATAGAGTACAATTATACAAATTTTGCTATAATATACAAATGTGAATTTTGTGTTTGCTATATATGAAAATTGCTCTTAATAAACCTATAAAGTCCTTAATAATCTATCCGATTAGATTCAGGCGGAGTAGTAAACATTTTCATATTAATAGAAAGTCATGATATTTAACAAATTGCTTATAAGATTTTTGCTACACATAATTGTTGACTTACTTGTAACTACAAGACTTTTAAAGTAGATAATATTGTATAATGACAATAGAAATTAAAAATTTAACATGTAAGGTAAAATTTAGCATTAAAGTTAACAAGAAAGTACGATTATAATTTACGACAACAACAAATAGAAAGCAAAACGAACTACATATGACTATCTCCTCTAGGAAATCCAAGTGTTAATGTTCCAAGTCTTTCATAACATTCCTTTTACACACAAATAATAATAATAAATAAATAAAATCCAAGAGACATTTAATCTTTATCCAGGATGCAACTACATCAAAAATGAGCTTTAGTGGCAATTAATTAGCAATTGCCGCTAATATTTATTTTTAGTAGCAATTAGCACTCTTTGTATCTGTTAAAGGCTTTAGTGAAATTGGATCTAATGGGCATTGGCACTTAGCTAGTGCTGGTAAAAATTTTAGCACTCTTTATTAATGTGTTTATTTATTGCCGCTAAAAGTCATTTTTATTGTAGTAGTCTTGTAATATTCGTTCAAGCAAATCCGGTTTATTTCCAACATGTTTTCCATAAAATACATAAAGGATCCATTGACGAACTGGACAAGTACTGTTGAACAACTACTCTTAGTAGAATAGAATGGACAAGTAAAGATAATTGAGAGATTAACATCTAGAAAGAACTTTTCAATGAACATTATATTAGCCGTTTATGGTTCAAATATTTTATTTCAAGTTAGATTTTTATCATCTCATTCAAATTGTGGGGGGGAGGGGGGGGGGAGGGTTTTAGAAAATAATTAGTGTTTGAAAATCCATTTAAAAGAAACAACTTTTGATGTGAAAACAATGACATTCAATGAACATTATATTAGCCGTTTATGGTTCAAATATTTTATTTCAAATTAGATTTTTATCATCTCATTCAAATTGTAAAAATTGTAGGGCAGGCGAGTTTTAAAAAATAATTAGTGTTTGAAAATCCATTTAAAAGAAACAACTTTTAATGTGAAAACCATGAAAATGTCATGAATTTCAAATTTAAATGATGAAACATCTTTTGTCCATACTACTTTGATAGAGTTTCACTTTTCTACGTTTGAATGTCATACATACCAAAAATTAACTATTTTTTTAATTCTGGACTATTGGAAAATGGCTATTATCACGTCTGTACTACAAAAAATAATTGTGGTTCTAGCACGTACTATATAGAAAATTGAAAGCTACCAACAAGGGTTGTGGTGGAGTGGTAAGTACTCCTTCATTTTTAACCAAGAGGTTCGTGTTCGATTCCCCTTGGGTACGGAGTCGCCTTTGTTATGGAGCGTTTTACCCCAATGTGGGACTTTTTGGCATGAATCCAAATTTAATCAGACTCCAATATGAATATCGGACATCGAATGAAAAACAAAAAAAAGCATAAATTCGGATTTAATGTGGATATCCAACACCGGATAGAAAATAAAAAAAATTGAAAGCTTATTGATCAAATGTTTGACATATCCTATTGGACCATCCTGAATCTACAATGATGTGAAAGTTCATTGAGAATTCTTGTCGCCTTGTCCAATTTTAATGAATTTTCATGTGTGCCTGTCCCTAATTGACCAAGGAAGATTGATTTGTTGGGATTGTATCGTCATCTTTATATATATATATTTTTATTTTTTTTTATTTATTATTTAATAATTTTATTTTATCATTTATGATTTACCCTATCTTTTCACAGTAGTTCTATCTCATATCGTACAATTTCTTATAGGTTTATCATTCAAATGATGGATGTGTGACATTATGTAACGACGGAGAACATACAATTATTCATTAAAACAATACAGTATGATACAATACAACACAACAATACAATATATTGACACTGCCCTAAAGATATAGTCTTAGAACATCGACAAATTTCAGTTTGTACAATTTTGAACTTCAAACTCGGGTTATTTTTCAACTAACAGATCTCTGGGGCACTTTTAAGTTATGACTACTATATCAAGGAACCTTCACTAGTATCTATCGATATTGTTCTACATTTTTTCCTTAGCAACTAGCTTTCATAATTTCCGTGTTTTTTTTATTAGGAATTCCTTCTTATTTTTATCAATATGAAATGATCGTAACACAATACTCAAAGGCTTTTGGACATACAGTCTAATTGGTAGCCCTAAAAGTGGCAACTGGTATGATTTTTACTTTGAAACAAAACTTTAATAAAGGAAAGAGTACCTACAAGGACAGAGCAAAAAAGGATCATAAGAGTCGTGGAAAGCATAAACAAAGACAAATTATAATAGTGAATCTTGTCGATTATGAAAGCAAAAAAAAAGTTTAAAAAAATCTTTAGTTGTATGGTCCCTCCACCATTCATATCCACATTTCCCATTATTATTATAATCAATGTTTTATTGTATTTGCACCAACATTTTATTCTCTCAAAGTACCAATTATAAAAAGAGAAACCCCATATAAGCTATAGTTTTATATTTTAATTATTAGTTTAGGACATGTCAACGCGGAAAAAACCCCATCATTTTGTCTACAAGCTCCTCACATGGTTGCACAATGGGATAACTTATACAACTATATTACTTGAAAAGCAAAACGATCACACCATAAACTAATAAAGTCAGCTCTTTGGTAATCACAAGAAAGGATTAATTGTGTTCTTGAAGTAAATGAGAGTACAAAACAAGCCACATCAAAACTTTTAATATAGAGTTTATATTATATGCACCGACTATGTAAAAAAGCTCACACACAATTAGGTTAAATTGACCTACAATGACAGGTAGTAGCTCTTCGTATCAAGAACGATAGTAATAACCTAGAAAACAGAGTAATAACCTGCAACAACCGATAACATTACACTGACAGTGTCATTTTTATCTTAATCAGTTATACAAGTTGAAACTTTAGAGTTCGTTTGATAGAGTGCATAAGAATAGTGATGAATAGGGTGTATTTAGTAGTGTTCGGATTATGTTTATACATTGTTTGGTTTGATGTATTAAGGGTGGTTATGTCTTTAATCCTGCCATGTATTAATTAACCATTGTATTACCAAAAGTCTAATACCATGATTTTGCTAAAAATCCTACCAAACAAAGAATCTAATACATCCTACCTAACGACCATGTAAAGATAATTGCATTCATCTTGTGCAGCCATGTTTGAAGCTCAAATTCTGAATAGCATGCTATTGTTGTTTATATAAGCTTCTGCATTTGATAAAACAAGCTCAAGTATCTAGTGAAAATGTACGTCGAACACCCACATTCGGACCAAGGCAAATGAAATGCTACACAGATACCAGATGTCCATGCAAATTCATTGAATATCAGGACAGAAACATTCTACATGTAAAAAAGCCTCGTAAGCAATTGACTCACTCCCCTTCACATTAACAATGGACAAAAGCTTTGTAACTCAAGAAAACATCATTTTATGGTACGACATTTTACCAAAATCAAACTTGTGAGTTGTGAATAAGCTTTGACAGTTTAGTCCAGAAGCTCGTGAATCTAACATGTTACATGACCTCATTAAGTGAACATCAAGGTTAACAAACTCTTTTTCTCAGCACAAACTACTGAAAAGTTAAGCCATAAAAGTCATCTACACTTTCAGCAGACAAGAGAAGACCTGAGTGACGTGGCGGTAGGAAGACATGTGCACGATGCCCATCGGATAACTGTTTCGGTCACCACAATATCAATATGCTCAAATTCACCAAGACCAATTGTATGGTTCCTCCTGCTCTGGATGCCTAAGGCTCTAGATCCATTTGATCCACTCTTTCTAACTTCGGTTGTCTTATCTCTTACCACTTGCTCAAAGCTTACAGGAGTGTCTGACAACATAAACACCTTTCCCACACTGGCATCTGTGGCATAAGTCAAATAGCTTTAAATCCTACGACTCCAGACGGACATATAACTTTGGATATAGCAATTTACATTTTAAGATGAAATTTTAAAAAAAAAAATGTGAAATTACCTTTATGAAGTAAATCCACATCAGATGCCCTAACAGATAAATCTACTTCATAACTCCCTTGATCAACAACTAAACTCGAGCCGAAGAATGTAAAACTAGGCAGCGTTAGAACAGGAGGAGCAAAGTCATGGCCATTTGATCCATTAGTACTACTGAATGAGAATACAGCGGATCCATAGGAAGTTGTTGATTGTTCGGTTAGTAAAGTAGAAAATGATGACTTGCATGTGAATTTTGGCGATTGGGCATCAATTAGAACGGCAGAACCTGTACCAAAACTGATATCCTGATTCCGAGTCATAAGAGAAGAGCAGCAGGAGTCTTCATCTGAATGCACTTTTAGGCATGGTTCATTGAAATGCGGTGAGATATCCCGTACCCAAGCATGATCTGTCAAGTGTCAAAATCATAAGTGTGAGGTCAGACAAGAACTAAGCTGTCCAACTGATACATCCTCAACTTTAAGAACTGAAAAATCTATCTCAATCAGAGAAAAACAGTTTACGAATTGGATCTTCTTTTTTTTATGAGAAGAAAAACCCGCAGCCGCTACCCTTTGGATGCGCACAGGGTAAAACCCCCCTCCTATGCAATAGCTCGCAAACCACACTGGAAAGGTAACCCACACTAGGCATGCCCAGTGCGAAGAGCTTGACCCAGAAGGAAAACCCCTTTCGCTGGCAAGGGGTTTCGAACTTGAGACCTCCAACATGGAAGTCCCAAAAGCTCAAACCACTGGATCACTCCAAAGGGTCTTATGAATTGGATCTTCCGAAGTTAGATTACAGCTTAGGCAAGAAAAATTCAATCAATTGACTAAGGAATTTTGAAGATTCATCATCTTGAGAAGCAGGCTGAGAGCACAAACAAAGTGTGGTAGCAGTAGCAAATATGATATATCATGTTGTAGAGGTCAAAACATGGTACACCTGCACTTCAACAATTTCATATCCACAGGAATAAGAATAATTTTGAGAAGAATGTAAGATAGCAAGTCCTTCAGAAATTTACGGATCTGATGCAGTTACACATCTAATGAATTCTAGATATTCTGGTTTTCACAGTTTACTATCCACTTCTACCCTTATTAGATTCATTCTATATTCACAAGCTTATGTGCTTGATCTATCTATCCTTTCAAAACAGTTACTGATGTCAAACACAAATAAATAAACATTCTTGATGCATCAAACGTCTTTCATCAGTTCTATTTTCTTTGTCAAGATTATTCATCAGTTCTATTTAGGTAACAAGTATAATGAATTTGATAAATATCTTGCATATTATACCTAGAATTTGCTGAGGTGTAAGCCTCTGGGAAGGATCCGTACATAGCATTCCTTTAATCAACTCTTTTGCTGAAGATGATATTGTATCCCAGCGATCAGACGGAAACCGCAAATCCGCTGCCCTGACAGCATCAAAGATCTTTGACTTTGTCTTCCCCCAAAATGGTGGTATTCCACTAAGAAGAATGTAAAGAATAACACCAGTGCTCCAGATATCAGCTGCTTCATTATAACCTCCTGCCAGGACCTCAGGAGCTATATAAAATGGGCTGCCAACAGTACCATGCAAACTTTGACCTGGAACAAGAAAGTTGATGATGCATAAAATTATGAAAATAGGTATAACAATGTTGCATATTAGGTTTTTTCAAAGGAAAGGAGCAATTACCTGGCTTGATGTAAGTTGCGAGACCAAAATCAGCTAATTTTATCGGAGAAGACGAACCCTTTGTAGCCAAGAGAATGTTCTCTGGCTTAAGATCTCTGTGTACAATGCCTTTATGATGACAGTACATCACCACTTCCATTAGGTCATGGAAGAGAACCCTGGCTTCAGCCTCAGAAAATCTACCATGCCTCTCGAGCTGGTGGAAAAGTTCTCCCCCAGCACAAAGCTCCATTACTAGATGTACACAATCTTCTTCCTCGTAAACCGCCTTGAGATCTACAACATTTGGGTGACCAGAAAGCCTGGTCATTATTTCAATTTCAAGCTTGACACTTCGCACATCCTCCTGAGTCACCAATCTATTTTTTGCAATTGATTTGCAGGCCAACACCTCTCCGGTAAACTTGTCAGAGCATGTCCTGATTATCCCAAACTGCCCCCAACCCAGTTGTTCTCCAAGAATGTAACGATCATGCAGATTAGCAGTATGACTTGCATCCAAAATGGTCCCACTCAAGTTTGCAACTTTATAGCAACATGATGTATAAAATGATGATTCAGTGTTGCTGTTGCTCTTGGCAACAGCCATACGAGAATTGAACCCAATATAACCAGAGAATACCAATAAAGATCTCAACTTCCGTTTCTCCAACCTCGAATACACTGACTACCTAGTCGAAGTTATCCTCTCCAACAACTAGGAAAACAAAATTTTCAAGTCAAAGTAATCGATTCTGAACCACACAAGTTTGGTCAACATACTAAAAGAAGCTTCCAACAACCAGATGGTGAAGTCTGTGTCTACATTAGCCGTTCAACTAATCTGGTCATTTTGCCCAATAATTATAAACTCATCACATCACAAGATTATACTCTAAGCTGCAAACGTGAAAACCAGCTGGATCTGACAAGTCAAAAAACGTGCACAAACTCAATTTCAAGTTCACATACTGCAAATTGTAGTTCTTACTATTTATAAGATAATAACTTTCAGAAAAACACAGTACAAAAACAAAATTCAGCTAAGCCTATCTTTGGACAGATCCTACAACTATCAGTCTGTTAATAAAACGAAAACAACAAACAACAAACATAAAGAAAAAGATTTAATATTTCAAAAAAAAAAAAGATACGGTACTCTACACATTTCCACAACTAAACCCAACTAGTCAATATAATCAACAACATACGTCACCAAGAAAAACAATTTAACACCCTGATCAACTCCCAAAACAGAAACTAGCAAACACCCAGAAGCATAAAACACACATAAAGAAAGATGGCTCCAAGAAACATATTCAAAGTGACCTCGAAAACAGAAAAAGACCCAGATCCATTTTTTTCAAGAAAACGCATAAAAAGACGAACTTTTTTTCAAATCAAAGGTATACGATACAAATACAAAGAAGGGGTAAGCCAAAATCACGAACCAGAGAAGGGAATTGGGTCGGAGTTGCTATAAATGTCTTTGCCCACAACCCACAGGGAGAGAAAGTCGAGAGACCACCTGTGGAGTGGGGCTGTCTGGTCGCCTTCAAAGTTGTAGCTTAAACCCAACCCCTACACAAGATTAATTTGATTTCTATACGCGGAGTCTTTTGCGTTGTGCTGTATTATTATTTATACTTTCTTGCTTTTTTCCTTTTTACTTTTTGCTTTTTGTTCGTCTGTCATATTCATATTGAAATTTCATTAAATTAAATTTATATGGGATTAGAAAAAAACATATATTATCATGAAATCAAGATCTTTGATTAAAAAAAAATAGCTTTGTTGATTCAGATATACGTTTTGAAATTTTACGTCTGATATACGTGTTAAAACTCTACATCTGATATACGTGTTGAAACTCTACATATGATATACGTGTTGAAACTCTACGTTGTTGCAGGGTTCATTATGAAAAAAAACAATTTGAATTTGCGTGGTGCATGACACATTTCGAAAAAAACACTTATTACCAAGAATTTTTTCTTTACAAAAACTCAAAATCAAGATGTTTGATTCAAAAAACAACTGCATTGGTATGTGTTTGATATACGTGTTGAAATCTACGTTATTGCAGAGTTCATTATGGAAAAAACAATTTGAATTTGCGTGGTGCATGACACATTTCGAAAAGAACACTTATTACCAAAAAGAATTTTTTTTCAAAAACTCAAAATCAAGATGTTTGATTCAAAAAACAACTGCATTGGTATGTGTTTGATATACGTGTTGAAATCTACGTTATTGCAGAGTTCATTATGGAAAAAATAATTTGAATTTGCGTGGTGCATGACACATTTCGAAAAGAACACTTATTACCAAGAATTTTTTCATATCAAAAACTCAAAATCAAGATGCTTGATTCAAAAAACAACTGCATTGGTATGTGTTTGATATACGTGTGAAAACTCAATCAATTTGAATTTACGTTATTGCAAAGTTCACTATGGAAAAATACTTATTACTAGAAATTTTTTATATTCTCAAAATTAAAATATTTAATTAAAGAAGAAATAATTTTATCCGATGCACCGCGAAAGACTTTCCTTTGGTGCTTTGTTGTTTGGTTAGGCTCCATTGCTTTTGAATTTTAAATGTTTGAATTTAATTATCATTTTTGATACCCAATTGCCCTACCTTTCTGAGTTGTGTATGTACGTACATAAATAATGCAGATACCCTTTAAACGTGACATCATTTGTCAGCTCTCAGAATCTTAGTTTTTTATGTAGACCTAAAAATATAATCACTTTATATGAGTATATTATTCGTTTGAATGGATAAGAATTTAGTAAAGAAAGGAATTTTTTGAAATTTATAGGAAGAAGGCCTAAATTTCTTTTTGAATTTATCTCAAAAAGTCAGTTTTATACTTAAATTATTATTGATGATTTATTATATATATTTATTATTTAAAAATAAATTTAACATCATCCTAGATATATAATGTCACTCTCATAGTATGTTGTATATTATACTCGCTATCACATCAGTGATACGTTAGTACTATGTCAAAAATTATATTTTTTTATATTTTTTTCTTTATAATTAACTTTTCTTTTGTTAACTATATTTTACACTAATTAATTATTAAAATTCTCTAATAGTTATCTTCTTCGTTACAAAATTATAAAGAAGAAACTTTCAGTATTGACCGTCAAGAAAACTGTCCGAAATTCAAGGCTTATTCATGGAGTGAAAGAATTTTGTCGTTCCAAAATGAACTACAAGGAAGCTGCTTCAGTTTCTTTCATTGATTGACCATGGAATCGAGCTTCCACTGTATCACTTCACTGTGAATAAATTTGTTGTGACTTGCTGGTTGAAAATATTTTTCGGATCTGAACATACATTTTTTTTTTCTTTTCCTATGTTCTTCCAGGAGGTTCCTTAAAAGATAGGGATAATAAGAAATAATTTTCTTTCCCTTTTCAATCAATTACTCATCATATTCATTCAAAAAGCTTATTGTAGCTTCAACGATTAAGAAACCTCCAACATTCTACTTCGTCGATGATGTAAGAAACTTTTTATTAAAAAACACAAATAAAAACCAACAAATCTTAGGTCAAGTCTTACATTTGGTACTGTTTGATTATTTTTGCTAGGAGATCTAAGAAGATGTGTGTTTGGAGGGTGGGGGAAAAGGAATTTTTTTTATTTTTTTTACTTTAATAATTATCTGACGCGCGTAATTTTTATTTATTTTCAATTATCTTGTCACTTCAGTTTTAGGGGAAAATAAATTCATTTTTAACTAGTAAAGGTGCGTAATAGATTATCATGATAGTTTAAGTGTGTAACTGATTTTTTGAGACAAGTACAAAAGAAAATCTATACCCTTTTATATGATTATATTTTTTTGAAATAATCATTTTAAACGTGATATAATATTTATGTGATTGGAGATTTTCCTTTCTTAAATCAAAAGTAAAATAAAAGTCATGAATTAATTTGTTTTTATAAATTTAGAAGTGTATTTGTCTTTTTAAATAAACTAAAAATGGAAGTATGTGACATATTTTGGGAGTAATAATCATTGTAAACGACTAAATTTTGTTTCTGAAAAGTAATAATAATCAAGACAAGAAAGATAGCGATTAGTAATAAATTTGATTTCAGTAATTTATGCACGGGTTACAATCTTTATAAAATCTTATAAAAAATATAATCCTCTAATTCTTATCCTCACAAAATAAGTGTTGCTTCATTCTTGAATCAATGGATTATTTATTGAAATTTCACCGCGAATGCAGAACCAAACTTTGATTACAATTGTGGAGATATGAAAATTTGTGGTTCACAACTTCAACTTGGAGATAATTACTTCTTTGTATTTGAAAGATATATGGTTCACTACTCAAGAGTAGAGTTTCTTTATGCATTTTTCTTCTCTTTTTTCTTGTCATATGAAGATCCCTTTATATAGGCATGAGATAGAATTTCGGAGGTATTTTGGTCTTCTAGTAATTTTAGAATAGTTTGGACTTGAAGATTATGAATTGGACTCGTCTTGACAATTTAACCATTTGAGTTTGGACTTTATTTAAGTCATATAATTTTAACTTAAATATTAATTCAACATTATTAATTATAATTTCACTTAATAACATATCATGAATTTAAATTAAAAGATAAATATATCAATAAAACTTTACATTTTACAACCATTTCGCTGAAAGAAAACAAATAATTAATTGTAAGAGGGGATAGAAGATGTTTCTTTATTTGGATGGACCAGATCACAACTACATGCTTTCACGTATTATTATTATTTTAAAAAATATCATTTGTGTCGAATGGCATTTGTTTTTAGATAGTTATTTTTTATTATTATTATATATTCATGATTAGGATTAAATTTTGTTATATAATATTTACATGAGGTTCTCTTTAAGAATATTTGAGTGCTCACATAAATATTCCAAATAATGCCATAGTGACACAGTTCATTCAATGTACAATAACTATTGAACTACTTTTGACAAATTTATGAGAGAGAAATAAAGTGTCTAAAATTTAATTATTTGTGACGATTTATCTTTTTAATATGATCATTTGTTAAAATTTTAAGCAAAAAGGTCTTGATATATTTCCTAATTTTATTATCTAGAGATATCCTTGTTATAAAAGTGACTCATATATATTTTTATCGTTATAAAAAATTGATACACATATATCTTTATCGTTATAAAAATAACTCACGTATACCCCTATCGTTATAAAAGTGAAAACAAAATTTGAATTTATTTATTTATTTTTCATATTTTAAAAAATTATGTATTTGATATTTTTCACGCATAATTTTTTTTTCTTAGTCTTATTTGAATTTTTCTTTCGTTCTTCAGTGTAAATAAGAGAAATAAAAATTAAGAAGTGCGAATGAAGAAAACAGAGAAAAAAAATCAAACTAGTTTTTTTGCGATTGTAATTAATTCAGTATTTATATCTCTAACTTATTTTTAGGATATTTATAGAAAAGATTATAAGAAAATAAGTGAAAAGAATATATTTGACCATTAAATAATAAATTCAAATTAGCCATTAAATTAAAAAGGTGAAAAAATGTGTGAGATAGATAAAATATAACTCTACATGGATCGTAATTTTATAAAAATTAATTTAAAATTATTTTTTTTTGTTTCCATGAAAGAAAAAGGGTTTATGTGAGTCATTTGTGTAAAAATAGGAGTATATATATAAGTCACTTTTAGAACGAGGATATATCAACCTTAAATGACAAAGTTGAAAGATATATCAAACCATTTTTCAAATTTAAAAGAAAGTGCGTACATGATCAATCTTTTATATGAAGAGTTCCTCTTTGAATAATAAATATTGTAGCTACATTAAGGTCTCATTTAATCATAGACCATTAAAAAAAAGTATCAAATAAGAAGCTTAAATATTTGTTTGACCATAGAATTTATTTAGTTTTTAAAATTAAATATTCAAATCTCAAAAATAGCTTCAAATCTCTTTTTAGCTTAAAAACGACTATTAAATTATTTAAAATTTAAAAATTTGCCCCAAACTTTTATATTTGATTGAAAGTTTCCTTATCTTTTACAAATGAATATAACTATTCCATTAGTTTAAATTTCAAACCCTACTCCAAATTTTTATATTTATATAAAAAAAAAAGAACCATTGTTCACATTAGTTTTTTATGTTTTTTTTTTTTTTATCATTCAATTGTTGCAGGTAATGTTTTGACCTTGATATGATCGAGTATTTTTGATAGTTTTAAAAACTTATGTATATATGTTATGTTTTCTTTTATGTGAAGGGTTCCTCTTTGAGTAATAAATATTGTAGTTGATTAAGATCTCGGTTAATCATAGATCATTAAAAGAAAAAAATATCAAAAATTAAGAAGTTTAAATGCGTTATTGACCATAGAATTTATTTAGTTTTTAAAATAAAATATTCAAATCTCAAAAACAGCTTCAAATCTCTTTTCGGCTTAAAAATGACTATTGAGTTATTTTAAATTTAAAAATTTGCCCCAAACTTTTATATTTAATTGAAAGTTTTGCTATCTTTTACAAATGAATATAACTATTCTACTAGTTTAAATTTCAAACCCTATTCCAAATTTTTATATTTATAAAAAGAACCATTGTTCACATTAGTCTTCTATTTTTTACTTTTTTTTTCCATCATTCAGTTGTTGCAGCTAATGTTTTGACCTTGATACGATTGAATATTTTTGATAGTTTTTAAAATTTATGTATATATATCATGTTTTCTTTTATGTGAAGGGTTCCTCTCTGAATAATGAATACCGTAGATTAAGGTCTCATTTAATCATAGATTATTAAAAGAAAAAATATCAAAACTTAAGAAGTTTAAATATCTACTTAATCATAGAATTTATTTAGTTTTTGAAATTAAATATTCAAATCTCCAAAATAGCTTAAAGTCTCTTTTCGATTTAAAAATGACTATTGAATTATTTAAAATTTAAAAATTTGCCCCAAACTTTTATATTTGATTGAAAGTTTTCCTATCTTTTACAAATGAATATAACTACTCTACTAGTTTAAATTTCAAACCCTACTCCAAACTTTTTTATTTATAAAAAAAAAATGATGTTTAAATTAGTCTTCTATGTCTTTTTTTTTTTTTGTATTATTCAATTGTTACAACTAATATTTTGACGTTGATACGATTGAATATTTTTTATAGTTTTTAAAACTTATTCAAATCTAGCTTCACTTTATGTTTTTTTTTTTGGTTGAAAATTTAAGTTCAAACACTAAGTTAGATGCTTATTGTATTCAAACTATCAAGATCAATTTTATAATGAGTCGTTTGATTTGAAAACAAATTATATTAAAATTAGTTATGTTGAAACTAGTTATATTTAAATTAGTTAATTCTAGTATTATTTCAGTGATTTGATTTGTTGTATTAAAAACAACATGCATTTTAAAAATTCTAATTAAGACAAAATTATTCGGATATCCCCACCCAATTCAATAGAAAACAGGATTGAGGGACCTGAGATGGTTTTTTGTTATTTTCATTATTTTATCTTAAAATGACTAATTTGATATTATTATTTCATTATATAATAGGAATAACTTTCCCCGATATTAATTATTAATCATTGCATAACTTCTCACAAGATTAATAATCAAATTTGGATAATGTTGTATGAATTTTTTATGAAACATCTATGTTTGCTCAACATAACAATCAAATACCCCTTAAAAGTGTGGTGTAATTGTTATTCTTGCAACCAATTCAATTGATATTTTTTTTTTGATAGTTTCAAATGTATACACCAAAGTAAATAACTTACAATAAATATAGTGATATGATATATTCAAAAAGTTGAAAGTATACAAAGATGGTAAAAAGTAATGTATATACCGACTATACATTATGATATACTCAAAAAATGAATATAGCTTACATATACACGGATTATATACTGAACGTATATTATGATTCATTCAAAAAGTTGAATATAACTTAATTAAATTATACATGAAGTATATACTAACTATTCAATCACGACCAACTCAAAATCTCTTCTAAACAAATACAAATTTTAGATATGAAAAATTCTTTCAATTTTTAGAATCTTTCGATATATAATACGTCTGAAGCGGTTCACAATCGATATACACCAAAATTTTAAGAAGAAGAAGAGAGAAGAAAAGTTGCGTCTAACTATTTTTTCGGTATATAATATGGTCAAATGATCATTTTTCCTCATTTGTATAAGTTGCGCTGAATGGGTGGTAACTAACATTTATTAGCGAAAATTCTGCATAATTATAAAAAAAGTATAATTATTCATGTAATAAAGCAAAAAGTAAATATATATTTCTTAAATTATGTGAAATGTTCAAATTTATCCTTTACTTTAAAATAAGGACAATTTTTTTTTTCATAGTCTAGGAACAAACATTGGTACTCCCTTTTGAATATATTGATGATATTCATGAGTCTATTTCAGGGTCTTCATTTCATTGAAATGAAACTAAAAAAGACGAGAGCATATTTATCATACTTATACAAGCTTAATTCATTTCACATTACATAGGACAAATTGATTTTGTCCCTTTTATTTTGAAATATTGTTTTATTTTTAGTTTTGTAGACGTTTGACCATAGTGTTTAAAAAAACTTAATTTTAAACTTTAATTTTAGATTAAGTGTCTGTTTGTAAAATTAACATAAAATTTTAATTTCAAATCATGATTTCAAATTTTAATATCTTCAATTTTGAAATGTCAAATTATAATTGATTTCTCTTTTTCTAAAAAAAAATATTAACCCATAAATTTATATATTACAAAAAAAATTCTTACACAAATTTTAAAAATTGCACAACATGTATTATGTTCGATTTTATTACTGTTAATAATTTGCATGATCAATACATATTTATAAAGTTATATATATTTTAGAGTTTATAGTAACATATGAATACAAATATATTTTTTAAAAATAACATGGAGATGTGAGATTTATTAATTTGGCACCTTAAGATATTTTGATACCTTATGAATGAAGTATGAACCATGATGTGTTTATGTTGTAAAATTGTATAAATGATCGTTGATAGGGAGTATTAAGTATTAGGAGAAAATAGTTCATGTATTATATACGATATTATTTAGTATTATGTCTGGTAGGAATTTTGGCATATGTATAACTAATTAGTTGATTAGTTATACACCTTACATGATATTATATGATGTACAACTAGTACCTCCATTTGGTGGTATTAGTAATATATATGATTTAATACCATGAGAATATCTACGTAAAGACAAAAAAAATCTTTAAATCCTTTAAATTATTTTCTTGATTCTATGTTTTATATTTGTACTAGTAAATTTATTTTAAAAAATTCGCTTACAAATTTTATTATTTAGAGAGAGTTTTTATTGCTAAATAAATCCAATACAAATCAACATAATATATAAAATGTGAGTTGTTTAACATTTACTAATTGAAAAAGATAAATATATCACGACATGACGTTTACGATCTTAATTGAATGTATTATTTGATGATATATTTGTGTTTTTCTAATTATTTATATTTTGAGCAATTTATAAAATTTCATATATATTAAAAATTACAACTTGCCATTTTTATGTGTAAACATAAATGATTTGTTCAATTTTACTGTCATTTATCGTCTTTTTCATTTTAAAAGTATATGATATATCTTTTTTAAATTGAGAACTGATATTTTGTGAATGATCAATTTATTAAGATAAAATTATTTACCCTTAAATAAATTAAGTGAGAAAATAACATACATGTAATAAAATTGTTCTTAGCTAGTTAGAAAGCAACAAAAAAAATAATACTATCCGATAATTATCTACATCAACCCAATTACATAAAATAGAGTAATTCATAATAATTTAAGGGGATAATTGGAAAGAAGTTTTTTCTAAAATTTTAACTCAAACACAAAATTGTGAAAAACAATGAACCAAACACTTGATATAAAAAAATAAACCTTGCATTACTAATCTATGTATTATTTTTCTTGTACCAAACGACCCCTAAGCGTTTGAGAAATTTAATAATTTTCACAAATTATTGAATTTTTATATTTATGAAAAAACTTCAAATTATAAAAAACACATATTACAAATTTAAATAAAATTATAAACTTCAAATTATTTAAACGCGCTAAGTTTCTTAATAATTTTATATTTTTACGGGGAGAAATAACCCCGTTACTTACCTGGTCGTAAAGTTTACGCTGTCGCGAAGTATACAAATTGGGGATCTTCTCCTCCAAATTAATTTTTCTGCAACTCCAAAATTAGGGTTTCCAATTCATCAAAACCCTAGTAATCGATTCCAAATTCTCCTTTTACTGTATCCGATCATCAATTCATTGAGCTTCTCAATCCCCCTTTGTCATGATCAAACCCTATTCGCTTGCTCTAAGTCACTGGGTTTACATCCACTGATCATATCAGAAGCTCGAATTTTCAAATTTCACTGGGTTTGTCTCCCAACGATCATATCAGAAGCTTGAGAAACTTGCAAATTTAAAGAGAGAGAGAGAGTAGGCTTGAACATTCAAGATTACAGAAGGTAATGGAAATGGATGGAAGCAAGCGTGTGTTCCAGCGGCTGGGTCCCTCTTCACAAGGGGACAACAGTAATATTAAACAGCAAAAAGTTTGTTTTCATTGGAGGGCTGGAAGATGTAACAGATTTCCATGTCCGTTCTTACATAGAGAATTACCGGGACCGCCACAGCAGCAGCAACATGCGGCGGGGAATGGAATGTCGTCGTCGAAGCGGCCTCATGGGTTTTCTGATGATAATCGAGGTTCGGGAATGCGGAGAAATCCGAATTTTAACAATACATGGGGGAGAACTGCGGCTGGCGGAGGTGCAGTTGTGAGGAAGACAGAAAAAGTTTGTAATTATTGGGTTAAAGGGAATTGTACATATGGAAACACCTGTAGGTATTTGCATTCATGGACTACTGGGGACTGCTTCACATTGTTGACAACACTTGAAGGGCACCAAAAGGTGATTATTCTGTCTAAAAGAATGTGAAGACTCATTATGTGAAATCCTGTTCTGTTTTTATATCTGAAATTTTGATTCTGACCTTCATTTAAGGGGCAGGACAGTTTGCTTTTCTCTTCAGTATTGGGTTGGAATTCTGTTATTGTTTAATTAAATGGGTATTGAAACAGGTTGTTACAGGGATTGCTTTGCCATCAGGCTCGGATAAGCTTTATTCAGGGAGTACGGACAAGTCAGTACGAGTGTGGGATTGCCAGTCTGGGCAGGTTTTCCTCATACTTTTTCCTTTCATATTTACCTGAAAATTGGAATAGGAAAATTTTGTCTTCTTTGCCCTTGAAATCCTCATATTGTATAAAAATTCACTGGGAAAATCTAAGAAACAATGTCAATTACTCGGCTCTACTTCTGTCCCTACTATGTGAACTGATCACTTTTCTCCGGAATAGTAATGCCTATCTTTATGTTGCATCAGCTTTTAATAGCATCCCAAGAATAAGGAGAATTTTTTTTCCAGTTAGCCTGTGAAGAATTAAGATTATAAAATATGAGGCTTCTGCCTTACTGAAAGTAAAACCAAAAGAAAAAATTGATTCAGTTTGACCAGTTGTAACAAAACAAGTTCTGAAACTGAAAGCTACCCAGAAAGAGAAAAAAATAGTTTTGAAGTTGAATCTGAAGGACATATAGCTTGTCTATGTGATGAGCATTCTTTCAGATTTCCATCTGAAGTATAGTCAAGTAGTCTCTTGCCAAAATATTCCATTGGATATGATGAGTTGTGAGACTCTAGTTTGTAGCTTTGGAGGATCATGAATGTTTTCTTATGCTGTGCTTTCCTCTTGTTGTAGTGTGCAGGGGTTGTCAATTTTGATGGTGAAGTAGGTTCTATGCTGAGTGAAGGACCATGGATTTTTGTGGGTTTAACTAATCTTGTCAAGGTGAATTGACAAACAGAATTATTTTATTATCTTTCTTTTTTTGCTTGCAGTTCATCTCTTTCTCTCTCTCTCCACACTTTGGGCATCCCATACATAGACACGCATATCTATTTACGAATACGTTCAACACTCTTAATATAGTGAATTCCATTCCTTTCTTCACGGATGTGTCTGATAACTTTGCAGGCATGGAATACTCAAACAGGAACTGACCTCAGTCTTAATGGGCCAGTTGGACAAGTCTATGCTCTTGTTGTTGGCAATGATATGCTCCTTGCTGGTACGGAGGTAAGTGTGTATGGTTAGTTATATGTTTACTAAATAAAGGAAAAGAAGAAGATGGTATGGAACATAAGTGCATGCCTATACAACCTGGTCTTTCAGTCTGTAAATTAACTGGAAAGTACTGCAGGATGGGATATTGGCATGGAAATATAATGGGAGCACCAATAATTTTGATCCAATCAAAGCATTGACAGGACACACCCATCATGTGGTATCACTGGTCGTTGGAGCTAATAGACTATATTCTGGTTCCATGGACAATTCAATAAGAGTAAGTTGGTCAGAGAGCGATGTGGATTCTCTTGTCACTTCATGTTTCTCTATTTCCTCTCGATGTGTAGAGAAAGCTAGGGATCTAGAGTTCTGCATTTTGACCTAGACTTTGCAGTTGCTACTGTTTTTTCTTACTGTTGCTATTGTGTCTTCAGGTGTGGAACCTTGAAACATTAGAGTGCTTACAGATCTTGACAGATCATACAAGTGTTGTTATGTCTGTTCTGTGCTGGGATCAGTTTCTTTTATCATGTTCACTGGACAAAACGATAAAGGTTTATATTTGTTCTTTTTCTTGAAAAATTTAGTTCTCTTAAGCTTATCCAATCATGTGTTGATGATTGTGCTTGTTTTTATAGGTCTGGGCTGCTAATGATAGTGGGAACTTGGAGGTTACATATACTCATCAAGAGGATTGTGTAAGTGAGACTGCTTCTTCTGTCCACATTTACTTTATGATTCTTTGGTCTCACATATCATCTAGATAAATGGCTTGGAGTATTAATTAAGTCAAAACTAAAACAAACTCATTTGGTGATGACCAAGTTTAAAATTTACCTTCTGGAAGTGATATGTTAGACAAAATAGAAAAAGAAAAATTGACGGAAGCTTTCAAGAACATACCCAGTGTAATCCCACAAGAAAAATTGACGGAAGCTTAGAATTATCAATTTCTTTGATAGGGAAGAGATTCATAAAATGGTTTGTGTTTATTTTTGATGAAATATTCTTTAATACTAATAAATTTGTACTTGTGGTTCAATTACTTTCTAGAACAGAAGTCATACTACATTGATGTTATTGAAAATCTTGAGTTAATTACTTAAAGAGTAATGTATACATGGTACAAACTACAAAGAAAAATGGTATCTTGTCCCAAATAAATGGTGTTTAAAACATGAAAGTAGAACTTTTCAACTTTTATTGGTCTCGGATGATGATTTGGCTCTACTTTGTCTAAAATAGGAAGGTATATTTGGAACTGCATAAAAAGTTAAAAACATTAGAAAGCACTCCTTAAAAAATGAGATAATTGAGTTTTGAGAAAACTGTAGCAAAAAAAATTTACGTGAATATTCAAATATTAGTATGATCATGTAAATGGTTCGTAAGGGAGTAACATATTAAANAATTTTGATCCAATCAAAGCATTGACAGGACACACCCATCATGTGGTATCACTGGTCGTTGGAGCTAATAGACTATATTCTGGTTCCATGGACAATTCAATAAGAGTAAGTTGGTCAGAGAGCGATGTGGATTCTCTTGTCACTTTATGTTTCTCTATTTCCTCTCGATGTGTAGAGAAAGCTAGGGATCTAGAGTTCTGCATTTTGACCTAGACTTTGCAGTTGCTACTGTTTTTCTTACTGTTGCTATTGTGTCTTCAGGTGTGGAACCTTGAAACATTAGAGTGCTTACAGATCTTGACAGATCATACAAGTGTTGTTATGTCTGTTCTGTGCTGGGATCAGTTTCTTTTATCATGTTCACTGGACAAAACGATAAAGGTTTATATTGTTCTTTTTCTTGAAAAATTTAGTTCTCTTAAGCTTATCCAATCATGTGTTGATGATTGTGCTTGTTTTTATAGGTCTGGGCTGCTAATGATAGTGGGAACTTGGAGGTTACATATACTCATCAAGAGGATTGTGTAAGTGAGACTGCTTCTTCTGTCCACATTTACTTTATGATTCTTGGTCTCACATATCATCTAGATAAATGGCTCGGAGTATTAATTAGTCAAAACTAAAACAAACTCATTTGGTGATGACCAAGTTTAAAATTTACCTTCTGGAAGTGATATGTTAGACAAAATAGAAAAAGAAAAATTGACGGAAGCTTTCAACAACATACCCAGTGTAATCCCACAAGAAAAATTGACGGAAGCTTAGAATTATCAATTTCTTTGATAGGGAAGAGATTCATAAAATGGTTTGTGTTTATTTTTGATGAAATATTCTTTAATACTAATAAATTTGTACTTGTGGTTCAATTACTTTCTAGAACAGAAGTCATACTACATTGATGTTATTGAAAATCTTGAGTTAATTACTTAAAGAGTAATGTATACATGGTACAAACTACAAAGAAAAATGGTATCTTGTCCCAAATAAATGGTGTTTAAAACATGAAAGTAGAACTTTTCAACTTTTATTGGTCTCGGATGATGATTTGGCTCTACTTTGTCTAAAATAGGAAGGTATATTTGGAACTGCATAAAAAGTTAAAAACATTAGAAAGCACTCCTTAAAAAATGAGATAATTGAGTTTTTTTGAGAAAACTGTAGCAAAAAAAATGTTACGTGAATATTCAAATATTAGTATGATCATGTAAAATGGTTCGTAAGGGAGTAACATATTAAAATCCTTCTACATGGCCTTTTGGACAAGCAACACCTATGAGTGAAATTAATTTATTGTGAGTTGAACTTGAAAACTGTTGTGTTTTGTTTCTTTGTTGTATAATGATAATGTTAAAGTTGCTAAATAAAGACAGTATATACTTAACAAACTATAAAAGCTAAATATTAATAAAATTCTACAAAAAATTGTATCATTTGGATTTTTGAAAAATAGATAGAATCTAGAAGTAAATTAATTATTCAGCTCTAACAAGAAAAGATGCAAGGATATTATCTACAAAAAAGAAACAAGATAGTTGTCTATGAATCAACAGTTTTTTTTTTTTGATGAAGTTATTGAAAAGGAAATACGCCTCGGCAATAGGAGATTAGCCAAACAGTTGAGTAGATTCATTGGGAAATGGAAGTAACAGTGAGCAAGTTTGTAGGGATGTTGAACAGGAGAATCTAGGAGTGTTAAGAAAAAATTGCTTGCTTGCTGTTTGATTTCGTCGACAAACATTAGACTTAAGCTATTTCCTGGCATACAAGGCCCCTGTTCAAGAAAAGAATGGCATGGCCTTATGTTAGAATTTTCATATTGAAAGGGTTATGATCTTATGGAGCTGATCATGAGTCATTGGGGGTAATTTCAATACCAGCAAAGACTAGTATTTTAGTGTGGACAGGTGCTCTCAGAATTATATAGCCAGATTAGATTTTTCAGAAGTGGTTTTGGATTTTTCTCGAATTGATCCTCCTCTTCATGGAGGACAATATGCATCGCTTAGAAGTAATAGTGTATGTATGCCTTTGCATCTAGAATTGATAGATTTTGCTATCAAATGTACGCGATGACACTTTTAAATTTCTATATAGAAGAGTAAGCCTGAAATTTCATCTGATCATTATGTATGTCCTATTTTACTGGAATGAAACAAAACAAGAACATATTTCAAGATCAACTAATTGAAAAGACTGATCTGCTGGACCTGGTACCTTGTCCCCCGAAGTTGCAATATGGAAGTGCTTTAGGAGTCTCCAGGAAGAGCTTCTAGATAGGGTATGATCTGGTAGGAAGATGGATAAATTTGTTGTCAATCAAATAGATAGACAATACCACTTTGAAAGACAGGTTTCCAGATTTGTACAAGATTTTAGTTAATGAAGAAAGCTGTCTACTAGGATGTCTTAGTGGGGAGCAACTGGAGTCTCCAATTTAGGAGGAACTTGAATGATTGGGAGATAGATAGAATTAATTTTCTTTTTGAACATTAAAGGAGGTGTGCTTGATTATGTGGAAGATGGTTATCCGGACTTGTATTTTGTAGAATATCTCAGTAAGGGGACTGGATTTGGCAAATTCAAAAAATCATGTTTTAGACGGTTTATGAGGGATTTAGGTGGTAGGTTTTGATTTTTTCACTACTATTGTAATTATTACTGAATTACATCTTTGGTGTAGTGCTTTGTTTATTATAGATACAACAACAACTTACCCACTAAAATCTCATAAAGTGGATCTGTGAGAGGCCACTATCTCTGCGAGGTTCAGAGATTGTATACGATAGACCAAGATTGTTTCCATTAGACCCTCGGCTCAAGCAAATCAAAGTAGTAATTTAAAGAAAAATGGGAGCAGAGAGAAATATGACAACTAATACAAAGCAATGGGAGCATATATTTAAGGAACCATAACTAAAATATCAAGGTGCGATCACCTAAACACAGCAAACCACTAATGATATTAGATACCAAACGCTAAAGAATACATACATAGGCTAATACTACGACCGACACAATGCTCTATATTACCACCAAATCAACTACATGAATAGGTTAGTAATAAGACAACTTTCAACTTTCAATACCGACTAACCTTCTAACTTTATCCTTGATTGCCATACCCTTATATGTAAGGTTATGTCCTCGTAAGCGGAAGATGCTCCATATCATGTCTAATCACCTTCCCCAATACTTATTTGGTCTACCTCTGCCTTTCCTTGACCCCACTATGTCTAACCTCTCACACCTCCTCACTGGGGCATTCACACGTTTCCGCTTCACATGTCTAAATCATCTCAGTCCCCTTTCCTTCATCTTGTCCAATGTCCACCATGGAGGCCATTTCCACTTTGTCTCGATTATCTTCATTGCTTATCCTATCGCTCCTAGTATGCCCACACATTTATTTGAACATCCTAGATTTTGCCACTTGCTTCTTTCGAACCGGGGAGTTCTTGACTAGCTAATATTCCGCTCCATACAACAAAGCCGGTCTAACCATCACTCTGTGGAACTTATCTTTTAAGTTTTGGTGGTACCTTCTTTTCACACAAGACTCCGGATGCAAGCCTCCACTTCATCCATGCCACACCAATACGATGTGTGACATCATCGCTGATCTCCTCATATCCTTTGATCAGAGACCTTAGATACTTAAATCTCTCTCTCTTGAGGACAACTTGTGTATCAAGTCTCACTCCCATGCCTGACTCATGCACTCTTAATACTCTGTCTTGGTCTTGCATGCTTAACCTGAACTCTTTAGACTTCAATGTATGCATCTACACCTCCAACCTACCGTTAACTCCCCTCCGAGTCGCCTCGATCAAAACAATGTTAGCTGCAGATAACATACACCATGACACCTGGCTCTGAATATGCCGTGTCAATTCATCCATCACCAAGGCAAATAGTAAGAGGCGGAGTGTCGATCCCTGGTGCAAATCCATCTTGACTTGGAAAACAAGTAGATACGTTAATTTATGAAAAAAACCCGGAAGCGGATGATTGGCAGTTTACCTTTCTTCTAAAACAGTTAAATGAGGTTGAGGTTGATTGAAGTCCAAAGTGATTCTTTAAAGTGGATGACGGGAGGGGAAGGTCAATTTTCTGTATGGTCATGTTTGAGACAATTTTAAGTAGCCTTGGAGGAAGATAAGAAAACCAATGCACCAATAACAATAACTTGTTTTGCTACTTGTGCTCTTTATCTTTTTGGTGATGAGTGGAACATATTTTTATAAGTAGTCTACAGAAACAGTTCAAATTTTCTGCACTGTAAAAGTATGTGGAGAAGCTGGTGTATGTTCCTTACATGGAGGACTTGCATTAAATTTGGAACTTGTGCTATCCAGATGGAAGAGACTCAGAAAAATTTGGATTCATTTTGGAATATTTTGGATGGTTTGTCAGCAAAGAAAATCATAGATGCTTTGAGTAGCATCATTCTTAAAGTTTAGATGTCGATAAAATGTGAAATACTGTTGTAACTTGAATGTTTTAAGGGACTCAGAGGGTTGTTTGGTTCATTTACTAGTTATGCCGATATTCATTATGCTGGAATTAATAAAGAAAGACTGTTATACAAGAGTTGCTTATTTTGAAAGGGCATTTTGGTCCTTCAATAATTTAATCCTACATTGCCAATACCAATATTCTCACATTTCATCCTGCATAAAATTTAAAACACATAGATTCCCGTATTTCCTAGTATAGGTATTATTTAATACCACAAACTACACTGCATTAGTTATGCAAGTCGGTGCCCAATATCAGCCAACAATATACACTTTTTGAGTTTGATCTCATAATCTAACATCTTGTTGTACATTTCTGGATAAAATGATTATTGTGACAACTTTGAAACTTAGTTATACTCAAATTTTCTCTATTTGCTTTGTGATTTGAGTAGATTGCATATAGTAGTGATATAGAGCAGAAAAATGAGGCTGGGTTGCTTTGCCTGCCAAACTCCAATGATTTATAGATTCATAATCTATTTTTTGGAGACGTTTGCTCTGTCATTTAACAATGTTTTCTTATCTTCAGGGTGTGCTTACTCTCTGTGGCATGCATGATTCAGAAGCAAAGCCTGTATTGCTCTGCTCGCGCAATGACAACACCATTCGTGTCTATGATTTGCCATCGTAAGTTTCTCACTCTCTCTCTCTATGTTGTTGGAAGTCATATTTTGTTGTTCTTATTATTGACTGATCTTTTACACCATTACTTCTTCTGTTTAGCTTTTCTGAGAGGGGGAAGATATTCTCTAAGGAGGGTGTCCGTCGAATAGAGATTGGTCCTGCTGGTTTATTTTTTACTGGTGATGAATCTGGTCAAGTTAGAGTGTGGAAGTGGTCAACTGAATCCAGCAGTACATCTTGAGAGGATCAACGCATTTACGGCTATAACATTTCTTTGTTGCTGGCCAGCAATTATCTTATTTTTCTTCTCCCAGTGAGAAAATGTACCAAGCAAGGAACATATAATAAGATAAAGAAGTAATAGTTTTGATTTTCAGAGGTAGTTAGCTTAGAGCCTTGCCATTTAGTTGCTTTTAACTATTGAGCTCTCGATGGGTTCCAGGCATATTTTTTCCTAGTCTGGTTTGTACTCAAAATCATGATATTCGTGTAAATCTCTGGAGGACATTTCTGGTCTCCCGTCCTGTATTGTTTTTCACGAGTTATGGATGTAGCTCAAAAATCTTGTGTTCCTTGAATAAGTTTGCTAATGTATGCACTACTGTTGCACAGTGAAAAATATTTCAATTACACCTGTAGTACTGGAACAGATCTGTTGTGCAGATGTTCAATTTCACTTTCCCGTCACCTACTTTGCAATTTCTCTACCAGTTCACTACCGCAATATGGTCCAAGTTCACAGCGAAACCTATATTTGTGCAGCAAAACACCCTTCAACGGTAGTTTTGGCAGGTTAAAAGTTGGTTAGGTGCTTGTCAAACGTGTCTCAGATGATTTGTAATAGTAAGATGTGTGTGCCTATTTGTACACATCCAAAATTGGACTTAAATGTCAGTTAAATGGCACAAACAGGTACTGACATCTGTCTTGATGGTCCAGTTGGACATGTGTATGCTCTTGTTGTTGGCAATGATGTGTTCCTTGGTGGTGGTACATAGGTAAGATATGGAACATAAGTGCATGTCTCTGTGGATTCTCATGTCATCTTATGTTTTTCACTTTCCTCTGGATGAATAGAGAGAATCTAGAGTTGTGTTCCTACTACTGCTGTTGTGTCTTGAGGTATAGAACCTTGAAACTTTGCTGTGTTTACAGATGATTCAAATATCAAATCTTGTTATGTCTGTTCTATGATGGTACCATTTTCTTTTGGGGAACTTTCACATATATTCATTTAAAAATAACATAATTACTCTTCATAACTATAGTTTGATAATTAGTAGCTATATGTTAAATGAAGGAGAGAGGGGCGAGAGAGGGGGAAAAGAGTGGAATAAAGGTGAATTGTATATGTATATCGGTTAGATAATTGTATATTATACATATGTATTTGTATATATGACAAGTGAGATTGGGAGAGGGAGGAGAGAGGCGAGCGAGATTGGGAGAGGAAGGAGAGAGGCAAGCGAGAGAGGGCAAAGAGTGGGAGAGACGTGAATTATATATGTATATAATTGTATATTATACATATGCATTTGTACATATGGCAAGCGAGATTGGGGGAGAGAGGAGAGAGACGAGCGAGATTGGGCAGAGTGGAGAGAAGTGAATTGTATATGTATATAGGTTAATAATTGTGTATTATACATATGTATATGTATGTTCTGGCGAATTATACATATACAAACGTGACTAATTATACAAATTCGAAGTCAGTCCACGTAATTAATGTATAATATTAGTCGTGAGTGATAATTATAGCAAACTATAACTATGATAAATAATTAAATAGTATAAATTTGCTTTACCGCATAATTTTCCTCTCGTTAAACAAAACAATGGCAATCCAACCAATTCTTACTAAAATTAATTGACTTATCAACGCCGCATAATCAATATTTTATTGACTTCAATACATGCATATGTAGGGGTAAATTGTACAAATGGTCACATAACTATGTTTTCTAGATATCGGACCGATTTTATGGAAGGACCCTTTATGTAATGAGAAAAAAAAAGGTCCAACAATATACCAGACCGGCTTGGCCCAAGTAAAGCAAAAAGGAAACAAGGAACTTTAGTAAATAGTCATTATAATAAATTTAAGAAAAAGACTCAAATATGCCATTGAACTTTTAGAAAAAGCTCATTTATGTCGTCAGTTAAAAATTTGGCTCATTTATGCCATTACCGTTAAAGAAAAGACTCATTCGTGCCATTATTTTTTAACAGTGATTTTACAAAACCATTTTTGACACGTGACCGATTATAATTCGGCCACGTCATCAATTTATTTAATAAAAAAAATTAATTCAATTTTTATTCAGAATTTTGATTTTTTTTTATTAAAAAAATTGATGACGTGACCAATTATAATTCGTCCACGTCATCAATTTATTTAATAAAAAAATCAATTCAATTTTTTTTCTTTAGAATTATGAATTTTTTTATTAAAAATTGATGACGTGGCCGAATTATAATTGACCACGTGTCAAAAATAGTTTTGCAAAACCATCGTTAAAAATAATGGCATGGATGGGCCTTTTCTTTAACGGTAATGGCATAAATGAGACAAACTTTTAACTGATGGCATAAATGAGCCTTTTCTGAAAGTTCGATGGCATATTTGAACCTTTTCCCTAAATTTAATTATGCTCCATAGCTATAGGTTGCATATTTACGGGTTGTAGCTGCATTTTAAGCTGTCTCGTTTGTTTAATTCACAGATTTTTTTAATTTATGTGTACATTTGTATAATTCAGTTATTTTTGTATAAATTCGAAATAACGAATTTATATAATCACAAACACCAAAAGTGTAAACAGTTATACAAATTATATTGTACAAATTTCGAATTATATAAAAGTTATACAAATTCTGAATTAAACAAAAGTGTGAATTATACGAAACTAAAAAAACTAAGCATCGTAATTATAGCTAAGTAGGTCGCGAATTATAATTAAGCAAAACTGTAACTATGTTAACTAGTATTTGTTTGTTTATACGCGTAATTTTTCCAATATATAATTTCACATGTTTGATTGTTGAGTAGCAATAATAAATAAATATGTTGTTATATAAGTATTGAATGAAATATAAAGGGGAATATTTGCATCAAATGGTTGCAATCATTGTTATCAAGTCAATAAAGAGCGCACATACAAAGGATTGACAAGGTCAAGAAGCTAATGGTTGCCAAACTTGCTTTAGCACGCCAAGTGCAATCAGCCAAAATACACTTTTGTAGAAGAAATTAAAGAGATCATTTGGTCCCCTTGATGAATATTCACAATCCTATTACAATAAGTACTCATTATTGACTTTATTAGGATCTTAGGTTAGGGTTCGGTTTGTTATTGATTATGATGGCTAAAGCTTTGAACTATTGGTCTAATTAATAATGGGGGAGGTAACCTTTCCTTCACGCCATTCATCTTCCCCACTTGCTCAAGTATACACCATTTTAGCACTCATCTCGTTTAACAATAATAACATACTCAGTGAAATTCTACGAGTCAGATTTGAATAGGATAGGACGTACATAAACTTTATCACAATTCCGTAGAGGTAGAAATGCTCTTTCTGAAAGACCTGGTTTAAGTGCAGCAAATTCAAGCATAAAGAAGAAGAAAACTGTGTAATAAACATAGAAACTAACAAGGAAAATAGTGCAAAGCCTACAAGTTAAGAAAAGAAACAAGAACAATAAAACAATGCGATAATTGAAACACAGTAAACAACAAATATGATAGATATCAAAGCAAAAACTACAATAATACGACTGGTACAACAACAAACACCAACAAATCTAAACCCTCAAACAAATAGAAAACACTCCTCGGCTTTATTAATGATGTTGGTGTTCAGAGTCGATTTTTGTGTATTTCAATTATTTTACCAGATGCTCGCTACTTTTGACCAATACAAATACCGATCACCAAATTCATACAAAAGAAATCACCTAATATTTTTCGTCTTCACTTAAAACTAATATGGAACTTGTAATTTTCCTCCTATTTTATTTACCACTAGGCCCAACCTTTGATCATCTTTTTAGTACGTACTCCTCGTTGACATTTGGATTTTTTTAATGTTTTCCTCTTAATTCTATTCCGGAAGTGCTTTTGTTAGTATTATTTCGTATTTTTTCTTTATAATTGTTTATTAAACGTGAGGTTTTAGTGGTATATTACTATATTCTTATAATTATGTATTTGGTGTTAATAGAACCTGTCCATGCTTCTATTGCCAGATTAGTTGCTAGAAAAATACTAGTGAAATTTGTTAAAGTATCAATATCAACTAAGTATTTAAATTCATTTCTGTAGTTAGTCAATAGTTATCTGAAAGGGATCAATTAACTAGAATAATGATGTCTTTATAATTATAATAACGTAAACTTTTCATTTTCTATCTTTATTAATTAAAATGTCATCATAGTTTACGAGTTATAGCAACCAAATATATTATTCATATTTTACTTATAAACTTATTTTAAGCTACCATTCCATCCAAGGAGGAACATTATATTAAAAATGTACTAGCTAGTTATATATAATAAAGCTTTTTCATATGTCAAACTATGAAGAGTTCCATGTTAAACGTTTAAAGAAAGAGTGGTTTCTTTAATATGATTTGGACAATCTTTTTTCTCATGAGCTAGGTTTTGAGGTTGAATTAGACCCAAAATTCACTCTTTACATGGTAACAAAGTTGGACTCGAACCCATCCCAATTCTTATTTTAATTTTCGATGGATAGTCTTCTCAACCTTTCGGGGTGAGTTAAACACAAGATCCATCTCCGGGATCGGAGCCAGCTTTGGATCAGGGGTTCATCTGTACATCCTACAGTGGAAATTATACTCCCTATGTCCCATGTCCCACTTTATGTGACACTTTTTGTTCTTTGGAAGTCAAACAATTTAAGTTTGATCGGAACTTTGCGCATGAAATCTTTAAATTTTTTTGAAATGAATTTGTAAATTACATAAAAAGTACTATAAATCACAATAATTAACAATTCAAAATAATTAAAAGACATGAAAAACTTACGGTCAAAGATAAGACTTATTTGAATCTCGAAATTAAAAAAGTGTCACACAAATTGAGACAGAGGGAGTACCATTTATTCACAATTATTTTATATATATAAAAAAATAGATGTCAAACCCCTTTTGACTAGTTCTTATATTCACTTTTCAAATTTTGAACTCTATCACAGTCTTATCTCACAAAAGATATTTGGACTACCTAATCAACCTTTTATTAATCATAACGGTCTATTATAATTTGGTGAACTTATAATAAGTACACGCCAAATTGTAGTCCAATCAACTAACTCAACTTGCCTAATTCAAAACCAATATTCCAAAAGTCATCCTCAACCTAAAAATTAAGCTCACACAAAACTCTCTCATCACCAATATTTTATCCATATAAATATCACCATCTTTATACACAATATCATCAAATCATCTTTAATTTCTTCTCATAAAAATCATGTCTTCTCTATCCAATAAATACAAATCCAAAATAAAAACTTCAATACTCATAGCTGATGTAGCTTCATGGATATGTGCAATTAGCCTCATGGCACTTGTGTTAATGAGTTCTGTTAGGGAAAATAAACTTAGGAATTGGGATTCTGTGGTAAGAGGAAATCAACTATCGATGTCTCATCGACCGTGCGATGAAATATATGTAGTTGGAGAAGGAGAAACATTACATACAATTAGTGATAAATGTGGTGATCCTTATATTGTTGAAAGGAATCCACACATTCATGATCCTGATGATGTTTTTCCTGGACTTGTCATTAAGATTGTTCCTTTCAACAATAACAAGTCATTGAGATAGTACTTAATTTGGTGGAACATTTTAACTACTTTTTTTTTTAGCCTCAACAAATTAAATATATGTTGAATAAATTGCTCTGTATATGTATAGAAATAAAATCATGTGCGGAGCATAAATTATTGTAGAAATTGTATATATATATATATATACTTCTTGCTTTGAACTCGTATTTCCTTCTTAATTTCTTCATGTTTGATCATACAATTTGGACTAAATTTGATAAATTTGTGTTAGCAAAATTTCGATTTTAAATTCTGAATCTTTATATAGGTAGAATTTCAATTTCAAATTTGTAATTTCAATTTTTCTTTTTTCTTAAATAATTAAAACTTGACTCATTTTTATGATGTGTTTTGAAAATATAGTTTTTCCGTGCCCAAATACTTGAACAAGATTTGAGATAGTGATTGAACAAAGGTTGTTGGGCGTTAAGGCAGCGATAACATAAAGAATCTTCACTTTTGATGTCCGTTAAGATAACGACTATATTAATAGGCTTTTCCTATACAACAATTCACATAAAAAAAACTCAATTTCCTTTTTAATTCCTCTGCAATTTATCTCGTTGTATAATTGATGTGTACTGCGTGTTTACTTCAAGTTAATCTATTTATATGTACGTTTAAGTAGATAATTAATTATGATTAATCCCCTTAACTATTTGGTCGAGTTATTGTTTCTCAACCATAGTCAGACAAATAGTTGAGGAGATTAATTTTAAGTTATTGATTGAAAATTAAGTGGACAATGTTACTCGTTTAATGGTACGAAAATACGAGGGGACTTGACGTAAACAAATACAAGGTTTTTACCGAACTTATAGGGTTAATAGTTAAAGCCACTAGTGGGTCGATTGTAGTTAAAGAGTTGACTTTCACTCTTTCCTTTTTATATAGATTTCAGGGAAAATGCTCTAAAAAAATATATTTTAACTTTAGTCAAAATTACTGTTATGATATTAAATTTTATGAAGAATTTTTTTATCTCTATAAACTATTTTATAGTGTATTTTTATCCACTAAACTATTTAATAGTGTATTTTAAAGATATATATATATCCACGTAGACACATTCCTATTTATAATTATGCAATATTTTTATGTCAAATGTGGACACATATATACCTTTAAAATACACTATTAAATAGTGCAGATGGATTAAAGGTCATTTTTAAAGTTTGATATTGTAACAATAATTTCGCTCAAAGTTCAAATATATTTCAGACTTTTTCCCCTAGATTTTATTGTAATAATTTTTTGACAATTCACCTAAGAATAGAAGACCAAAGTGAAGTTTTTAACTCCTGAAGTCATTTCCTTAGGGTTTTGTTCAAATATTGTTGGTTTAGTTTTATATTTTATGGGCAATTTTAATGAAAAAGTCATGGTCTTAATCATAAAATATGGGCAACACTTTTTTGGCGTGCCTTTAGTGTTGGGAATTTTGACAATTTCTGTTGAAACTGATGCTTATGTATGTTGTGTCTGAAATGAAGTAAATTACATTTGGCCAAAATTGTTGAAAAGACTTGAATGACGACTGGGTCAGCTAGGGTTTGTTGGAATTTTTTTCCAATTAAAGGTTGGTTAAAGTTTGATAAATTAGGTGACTCTTCATTTGGCAAGCATTTGTTGGGTGCTCAAACTTTTTGAAGAAAATCGAGAGAGTTTGATTTGAATATGTAATAGAATGTTAAGAATATTTTTGGGATAGTTTAACCTAAAAAATGTAGGGATAATTGTGTTGGGAATAAATCCGTAACAGAAATAATATTTGCGGTAATAAAGACAATAAATGCGGAACACAACAATACGGTTAATCAACGAGAATAAAAGAGAAATAATGACACCAAGATTTTACGTGGAAACCCTCCTAAATAAGGGAAAAAACCACGACCCGAAAGGAGCAACGAATATCACTATAGTAAGGATTTTACACTTGTAGATCCGAGCAAAACTCCAAAGATCACTACACACTCAAAAGAAATAACCCTTTTTTGATTTTTCCACCTCACTATAATATCGCTCACACTCTCTATTTTTCCTCACAGATTATTTTCCTCTGTGATGCCTCACTCTTCTTTTCTCTCCTTTGTAATTTCCTTTTGGTGTGTAGTGATCTTTGGAGTTTTGCTCGGATCTACAAGTGTAAAATCCTTACTATAGTGATATTCGTTGCTCCTTTCGGGTCGTGGTTTTTTCCCTTATTTAGGAGGGTTTCCACGTAAAATCTTAGTGTCATTATTTCTCTTTTATTCTCGTTGATTAACCGTATTGTTGTGTTCCGTATTTATTGCCTTTATTACCGCAAATATTATTTCTGTTACGGATTTATTCCCAACAATTGGTATCAGAGCCCAGGTTGTCAACAAGTATCAGCCCACCGGGAGAAACTGGGTTGTCGCTCTCTCCAGCCCAAGGCCCGATGTGTGAAGGGGGAGATTGTTGTTTTATCCCACACCGGAAGTGGAAGGGGCTGGTGGTCAATTTATAAGTGTGAGGGAAAGCCTCAACCTTTGAGCTAGCTTTTGGGTTGAGACAAATTGTATATAATAGCAAATTAATAATCTAAAATAAATGGAATAGCTACTGTTTGATTTAATTGTGCCTCATAGCAAACGTTTGCCAAAGTTTGCCAGTCGCCTCTCTCCCAAAACTCTCGCTCGCCACTCTCCCTCTGCTCGCCGCTCTCGCTTTATACAACAGAAGTGTATAAATTGTGTTTCTGTTTTGTATAAGGAGAGAGAAAATTGGATATACACATGCAAAAACATATATCTTCGTGCTATACACTTAATTATACAATTTACAAATATTTTACTTCGATTTAATTGTATACAAATGCAAATTTTATACAAATATTGAAGCGAAAAAGGCCAGCGAATTATACAATTGCAGTGAAATACAATTTTCTCTCACTTTATACAACAGAAGTGTATAAATTGTGCTTCTATTTTTGTATAAAGCGAGAGAAAAACATATATCTTCTTTCTATACACTTATAATTATATAATATACAAATATTTTATATCGATTCAATTGTATGCAAAGCAAATTTTATACACATATTGCAGCGAAATAGGTCAGCGAATTATGCAATTGTAGTGAAATAGGTCAGCGAATTATACAATTGCAGCGAAATAGGCCAGCGAATTATACAATTTAGGCCAACGAATCATACAATTGTATATGTATAGCGAGACCATCGAATTATACATTTAGGCCAGCGAATTATACAGTTATATATGTATAGCGAATTATACAGTTATATGTTTGCTATGGAACACAATTATACAAACTTTGCTATAACATATAAATATGAATTTTTTGTTTGCTATATGTGATAGTTGCCCAAAAATTTACCCCCACACAATTCTTGTCACAAGACAAAAGTTGATCCAGCATCAATTTCTTTTGTATTTTATTTAAGGTATAATATATATATATATATATATATATATATATATATATATATATATATATATATATATATACCTTTTTAAGTTTTAACCTGATCTCATATATATATTATTCAATTTTGAGTATGCATAAATAAACACACAGTAAATGACACCCTATATGACAATTTGTGTCTGACATCACATGTAATGTTCGACATGTATTATGCCATACAAAATTCGTATGTTTACTTATTCAACTTTATATAAATTTAAATATTTATCTATATGCATCAAAAATTGAAAAACCTCAATATGAAATATGACCAAATGAAAAAACATTTTTATGTATTAGACCTTTATTTATCATGGACTGAATATAGTAACATGAACTGTCTCAGGTGATATATATGAAGTCGATTGAAATTGCCAAATTGGCAAATCCCCAATGGCCATAACATGTTTCATTGGTCAATTTGTATCTACCCGTCTACAATTGTTTGATAGGCATACTCAAAAATAGAAGTCTAAAATTAATTGTCATTTAAACAATTAAGAAATAATTAGTTATTTTTTTCCCCCAATTTTGTCCTTAATAATTATTCTATTTTGTTTAATTGAAAAGTTATGTAAACTTTTGATATTTTTGATATAGTAGGATCATATTAATCAAATTACACCTTATATTAAATCTTTCTTAAGAAGAGTGCATGACCTTATCGTAATAAATAATTGTATACGGAGCGAGTAACATGTTAGGGTGATTATCAGGAATTGGCTAAAAAAAATCCACGATTACCATAATTTTCTATTAAGGCAAGTCTCTTACTGACTCTCTATGATTTCGCTTTTGGATTTTGGTGAAATGATTATCATCCGCTCAAATTTTAAGAAAGGAAAAATTCTAAATAATCATGCACTTAATTTATAATTTAAATTATGGTATTAAATATAATCAGCAAATATATTCCTTTGATTCGATATTTTTTTCGCTTCAATAGTAAATCACTTATTAAAGAGAGAGACCTGCACATTTTATTTGAAACAACTAAAACAAGCGATGGACTCTTTCATTAAATAAGAGATATAACATGTTTATGATTTTGTATAATCAATCTAACCATATACAAAGGTATAAAGTAAACTTGGCTGGGAGTATATATATTTAAAAGGCCAAATTTTAATGAGATCAAAATTTAAACAATGACATAAAAAAGAAGAGAAATTGGCATAAAATTTTGTTCATAATATATGTGATTTATTTGACATTTAATTTTGCTTTAATTGACATTGATATTTTTTAATTTATAATATGCACAAGTAAATTAAATTTGTATAAAATAAAATATAAATAAACAAAATATATTTATCTAACTCATCCCTCTTACTCAAAAAATCGATATGAACTTGGAACAAAATTTCTCTCGATGATCTGAACAAACTCCTTTGAATACAAAAGGAGGTGGCAGTTTCTTTAGAGGATAAATTTTCAGAATTACATGGTTTTAATATGAAATTACAATCTATTCCTCTTTAGTTTATAATTACATTGATCTGATCCTTTAAAAGATAGCACAAAACGAATACACAATATGTAGCTGGATACATTAAAGAGTATCTCGAATATATTATAACATATATCGGATACATAATATGTAGCCTGAATACATTAAAGACTAGCTCGGATATACAATCTATAGCTCGAATACATTAAAGAGTATCTGAATACATTATAACATATATACCTACGTAATATGCAGTTCGAATACATTAAAAACTAGTTCAAATACATAATATATAGCTTGATATATTAAAAATTTGCTCGAATATATTATAAAACAAAACGAATATATAACATGTAAGCTTAAATATATTAAAGAAATAATTTATTTTAGAAATCTTTATAAATAAAAGAAAGATATTGAAAATTTGATAAACATAATAAGGGTATTTCAACAATTTTTTCATTTTTTATATTGCATATAAAGTTTAAGACGTAGAAACCAAACTCAAACATGACATGGCATGGCGGTGTGGACAACATATGACTCATCTGCTTTGCGTAACCTTTCTATAAGTTGAAGCAAAATTACCAAAAACCTCATGTATGTGCCACGTGTCCTATCCATTATCAAATAATATAGAAACTAATCTTAGTACTCCCCCCACTAAATTATTTTTACTCACTAAATAAATGGTTTGGACACCTAATTAATAGCCACCTTCCCTAAAAAAAAATTGGTCAACCACTTGAAAAGAAAACACCACTTGCATTTATACTGATAAATAATATTAAATTGTTTTTCCTTTTTCTAGATTAGTAAACAAAATCATTTATTATTAATTTCTATTATTTTCAATGCATGGAATATGTCTTTTTTTCGCATTTTTACTAGCTATCATATGATTAATAAGGAATAATCTACCATGTATAAGGGAAGAAGATATAATTTGAACTCATAAAAATGGATTTATTTGACATATATATTATAATTTCTTTCATGGGAAGACAATATATTCTCTATTTTAAATTTATCAAGCATACTTTATAATTAATATGATCATGAATTTTTTAACTATTTTACTAAAATTTATATATTTGATAATTATGAAAAAAATAATATTAATCAAAATAATTGATTTTAAAACAAAATTTTTATATTTCAAATTTAGAACAATTACTTCTATGACTTCAAAAGAAAAAAAAAGTTATTAAGATAAATGACTACAGGTGAGAAATAAACTTAATTCTATCGCTAAAAATAGTTTTTTCTCCAATCAAAATAAATTGCGCGTTTAATTAGTCAAAATTTTCATAAGTAAACCAAATAAAGATGAAATGTATAGTTGAGATGATTTTCAATTTCAACTGCCTAAAACCATTAACCATCAAACACGACTCAATATAACACCAACTCCTACCTCCCCAACCCAATTTCATTTTTTTCTTCTATATATATAATAATAATTAATCCCTTCTCAAACAAAAACTCATTCTTCTTCCTCTGTTTTTTCAAAAATTTGCTCTGTTTTTTCAGCAAAAAGAAAAGCACAATAATTAATTATGGCGTTCGTTTTAGTATCAGGAAAATCCAGCAAAGCACAATTAGTAGCGATAGCAGATGCAGCTTCGTTTTACTGTGCTATTTTCATATTGGGTTTGCTTTTGATTAGCTCAGTGAAAGAGAATTATTCAACTGATGGAGCCGTTATGAAAGGGAATCAGTTCTTGAGTCGTCCTTGTGATGAAATTTATGTGGTTGGAGAAGGAGAAACGTTGCATACGATTAGTGATAAGTGTGGTGATCCTTTTATTGTTGAAGAGAATCCACATATTCATGATCCTGATGATGTTTTTCCAGGTCTTGTAATCAAAATCACTCCTAGAAACAGATGGTAGATATCTAATTTAATAGGTTTTTGTTTTCCCTAAATCCTGCGAGCAGAGCAGAGTAGAGACTACTCTGTTTTGCTCGCGGAGATTAGATTTTTCTTATGGGAATTAAACTGTTTTTTTCTTCTTCTTTTTCTTTTGGGTTATGTAAATGAATGATGAGAATAAAGATTTAAAGATGGTGGAGTTGAGACTTGAGCTATGTAGAGTTTCAAAAGATATTGTAATTTTATTAGATGAGTATATGTTTTGTTTTTTTCTCTGTTATTCCTCTGTTCTTTGATTCTTAGAACAACTAAATCCTTCTCTCTGTTTTTATATTTGTTTCATTTCTGGTTCACTAAAATCACAAAACACATAACGGATTTTGCTTTGATTTTTCATTAGAATATGATATCGGTATAGAATTCTCACAAATTTAAATTCATGCCGAGTAGAATCCGTTTGAGAGAAACGGCCTCTACTAATAAACTTAACCGATGTTAGGAGGGAAAATTGTATATAATGACAAATTAATAAATTAAATTAATTGTTATAATCATCTTTTGATTTAATTGTGTTCCGTAGCAAACTGTTTGCCAGACATCTCTCTCCCTTAAACTCTCGCTCGCCACTCTCCTCTCTCGCTCCATCTCTCGCTCGCTTCCTCTCACTTTTATACAAATATAAGTGTATAAAATTTGTTTCTATTTGTATAAAGCGAGAAGAAATTGTATAAATACATATATTTTTGTTCCCCTCTCTCCCTTCTCTCAGATCTCGCTCGCCGTTCTCCCTGATCTCGCTCGCCACCCTCGCCTCTATCGCTTATACAAACAGAAACGAAATGTATAAATTGCGTTTCTGTTTGTATAAAGCGAGAGAAAATTATATATACACATGCAAATACGTATATTTTCATCATATACACTTATAATTATACAACAAAAATACTCCCCTTCCCAGTTTCTTTTGCCTTTCTCTCTTTCTCGTTTTATACGAATTCGAATTGTATATAATTTCTCTGTTTCTCATTTTATACAATTCGATTCAATTGTATCTTCCCTGCCCAAGCCTCTTTTGATTTTCTTTCTTTCTCATTTTATACAAATTCAAATTGTATAAAATCGTTCTATACACTTATAATTATACAATTCGTTTTATACAATTTGTTTTATACAATTCTCTGCCAAGTCTCTTTCTCTTTCTCGTTTTATACATTTTGTTTTATACGATTCGCTTCAATTGTATATGTATAGCGAATTATACATTTATATATTTGCTATGGAGTGCAATTATGCAAACTTTGCTATAGCATACAATTATGAATTTATGTTTGCTATATGTGAAAGTTGTCCTTCTTATAATACTACTCCTTTCATTTTATATTAATTTAATTTTAAAGATATTTTCTATTTTTCAAGTTAATATAATAATTCACTTTCAAGACTATCTGTAGAGTATTTTTCCAATTTTATTATTAGTTAGTATTGAAATTAGTTATTAATTAATATTTAATTATTTAATTATAAATTTAACAATAATTAATAAGAATAAAAATGAATACTAAATTTAATTTATATCTTAATTTACTTTTCTTAAAAGTCGTAAAACATCTCAAAAATTAAATTAATATAAAATAAAGAGAGTACGATTTTTTAAATCTAATTCGCTAGATTACTTTTTATAAAGAAAATGTAAAATTACGATACGACATAGAAGATGTGGAAAAACAAGAAGAGTAAGTAAACTATTAATTCATTTTCATCATGGTTTCTTTGTTTTTCTTTTTATTATGTTTATTTTGATTAATATTTTGTCACTAACACACACACAAAAGAAAAAGAAAAAAAGCTTTTAGTGCGTGTAACGGAATATTGGATAATTTCGTAGGAGTAGCAAAGAAACTCATAATAAGGGTCAAGGAACTACTAATTTTAAAATTAAGATGACTTGGGAAAAAATTAAAGAGAAAAATCACTTAGCAAGATCTAATTCAGGATTATATTATCCACTAATGTACTCATTTTTATTTTGTTTAATCACTATTTTATTCCCATTTAGTATTAATACTGTGCATGCGGGTGACCATATGTTCTTCTCTTTCTATATGTACTTAATTGTATGGGAAAAATAGGAAAAAATAATCTGTTGTCAGCAAGTTAGTATATAAATAGCTTAATGAAAAAGAACATTGAAAACACTGCTTAAAGAAGATAGACTTTGGAATAAAATTTAAAAGAAATTTGATTTAAATGTAGGGGTGGATAAAAAATTTAATTAAAATTAATGAATTTTTTTAACAAGGTTAAGTTAATATTTATTTGGTTTCAATTTGCTTATCTAATTTATTTTTTTAAAGCAGGTTTGAGTTGATTTATTTTAAGTTTTTTTTTAAAATAAAATAAAAAATAACTTTTAAATATTTTTATAGTACTATTTAAATAAAATTAAAAGAATACTTTTATACATTTATTATAAATTTAAAAGTAAAAAATAATAGCCATTGTGGACAAACTTCTAAAATTAGAGTATTTTATAAAAGAGAAACTTTCATATATAGCCATTTAAAAAAAATTAATTACTCTTCATAGCTATAGTTTGATAATTACAATTTGTAGCTACATGTTATATGGAGTAGAGAGGCGAGCGAGACTGGAGAGAGAGGAGAGAGGAGAGAAGCGAGAGAGAGGGGGAAAAGAGTGGGAGAAAGGTGAATTGTAT
>CM040620.1:65616032-65638880 GCA_022817965.1 Solanum lycopersicoides | reverse complement strand
TATTCCCTTTTACCATTTATTTTGTGGCTTTTTCGGTTTCCAAATGGCTAGTCTCCCTTTATTAGGTTATTTTTTTATGACTATATTGAAGTGTGTCACTTGACTCTTTTACAGCATAATCCTGGTCATATTCCTTCATTTTCCCTCTCTTTTTGTCCCATATCGACATTTCTTGTTATAATGTAGGGTCGTTTTTGCTTTGTTGGCTTTTTGATTTCCCTAGTGCCAGTTCTCACTAAATTAGGCTATTAAATTTTTCAAAAGTGTCTTTTGAGATCTCTTCATATTACTCAAAAGTGTCGTCATTTGTTCCCAGTTGCATATCAGCTAAACCCGAACTAATTAACTATCTGTGGCAGTTTTAAATCATTTTGACCTTTCAACCAACATGTATGGTACTAATTAAGTGATTTGCGTGCAACAAAAAAGCAGGTCCTTACAAACTTAGACAGTCAAGTTTAATGAAGCTGGACTATTAGCGTCAAATCTGGATCAAATTTACATAAGAATTACATTCATATAATACCATCCTAGTTTCTTGCACCAGCTAGTCTGTCCCTCAAACTATGCCCCATTTACCTACATAACATCTATATTTAATCTATATCCATTACGAATCAATGTAAACTTCTAAATTGAAAGTTTGAATCAGCTGAATATCAAGTAATATTGATAAAAATCTCTATTTCCAGCAGTTGATTAAATAAATTCGTTCGAGGCAGGATACTTCAAGAGCCAAAGTTAAAAGCCACTGTTTGGAATAAGGGTGTTCATTGTTTGGAGAAGGCAAATCGACTACGAGATATTAGTATTAGTATTTCTTAATAAAACAGAGATCTTAAGTTTGAATTAAATGGCTAACTGAGCTTTACATAGCTGATGAGGATTTTGATTCCACCGTTATAATACATACCTCATTCCTTTCTCTACCTCTATGTGATGAAAAAAGAGATAGTTATTCTAAAAGGACAAAGGCGTTCTTCATCATGAAATGTCTACCATATTATGTTTATGCAGTAGTTATGTGAGGCAATTTGATTGTTTAGTTTTGTAGGTTTTAGAATTCATCTTTGATCTCGACAAATAAGTTATCATATAACAATTTCACATAATCATTCACAAAAAACTGTACATTATTTTTTCAAAAATAATTACTTAATTGAGTAAAAATTTTGTGTACTAACATTACTCGATATACAAGTGCATTTGCAGGTGCTGAGAAACTAGTTCATAAAAACGACAACTGTTTGTTTATATATTACCTCAGTCTATTTAATGTCCTGTGTCCTTTAGTTTTTTAAGTCTGTTTCAAATATGGAAGTTGCTCTAGTCCCCACCCCCCCACCCCCTCCAAAATGACGGAAGAGTATTATGTTGGTGAGAGACTTTTGGCACTGGTGGAAGAAACTTAACTGGTTAATTGGTAGTTTTTTGCCTCTCGAAAAGAAGTCTTATTCAAGTTTTACTTGTCTTATTATATAGCAGTCCGGAATTTGACTGTATTGATATATGTTGCTGCAAGCTGGTTCAGCTTCAACTGTCTTAAAGTAAACTGGCACAAAATTGTGACACACTTCGAACTTTTATTTTTGAGAGAACTCAACAAGCACCTTATTCGAACATCTATTATGGTTAAACTGTCAGCAAAGGAAGCAGAACTCTTCATTTCCGGCCTCTAAAAGAGGCTGGGAATTTCCTAAAAAATTCCATAACATAAGCAAGAGTGAATTACGGAAATTGAAAAGCCGCATGGAATTAACCCAAATATCAAAATTCAAAACCCAATAGAAATTTAAATAGAAATGTAAAAGAGAAAAAAGAAGAACAGAAATAAGGGAATATAATGAAAGGATATGTGGCTGTTATTTCTCTCCTTTGAGTCAAATGGTACACACTTCAAAGGCATAAAATTCATGCAGCACAGGATCAAACCTTTTTCTGAGGGAATCTGGATGAAATATTGTAAAGGAGTTTGCTTTTAGGAAATGAAAAATGTAAAGATAAGAAAGTCTACCACATTTTTATAACTCTAGAAAAGCAATCCCATAAATGCAAGAAGATATCCGTAGACCACAACTAGAACCAAATCACATAGGATATGCTGAATTCTTTCCAAAGGTTTATACCCGTCTCTTAAACTGAGAAGGAATGGCCTATAAAAGAATTGAAAGGCTCTGCTGTGGTGTGAACAGAAAGGAATAAAACGCGAGAAGGTAAACGAAAATATTATTCTTGAATTTTATAAGGGAAACAATGATAGGGCTAACTCTCTATTGGCATGCAATGTATATTTCAGCTGACACGCCAAAGGAGAGCTGCCCTGTTACTGTCTCTGCTTAATCTACATGCCCTTAGGCCACTCTTAAATACCAGTGTGGATGTCTTGAATGTATTTTTTCCACGTTCTTCAACGTCTACATTGATTTTCAAATTAAATTACAAAGCATTAGTTAATTAGTTAATCCATAGTGAGTGTTCTGTTCTCGTGTTTTATTCCAATATCAGTCTTGATTTACTTTGTTCTGAACCCACCAATTGATTTGAATGCGACATGTGAGATGTATATATTTAATAAGCATTTTTAATTTAAATAGCAGTTATAGCGTTAATGAATGATATGTAACATTATATTCTATTTTTTTGTATTTAATCCTTCAAATTATTTTTTTTAAGTGAAGAATATCATAGTTTGAGAATTAGAATGCAACTCCATTGTTAATTTTCAGACAAGCTGCTTGGATGGGTTCAAAATATATCCAAAGCTAGGAAATTAACACTTTGGGAAATTCAGGTTACAGGATGGAGAGGTTCAGCAGATTAACAATTTTCTATCAGGAAAATCGTATCAAAAGTACTTTACAAAGTGACTTATCCAAAGGTACTTGTAAAAAATTTTAAGTTTTCAATGTACATTTCAAACTTTTGTTATTATTCTGGAGTTTGAATTAGTTTAAGTTTATATATTGGTTTGAAAATAATGTTTCGCTAGAGGACTCTTTCCCTGTTAATCATGATGTTTGGCAGCTCAAACATTGACTCGGAAAAAGGACCATTGGTTCAGCTTGCAGCTCAAAGACATTTTACAGTTGTAACATTTCGACTTGTAAGTTTTATTCTTATCCATCAATGTGTTAATTACAAATAACTTGATTTTCATTTATGAAATAAAGTTTGAATCCATCAATTTCATTCTCAATTCCACGATTATTTGTTTCTGTAATCTCTTTTTCTCTCTCGTTAAGCCGGGGCATTTCCATCTAATTTCTGCAAGTCTAGTTCTAACATGGTAATATAGCAGGCAAATGAACTATACTTGTTCCTCTTCATTAGAGCATGCTATCTTAGAGCTAGATTTTGTATTTTGGTTGATTTCCAAAAAAAACATATATTGATAGGTTTCAATTCTGATTCAAGCTGCGGTTTACTCTATTCTACTTCTGATTCAGAAGGTTTCACAATGGATTTACGGTGATGTTTAAGGCGTTCATGATGATGTAGCATGGTGACTGATCTTAGCATTTATCTAAGTTGAAGATTCCCTTTACTGGAAAGGCTCCAATTTGCATATGATATTGCTTGGATCACTAGCCTGCCTTATAGAGCAACATTTCTAATTATCTTTTTGTAGTTAAAATTTGTGTTTTTTTCCATGCATCACAATTGAATTAGGCGGTTAGATACTTGAATCTTTGACTCAGGGGGCCGCTAGCCCACATGACTCCATTTGTTGGTGTTTTATAAGCTATCAGGTGTATATCAATTGCATTGTCCTATATCTAATGTATACCATTTTATATCTGGTATATATAATCCACGAACATCTGTGATTTATGTAAAAAACACCCCCTAATTTGTTCAGAACTGACAATTGCTTTGTCAATCAGAGTGCAAAAAATCACAAAAAAAAAATCCAAGGATAGTACAAACACCATCAGGAACCCTTTACTGGAAATTAGGTTACCATAGGAGTCTTTTTTACAGTTTGAATTTGGATCATTCATTGGAGTAAAGAATAAATTCGCAGATTAGGATTAGTCAAAATATACCTCTTTCCATCTACGTTTGATCAACAGAGTTTATAGAATAGCAACAAGTACATTGGTGCCACCCTGCTGGAATTTAGTTTTCAGGTTCTAGAGGGAAGAACATATGGAAACTGAGCAGCGCGATGGATAGGAGTACGTAAACATCTTTTGCATCAGAGTTATAACATTAAGCAGAAATAGTAACCGTGTTGGAATTTCATCTGAAATATGTGATGAAAAGATGATCACATGCCAATAGAGAGTATCCCTGTCATTGTTTCTTCTTGTTAGAGAAGAACATAGTGGCATATCGGGGCGGATACAGTATGTAAACAGCGGGTTCAACAGCTGCTCATCAGAATAACATTAAGCAGAGACAGTAACAGGGCAGCTCTCCTTTGGCATGTCAGCTTAAATATATCACTGCATGCCAATAGAGAGTAGCCCTACCACTGTTTCCCTTATAAATTCAAAATACATTTTTATTCACCAACTCTCCTTTTCTCATTTTTCTGCTTCTGTTTCATCACAGCAGAGCCCTCCAAGCTTATATAGATCATTCTTCTCAGTTTAAGAGACGTATAAACCCATGGAGAATCAGCATATCCTGCCCCTTTTGTGTCTTCTTGTTTTTTCTAGGGTCAGAAAATGGAACTAATTATTCCTTTTACCATTTCATTTTGTGGCTTTTCGGTTTTTGAATGCTAGTATCACTTAATTAGGTGGTCACTTGACTCTTTTACAGCATATCCTTGGTCAGATCCCAAGTCTTTCAGAAGTTGCAAAAAAGAATTGATTTAGCAAAAGTGTAGGACAAAATAAAAGTTGGATGGTGCCTTTTGAGTTTTCTCATACTACTCAAAAGTGTCGCCATTTGTTCCAGTTTGCATACCACGTTAACCTGAACTTATTAACTATCTGTGGCAGTTTAAAATCATTTTACACCTTTCAACACGGCGGTATGGTATTAATTTAGTGAATTTTTTGTGATATATGATGATGCAGTTGAGCAGCTTCAAATGTCTTTAGAGTAAACTGGCAGAAACAATGATACACTTCGAACTTTTATTACGAGTGAACACAACAAGCACCTTATTTTAACTTTTATTATGTCTAATTGTCAGGTAAGAAGCAGTACTATTCATTTCCTGGCCTCTAAAAGAGCTGGAATCCTATAAATTCCATAACACATAAGCAAGAGAGCGGAATTAGGGAAATTGAAAAACCACATGAATAACAAATATCAAAATTCGAAAACCTAATAGAAAATGTAACATAGAAATGTAAAAGAGAAAAGAATAGAAAAATTAAGGAATATGATGAAAGGATATGCTGTATTTCTCTACTTGAGTCAAATGGCACACACTTCATCAAAGGCATAAAATCATGCAGCATCAACTTTCAGCAACTTTTTCTTGATGGAATCTGATGAAAATATTTTTAAAGGAGTTGCTTTTAGGAAATGAAATTGTGAAGGATAAGAAAGTTACCACATTAATATCTGCAGACCACAACTAGAACCAAAATCACATAGGATATGCTGATTCTCTCCAAAGGTTTATACCGTCTCTTAAACTGAGAAGGAATGCCTATAAAAGCATTGAAGGCTCTGCTGTAGTGAACCAGAGAAAGAAGAAAAAGGGAGTTGGTAAATGAAAATATATTCTTGAATTTATAAGGGAAATAGTGATAGGGCTACTCTCTATTGGCATGCAGTTGTATATTTCAACTGACACGCCAAAGGAGAGCTGCCCTGTTACTGTCTCTGCTTAATCTACTGCCCTTCGGGCACTCTTAATACAGTGTGATGTCTTGAAGCTATTTTCTACTTTTTGTAGTAAACCTTGTGTTCTCATGTTATTCCAAATATTAAGTCTTGTTTACTTTGTTGTGAACCCACCAATTCATTTGAATGTAAATATTCAAATGTACATTTAAATTTGAAGAGCAGTTATACGTTATGAATGATATAACATTCTATTTTTTTCTATTTAATCCTCAAATTATTTTTGTTAATTGAAGATTTATACATAGTTCTGATGAATTAGAATTCAACTCAATTGTAAATCTCAGACAAGCTGCTTGGATGGTTCAAAAGATTTCCAAAGCTAAGAAATTAATACTTTGGAAATTCAGGTTACAGGATGAATGAGATTCAAAGGTACTTGAAGATTTTCGGAAGTTTAAAATGTATACATTTCAAACTCAGGGAATTATTCTGGAGTTTGAATAAGTTAAGCTTATAATATTGGTTTGAAATAATGTCTTCTCCAGAAGACTCTAGCTCTGTTAATCATGATATTGGGCAGCTCAACATTAATTCCGAAAAGGCCAAGTGTTCAGCTGCACCTCAAAGACCATTTTACTGTTGTAACATTAGACTTGTATTTTATTCTTAGCCATTTTATGTGAAAGTACATCAATCATTCTAAATTCCATGAATATTTTGTTTATATAATCTTATTTTTCTCTTTCGTTAAGCCTGGGCATTTCCACCAGGGAAATTTCCATCTAATTCTCGCAAGTCTAATTCTAACATGGTAACATAGCAGGCAAATGAACTAAACTTTTTCCTTTCATTAGAGCATCATATCCTTGAAGCTAGATTTTGTATTTTGATTGATTTTCAAAAAACATATATATTGATAGGTTTCAATTTCTGATTCAACAGGGGTTTACTCTATTCTACTTCTGATTCAAAGGTTTCACAATGGATTTACAGTGATATTTAAGGCGTTCATGATGATGTATTATTTAGGGCAAGGTGACAAATCTTAGCATTTATTATAAGTTGAAGATTACCCTTACTTGGACAAGGTTCAACGATATGATGATTGCTTGGATCACTAACTCCTTATCTAGAAATTCCTACTAGTGTTTTCGGGTAAATGACACTAATAGGGAAACTTTTTGGACATTAATGAGAGATTTTGGGTAATCAAATAGGTCTAAGTTCATCCAATTTCAAATGACATTGTTCCATTTCCCAGAGAACTTCAAACATTGCCTCATATTTCACTAGACTGTGAAGCTTTTGGGATGAGATGAGGGTCATATGCTCTTGTGGCCCCTTGACCAAGTTTGTAGAAGAACTGAAGTTGTTTCGGTTCCTAAATTGGTTGAATAATTTCTACTCCACATTTATGAGCGAATAGATATCTCCCCTTCCTCTATTAGTAGATCTTACTCCGTGTTAAAACATGATGAGAAATAGTGAGAGAACTCACATGTTTCAGGCTTCTCCTGTTCTCCACTAAATCAGCCTCATTTTCTTTCTCGACTGCTCCTTCTGGTGCCGAGAGAGTTTTACTCAAAGATTCTAATTAAGGCAACGAAGCATGTCCTTTTGTCTCTTGTAATATTGCAAGAAGTCAGGACACACTTTAAAGAAGTGTTATAAGTTCATCCATTTTCCTCTGTCTTCAATTTCATTAAGACCAAAAGATCCTGTCTTTTGTGTTCATGTTTATAATTTTACTCCAATACTCTTAGCTTACACATCCCAATTTGTTGATCATTCAGCACATGAATTTACTCAGAAGCAATAGAAATATCTCATGTCTCCTCCATCCAAATAATCAAATCTCTCTTAGGTTCAATAATGATTTTTTTTGGAGAGATTTCTGGCTATGCTCATTTTGAAGGTTTAATTATATTTTTTTTAGTTAAATTTGTGTTTTTTCATGCACGTTCATGATTGTAATTAGGAGCCGCTAGCCACATGACTCCATTTATGGTGTTTATAAGCTATATCAGTGTATATCACATTGTATTTCCATATATCTCATGTATACCATTTATCTCTGATTTATGTGAAACACACCCTAATTTGTGTCAAGACTGACAATGCTCTGTCAATTCAGTTTCAGGTTTTAGAGAAGAACATATTAATTCAGCAGCGGGAGATAGAGTGTGTAAACAACTTTTGCATCAGAGTTATGACATTAAGCAGAAACAGTAACCGCACAACTCTCCTTTGGCATTTCATCTGAAATATGTGATAAATAAATAATCGGATGCCATTAGAGAGTATCCCTATCACTGTTTGTTCTTGTTATAGAAGAACATACTGACTTACCGGAGGCGGATACAGTAGGTATTGCATCAGAAATACACTAAGCAGAGACAGTAACAGGGCAGCTCTCCTTTGGCATGTCAGTTTAAATATATCACTGCATGCCAATAGAGAGTAGCCCTACTACTGTTTCCCTTATAAATTCAAGAATATATTTTTATTCACCAACTCTCTTTTTTCTCACTTTTCTGCTCTGTTTCATCACAGCAGAGCCTTCCAAGCTTTTATAGATCATTCCTTCTCAGTTTCTAAAAGGGTATAAACCCATGGAGAATCAGCATATCCTGCCATTTTTGTGTCTTTTTGCTTTTTCTAGGGTCAGAAAATGGGGAGCATTCGTATCCCTTGTACCATTTCATTTTGTGGCTTTTCGGTTTCTGAATGTTAGTATCACTATATTAGGTGTTTTTTGTGACTGCGAAGTGTGTCACTTTGACTCTTTTACAGCATATCTTGGTCATATTCCTCATTTTCCTCTTCCTTTGTCCATGTCGACATTTCTACGTTATATGTAGGGTCGTTTTTGCTTTCGTGTGGCTTTTTGATTTCCTAGTGCCACTCTCACTTAATTAGGCTAGTAAATTTTTCAAAAGTGTCTTTTGAGTTCTCTCATATTACTCAAAAGTGTCGTCATTTGTTCCAGTTTGCATATCACGCTAACCTGAACTAATTAACTATCCGTGGCAGTTTAAAATCATTTTGAACCTTTCAACACGTCCGGTATGGTATTAATTTAGTGAATTTGTGTGCAACAAAAAGCAGTCCTTACAACTTAAGACATTCAAGTATGGTGAAGCTGGACAATTGGCGTCCAAGTCTAGATCAATGTTACACATGAATACTTTCATATGATACCACCCTAGTTTGTTTTTTCCACCGGCAAGATTCTCCTGCTGAATTTCTGCCCCATATAGCTGTGTTGCACTGACATATATAAGACGCGGCAAGAGCTAAGGGGTTCAATTGAATCCTATTTGAATTAGGGAGAATGAGTTTTTAGTTATTACATATATACATAAATTATTGAATCTCGTTGATAGTAGGGAAAATTATAGTGCGATATCAAAGCGATTCAATGTGATTTTCTAGTATTTTTCTTGAATTTCTTGCAGCCTGCTTCTGATAAGACCAGTCTAGCTAGTTTCTTGCACCAGCAAGTCTGTTCCTCAAACCTATGTCCCATATACCTACATCACGTCTATATTTATATCAATATTGATATCAATGTACGCTTCTAAATTGGAAAGTTGAATCATCAGAGTATCCTTCTAAATAGTTAATCTAAAAACATATGTCCTACTTATAGATTAATTCAATGGTGTCAAGTAGTATATAATTGATAAAAGCCACCTATTTCCAGTAGCTGATAAACAAAGTCGTCGAGTAAGACACTTCAAGAGCCAAACTATAAAAGCCACTGTTTGTAATAAGGGCTTCATTATTTGGAGAAGCAAATCACTGCAGAGACTTCTAAAATGGAGATCTTAAGTTCATCTAGTTGGCTACCTGAACTTTTACATTGTTGGTGATGATTTGATTCCTGCCTTAATATCCTACTCCGTTTCCCCTTCTCTACGCCTATGTAATACAAAAGATATAGGAAAAACAACGAACAAAAATTAATAATCGCATTCTAAAAGGACAAAGGCGTTTTCATCAAGAATGTCTACAAGATTGTGTTTAGGCAGTAGTGATGTGAGGTAATTTGACTATTCAGTTTGGTAGTTGTTTATCTCTTGAAAAGAAGACTTTTTCAATTTGTGCTTTTCTTTCTTATATAACATGATATACGCTGCTGCAGTTATGCAGCTTCAAATGTCATAAGAGTAAATGGCACAACTGATGATACACTTGGAACTTTTATTACGAGAGAACACAAGAAGAACCTTATTTGAACTTTTATTATGTCTAATTGTTAGGCAAAGGAAGCAGTACTCCTCATTTCGTATAGCCTCTAAAAGAGCTGGAATCCTAAAAATCAAAACCAAATAGCAAATGTAACATAGAAATGTAAAAGAGAAAAAATAAGGAATATGATAAAAGGATATGCTGTATTTCACTCCTTGAGTGCAAAGGGCATACACTTCAAAGGCATAAAATCATGCAACATCAACTTTCAGCAACTTTTTCCAGAGGGAATCTAATGAAAATATTTTAAAGTAGTTGCTTTTAGGAAATGAAATTGTAAAGGATAAGAAAGTTAACACATTTTATAACTCTAGAAAAATCAATCCCATAAAGCAAGAAGATATCCGCAGACCACAACTAGTACCAAAATCACATAGGATATGCTGATTCTCTCCAAAGGTTTATACCATCTCTTAAACTGAGAAGGAATGCCTATAAAAGCATTGAAGGCTCTGCTGTAGTGAACCAGAGAAAGAAGAAAACGGGAGTTGGTAAATGAAAATATATTCTTGAATTTATAAGGGAAACAGTGATAGGGCTACTCTCTGTTGGCATGCAGTTGTATATTTCAGCTGACACGCCAAAGGAGAGCTGCCCTGTTACTGTCTCTGCTTAATCTACATTCCCTTCGGGCACTCTTAATACAGTGTCTCATGTTATTCCAAATATCAAGTCTTGCTTACTTTGTTGTGAGCTCACCAATTCATTTGATTGCGACTGTGAGATGTAAATATTCAAATGTACATTTAAATTTAAAGAGCAGTTATGCCGTTATGAATGATATAACATTCTATTTTTTCTATTTAATCCTTAAATTATTTTTGTTTAAATGAAGATTTATACATAGTTCTGATGAACTAGAATGCAACTCAATTATAAATCTCAGACAAGCTGTTTGGATGGTTCAAAAGATTTCTAAAGCTAAGAATTAGCACTTCGGAAATTCAGGTTACAGGATGGATGACGTTCAGCAGATTATGTTATGTTTTATTTGCCCTGATTTCTTACCATAAATAGGTTTTCCTTTTAGGAAAACGTTTTGGATTGGCTAGTCCTTTTCTGGTAGGAAAAGGTTTAGGACTCTATAAATAGAGGCATGTTCCTTCTAACTTAATTAGCATTCACAATGTAGTCTTAATGACTTTGAGAGTTTTGGTTAGGGGGAGAATTTATGGGTCACAAGCTTGATACGTTATCACTTGTGTGAACCTCCCATGTATTCCGAGTGAATTGGTTGAGGTTGTTTCTCTCTGTATTTTGTACTCTCATATTTATAGTGGATTGCTCATCTCCTTTGTGGACGTAGGTCAATTGACCGAACCACGTTAAATCTTTGTGTCTTTTGGTGTATTTCTCGTTTATCTTCTTACTCGTGGTCTTTCGAGGTTTGCTTTGCTAGCTTCCGCGTTACACCTGCTTATTTACGGTCCTAACAGATTACACAATTGTCTTTCAGGAAAATGTATCAAAAGTTATAAAGTGACTTATCAAAAAATACTTGAAAATTTTCTGAAGTTTCAAATGTACATTTCAAACTCAGGGAATTATTCTGGAGTTCTAATTAGTTAAGTTTATAATATTTGTTTGAAATAATATCTTCTCCAGAAGACTCTAGCCCTGTTAATCATAATATTGGGCAGCTCAACATTGATTCGCAAAAGGCCAACTGGTTCAGCTGCAGCTCAAAGACCATTTTACTGTTGTAACATTAGACTTGTATTTTATTCTTAGCCATTTTATGTGAAAGTACATCAATCATTCTAAATTCCATGAATATTTAGTTTATATAATCTTCTTTCTCTCTCGTTGAGCTGGGGCATTTCCACCAGGGAAATTTCCATCTAATTCTCGCAAGTCTAATTCTAACATGGTAACATAGCAGGCAAATGAACTATACTTATTCCTCTCACTAGAGCATCATATCCTTGAAGCTTGATTTTGTATTTTGATTGATTTTCAAAAAACATATATATGCATAGGGTTCAATTTCTGATTTAGCAGGGGTTTACTCTATTCTACTTCTGATTCAAAGGTTTCACAATGGATTTACAGTGATATTTAAGGCGTTCATGATGATGTATTATTTAGGGCAAGGTGACAAATCTTAGCATTTATTATAAGTTGAAGATTACCCTTACTTGGACAAGTTTCAACGGTATGACGATTGCTTGGATCACTAACTCCATATCTAAGAACATTCCTACTAGTGTTTAAGGATAAATGACACTAATAGGGAAACTTTATTGGACATTAATGAGAGATTTTGGGTGATCAGATAGGTCTAAGTTCATCCAATTTCAATTGACATTGTTCCATTTCCCAGAGAACTTCAATCATTGCCTCATATTTCACTAGACTTTGAAGCCTTTGGGATGAGATGAGGGGTCATATGCTCTTGTGGCCCCTTGCCCAAGTTTATAGAAGAACTGAAATTGTTTTGGTTCCTAACTTGGTTGAATAATTTCTACTCCACATTTATAAGCAATATACTTATGTTATCTCCGCTTCCCTCTATTAGTAGATCTTACTCCATGTTAAAATATGACATGAAATAGTGAGAGAACTCACATTTTTCAGGCTTCTCCACTAAGGTTGTGTTTGGTATGAAGAAAAATGTTTTCCTACAAAATCTTAATGTTCTCCTGGAAAACAAGTACATCTTGGACTTATTTTTTCATGTTTGGTTGGTGCGTAGAAAATATTTTTTTAAAATATTTTTAGTGTTTGATTTATGAATGAAAAATGATTTTTGAGAAACATCTTTATTTTTGTTAAAGTAGAAAATAATTTATGAAATTGAAAATATTTTTTAGAAATAATTTTTTTTGGGGGGTGGGGAGTGTGTGTGTATGGGGTAGGGGGCAGGGGTAGGTGAAAAACTATAAATTTGAAGTTGAAAATATTTTTTAAAAATAAATTAATTTTTTGGGGTTGGGGGGGCTGGTAGGGGTAGGGGGGCAGGGATAGGTGAAAAAATAAAATTTTGAAGTTGAAAATATTTTTAAAAATAAAATTATTATTTTTGGGTTGGGGGGGGGGTGGGTACGGGGGTTGCCCGGGGAAGAGGGAGGGAGGTAGGAGTTTTAAAATAAAAATATTTTTAAAAACGAACGCAATTTTTTTGGAGGGGGTGGGGTGGGGGCTGGCCGGTGGTGGGTGGAGGATGAGGTGTCATGGATCGGGTGAAAAAAAATTGAAAATTGAAAATATTTTATACAAAGTGATGTTTTGCCAAAAAAAAATTGTAATTTGAAGTTGGAGGAGAGTTTTGGAAAATGTTTTCCTTAATTGAGTTGATTTGGAAAACATTTTCCAAGACTTTTGTTCCAACCAAACATTAGAAAATTGGAAAATATTTTTCAAAAAAATATTTTCATTCATATCAAACACACATGGAGGAAAATGTTTTACTAGAAAATGTTTTCCTTCGAAAATAAAAATTTAAGTTGAAAATATTTTAATAAAGCAAAATTAATTTTATGGGGAGGGGCTGGGTTGGGGGGATGGCCGGTCGGGGGGGGGGGAGGGGGTCAGTGATCGGATGAAAAAATAAAATTTTGAAATTGAAAATATTTTTTAAAATTGATGTTTTTCCCAAAAGAAAATGTAATTTGAAATTGGAGGAGAACTTTGGAAAATGTTTTCCTTAATTTTTTAAGGGAAGTCATTTTCCTTAATTTTGAGGAAAATGAGTTGATTTGGAAAACATTTTCCAAAACTTTAGTCCCAACCAAACATGGGAAAATTGGAAAACATTTTCTAGAAAACGTTTTCCTTCATGCCAAACACACTCTAAATCAACCTCATTTTCTTTCTCGTCTGCTCCTTCTGGTGCCGAGAGAAGTTTTACTCAAAGAGTCTAATTTAAGGCAACGAAGCATGTCCATTTGTCTCTTGCAAATATTGTAAGAATTCAGGACACATTTTTAAGTGTTATAAGTTCATCCATTTTCCTCTGTCTTCAATTTCATTAAGACCAAAAGATCCAGTCTTTTGTGTCCATGTTGATAATCTTACTCCTATACTCTTAGCTTCCGCATCCCAATTTATTTATCATTCAGCACATGAATTTACTCAGAAGCATTAGAAATATCTCATGTCTCTTCCTTCCAAATAATCAAATCTCTCCTAGGTTCAATAATGATGTTTCTTTTGGAGAGATTTCTTACTATGCTCATTTTGCAGGCTTAATTATATTTTTATAGTTAAATTTATGTTTTGTCATGCATGTTCATCATTGCAATTAGGGGCCGCTAGCCACATGACTCCATTTATGGTGTTTATAAGCTATATGAGTGTTAAAGGTAGCAAATGGTTGGATTGGATCGGATTGGATGGTTGAATATGGATTGAGAAAAACTGGTTTGAATTACAATCCATCCAAATATAATATGGACAAATATGGATCTGGTCAGATATGTTTGGGCAGAGTGGTTCTAACCCATTTGAATAAATTTTTGTTTTTTTTTTAAATTTTACCCCTCCTATAGGCACCCCCTCCCCCCCCCCCGACCTTCCGCCAACCTACCCCTAAAAAAATTTAATTTTCGAAAAATGAAAAAATCTATTGTTTCAAAAAAAAAAATTACCCCCTCTCCCGTGCACACCCTTGCCCCCCCCCCCCGACCCCGACCTTTCACCATCCTACCTCTAAGGAAAAAAAAAATCGAAAAACAAAAAAAATCTATTTTTTCAAAAAAAATGAAAAATTTTACCCCCGACCCAGACCTTCCACCGACCTACTCCTAAAATATTTTTGTTTTCGAAAATTAAAATGAATTTGTTTTTAAAAAAAAAAAATACCCCCTCTCCCGGCACCCCCCTGTGCCCCCCCCCTCCCCCTCCCCGATCTTCCACCAACCTACCCCTAAAAAAAATTATTTTCAAAAAACAAAAAAAACTGTTTTTTGAAAGAAAAAAAAAAGATTTTACCCCTCTCCCGGGAACCCCCGGCACCCCACACCTTCCACCAACTGTCAATCGACTCCTAATTTATTTATTTTCCAAAAATAAAAATAGAAAAAACGTTTCATTTCTCATTTATATGGGTTGAATATGTTTTTCTCTTGTTAATTCATTTTGTTCATATTTATATGAGCTTAAATAGGTTGAAGATCATATTAACCCATTTAAGAAAATGAAAAAAATATGATGGTCTATTTTATTTTAACTAGTTCTGAACACGTGCGTTGTACGTGTGTCTCATTTAGTCCATGTTGACTCATTTGAATATATATATATATATATATATATATATATAATATATATAAACATAAAAAAGAAATTAACAAGTTAGGCTTGCACAATGTTTAGAGAGTCTATTGTTTGTATTTTAAAGAACAAATATGTGGTATAGATGCAACAATATTATGATATATTCATATTTAATATAATATTTATTACTATTATGATTATGTTTAATTTTGTCTTTCACAAATTATAATATTAGTATGTAATAAAATGATTATTACTTTTGAAGGCTCTCAATATAATGATGGATTGCTAGAAATTTGATATTAAAGAATGATATATATACATGTGCATATAGGAATAAACTCTTCTTTATCTATAACAAATTTATACGTGGTTAGACATTTGAAATGTGATTTCTTGTATACTCATATATAAGATAATTCCTCATTATTTTAAACTGTAACCCCCTTCTTCACTTCACAAAATTAAAATCGTTAATGAGTGACACCCCTTCAAGATTTATGTGTTATAATGATCCAACACTTGAAAGCGGTAAAATTTATTTAATACTCTCATCTCAGGTTAAAGATTTGTTAATTTGGAGAATCATAGTTAAAGGATGAATTTTAAGAAATGGTTAGATTAGTTTAATTTTTAATTATATTTTTATTTTATAAAGTTTGTATTGAACTACTAATAGATGTTAAAATTGAAACATGATTATCGTGTTATGTTTTGTAAGAACTATATTTAATCAAATAAAATAATTTAAAAAATCTTTATAATGAGATTTAAGAATAGTAGAAAATTTCAAATTGTGCTTCAAAAATCGTTTCTTAACCATGAATATGCGCTTACTATATAAATCACGAAAGACGATTTTCTCATTTCCTATTTAATAATTGATTCCTCAAATAGAAACTAAAACACATTATACAATCTACAAGCTATTAATTTTCTTTAAAATGAAAATTGGCAAACTAACAATAATATAACTTGCAATCAAAGCTAAACAAAATTAATTAACATTGCATCAAACGGTTAGTTAGATGTGATTTACACTACTAACAGTATATTGTGTTAACTGTTGAGTATATATATTAGATCAAAACATCTTCAATTACAAACTTCGATTGCAATTTCTTAATAATTCTCTTTTGATCTCATGACATGTTAAAAACAACAGGAAAAAATATGATATTTAATATGATAACAATGATTATTTTTAAAATAAGAGTAATTATACATTAAAAAAAAACTTATCTAAAGCATGAATATAATACAAAAATTAAAATTGATTTCAACCTCCGGGAAGACTTGAACACCCCTTCTCTCGTTGTAAACTCCATTAGAAGATCTAACAGTGTGTACACATTTTTCTGTAAACAACAAATGAAGATAAGGAGAATTAGTAATCGGTGTTATGAACGGAAGTTAAAAATGATATAAATATATACTAAAGGATAAAAACAATAAAAATATAGACAATTTTTTTTAAATTTCTTCCAAAGTGTACCTAAATATCTTTAAAGTGTATAGATTGTTGTGTCGAATACCACAATTTATAGGACATCATTGAGTAAAATCAAAAGATCCCAGAATTATGCCATCAACTTCTTGAGAGTGTGGGAAGATTATGAAGGTGTGAAGATTAATGATGAGATAGTGGTGGTGTGGTATTAATACATATTGTGACAAAATTACACCTAAAACTGATCAGATAGAGAAATAAAAAGTTTCTCTAATACCTTTCGTAATAACTATATCATTAATTATTTTTACAACTATTCATTCTCTTACTTTATTTTAATAATAAGTGAATCAACTTAATAGCAATTTAAGCATATTTAATATTTAATTTAGTATAGAAATCACTTTTCAACTTGAGGCTTTCCACTTTTAATAATATATAATATGATATGGACAAAATAATTTCATTTCAGTTATATGAGTTGAAATTGTCACCCCTAATTAGAGTATATCACATTGTATTTCCATATATATGTCAGGTATACCATTTATGTCTGATTTAAGTGAAACGCACCCGAATTTCTGTAAAGACTGGCAATGCTCTGTCAATCAGTGTTGCAAAAAAAAATGAAGAATTAGTACAACGCCATCCAGGAACCATTACAGGAAAATTAGTATACCATAGGAGTCTTTTACAGCTTGGATCTATCATGGAGTAAAAGAATATATTGCAGATTAGGAATATTCAAAATATGCCTTCTTGCAATTTACGTTGTGATCAACAGATATAATAGCATCAAGTACATCGTGCCACACTGCTGGAAATTTAGTTTCAGGTTTTAGAGAAAACATATTAACTCAGCAGCATTGGATAGAGTACATAAACAACTTTTGCATCAGAGTTGTGACACATTAAGCAGAAAAAGTAACCGCGCAATTCTCCTTTGGCATTTCATCTGAAATATGTGATGAATAAATAACCTCATGACAACAGAGAGTATCCCTATCACTGTTTCTTCTAGTTAGAGAAGAACATAGTGACTTAGCAGTGGCGGATACAGTAGGTATTGCATCAGAAATACACTTAGCAGAGACAGTAACAGGGCAGCTCTCCTTTGGCATGTCAGCTTAAATATATAAGTGCATGCCAATAGAGAGTAGCCCTACCACTGTTTCCCTTATAAATTCAACAATACATTTTTATTCACCAACTCTCCTTTTTCTCATTTTTCTGCTTCTGTTTCATCACAGCAGAGCCCTCCAAGCTTATATAGATCATTACTTCTCAGTTTAAGAGACGGTATAAACCCATGGAGAATCAGCATATCCTGCCCCTTTTGTGTCTTCTTGTTTTTTCTAGGGTCAGAAAATGGAACTAATTATTCCTTTTACCATTTCATTTTGTGGCTTTTCGGTTTTTGAATGCTAGTATCACTTAATTAGGTGGTCACTTGACTCTTTTACAGCATATCCTTGGTCAGATCCCAAGTCTTTCAGAAGTTGCAAAAAAGAATTGATTTAGCAAAAGTGTAGGACAAAATAAAAGTTGGATGGTGCCTTTTGAGTTTTCTCATACTACTCAAAAGTGTCGCCATTTGTTCCAGTTTGCATACCACGTTAACCTGAACTTATTAACTATCTGTGGCAGTTTAAAATCATTTTACACCTTTCAACACGGCGGTATGGTATTAATTTAGTGATTTTTTGTGATATATGATGATGCAGTTGAGCAGCTTCAAATGTCTTTAGAGTAAACTGGCAGAAACAATGATACACTTCGAACTTTTATTACGAGTGAACACAACAAGCACCTTATTTTAACTTTTATTATGTCTAATTGTCAGGTAAAAGAAGCAGTACTATTCATTTCCTGGCCTCTAAAAGAGCTGGAATCCTATAAATTCCATAACACATAAGCAAGAGAGCGGAATTAGGGAAATTGAAAAGCCACATGAATAACAAATATCAAAATTCGAAAACCTAATAGAAAATGTAACATAGAAATGTAAAAGAGAAAAGAACAGAAAAATTAAGGAATATGATGAAAGGATATGCTGTATTTCTCTACTTGAGTCAAATGGCACACACTTCATCAAAGGCATAAAATCATGCAGCATCAACTTTCAGCAACTTTTTCTTGATGGAATCTGATGAAAATATTTTTAAAGGAGTTGCTTTTAGGAAATGAAATTGTGAAGGATAAGAAAGTTACCACATTAATATCTGCAGACCACAACTAGAACCAAAATCACATAGGATATGCTGATTCTCTCCAAAGGTTTATACCGTCTCTTAAACTGAGAAGGAATGCCTATAAAAGCATTGAAGGCTCTGCTGTAGTGAACCAGAGAAAGAAGAAAAAGGGAGTTGGTAAATGAAAATATATTCTTGAATTTATAAGGGAAATAGTGATAGGGCTACTCTCTATTGGCATGCAGTTGTATATTTCAACTGACACGCCAAAGGAGAGCTGCCCTGTTACTGTCTCTGCTTAATCTACATGCCCTTCGGGCACTCTTAATACAGTGTGATGTCTTGAAGCTATTTTACTACTTTTTGTAGTAAACCTTTGTGTTCTCATGTTATTCCAAATATTAAGTCTTGTTTACTTTGTTGTGAACCCACCAATTCATTTGAATGTAAATATTCAAATGTACATTTAAATTTGAAGAGCAGTTATACCGTTATGAATGATATAACATTCTATTTTTTTTCTATTTAATCCTCAAATTATTTTTGTTAATTGAAGATTTATACATAGTTCTGATGAATTAGAATTCAACTCAATTGTAAATCTCAGACAAGCTGCTTGGATGGTTCAAAAGATTTCCAAAGCTAAGAAATTAATACTTTGGAAATTCAGGTTACAGGATGAATGAGATTCAAAGGTACTTGAAGATTTTCGGAAGTTTAAAATGTATACATTTCAAACTCAGGGAATTATTCTGGAGTTTGAATAAGTTAAGCTTATAATATTGGTTTGAAATAATGTCTTCTCCAAAAGACTCTAGCTCTGTTAATCATGATATTGGGCAGCTCAACATTAATTCCGAAAAGGCCAAGTGGTTCAGCTGCACCTCAAAGACCATTTTACTGTTGTAACATTAGACTTGTATTTTATTCTTAGCCATTTTATGTGAAAGTACATCAATCATTCTAAATTCCATGAATATTTTGTTTATATAATCTTATTTTTCTCTTTCGTTAAGCCTGGGCATTTCCACCAGGGAAATTTCCATCTAATTCTCGCAAGTCTAATTCTAACATGGTAACATAGCAGGCAAATGAACGAAACTTTTTCCTTTCATTAGAGCATCATATCCTTGAAGCTAGATTTTGTATTTTGATTGATTTTCAAAAAACATATATATTGATAGGTTTCAATTTCTGATTCAACAGGGGTTTACTCTATTCTACTTCTGATTCAAAGGTTTCACAATGGATTTACAGTGATATTTAAGGCGTTCATGATGATGTATTATTTAGGGCAAGGTGACAAATCTTAGCATTTATTATAAGTTGAAGATTACCCTTACTTGGACAAGTTTCAACGATATGATGATTGCTTGGATCACTAACTCCTTATCTAGGAACATTCCTACTAGTGTTTTAGGGTAAATGACACTAATAGGGAAACTTTTTGGACATTAATGAGAGATTTTGGGTAATCAAATAGGTCTAAGTTCATCCAATTTCAAATGACATTGTTCCATTTCCCAGAGAACTTCAAACATTGCCTCATATTTCACTAGACTGTGAAGCTTTTGGGATGAGATGAGGCGTCATATGCTCTTGTGGCCCCTTGACCAAGTTTGTAGAAGAACTGAAGTTGTTTCGGTTCCTAAATTGGTTGAATAATTTCTACTCCACATTTATGAGCAATAGATATCTCCCCTTCCCTCTATTAGTAGATCTTACTCCGTGTTAAATCATGATGAGAAATAGTAAGAGAACTCACATGTTTCAGACTTCTCCTGTTCTCCACTAAATCAGCCTCATTTTCTTTCTCGACTGCTCCTTCTGGTGCCGAGAGAAGTTTTACTCAAAGATTCTAATTAAGGCAACGAAGCATGTCCTTTTGTCTCTTGTATATATTGCAAGAAGTCAGGACACACTTTAAAGAAGTGTTATAAGTTCATCCATTTTCCTCTGTCTTCAATTTCATTAAGACCAAAAGATCCTGTCTTTTGTGTTCATGTTTATAATTTTACTCCAATACTCTTAGCTTACACATCCCAATTTGTTGATCATTCAGCACATGAATTTACTCAGAAGCAATAGAAATATCTCATGTCTCCTCCATCCAAATAATCAAATCTCTCCTAGGTTCAATAATGATTTCTTTTGGAGAGATTTCTGACTATGCTCATTTTGAAGGTTTAATTATATTTTTTTTAGTTAAATTTGTGTTTTTTCATGCACGTTCATGATTGTAATTAGGAGCCGCTAGCCACATGACTCCATTTATGGTGTTTATAAGCTATATCAGTGTATATCACATTGTATTTCCATATATCTCATGTATACCATTTATCTCTGATTTATGTGAAACACACCCTAATTTGTGTCAAGACTGACAATGCTCTGTCAATTCAGTTTCAGGTTTTAGAGAAGAACATATTAATTCAGCAGCGGGAGATAGAGTGTGTAAACAACTTTTGCATCAGAGTTATGACATTAAGCAGAAACAGTAACCGCACAACTCTCCTTTGGCATTTCATCTGAAATATGTGATAAATAAATAATCGGATGCCATTAGAGAGTATCCCTATCACTGTTTGTTCTTGTTATAGAAGAACATAGTGACTTACCGGAGGCGGATACAGTAGGTATTGCATCAGAAATACACTAAGCAGAGACAGTAACAGGGCAGCTCTCCTTTGGCATGTCAACTTAAATATATCACTGCATGCCAATAGAGAGTAGCCCTACTACTGTTTCCCTTATAAATTCAAGAATATATTTTTATTCACCAACTCTCTTTTTTCTCATTTTTCTGCTTGTGTTTCATAACAGCAGAGCCTTCCAAGCTTATATAGATCATTCCTTCTTAGTTTCTAAAAGGGTATAAACCCATGGAGAATCAGCATATCCTGCCATTTTTGTGTCTTTTGCTTTTTCTAGGGTCAGAAAATGGGGAGCATTCGTATCCCTTGTACCATTTCATTTTGTGGCTTTTCGGTTTCTGAATGCTAGTATCACTATATTAGGTGTTTTTTGTGACTGCGAAGTGTGTCACTTTGACTCTTTTACAGCATATCTTGGTCATATTCCTCATTTTCCTCTTCCTTTGTCCATGTCGACATTTCTATTTTATATGTAGGGTCGTTTTTGCTTTCGTGTGGCTTTTTGATTTCCTAGTGCCAGTCAGTCTCACTTAATTAGGCTAGTAAATTTTTCAAAAGTGTCTTTTGAGTTCTCTCATATTACTCAAAAGTGTCGTCATTTGTTCCAGTTTGCATATCACGCTAACCTGAACTAATTAACTATCTGTGGCAGTTTAAAATCATTTTGCACCTTTCAACACGTCCGGTATGGTATTAGTTTAGTGAATTTGTGTGCAACAAAAAGCAGTCCTTACAACTTAAGACATTCAAGTATGGTGAAGCTGGACAATTGGCGTCCTAGTCTAGATCAATGTTACACAAGAATACTTTCATATGATACCACCCTAGTTTGTTTTTTCCTCCGGCATGATTCTCATGCTGAATTTCTGCCCCATATAGCTATGTTGCACTTACATATATAAGACGCGGCAAGAGATAAAGGGGTTCAATTGAATCCTATTTGAATTATGGAAAATGAGTTTTTAGTTATTACATATATACATAAATTATTGAATCTCGTTGATAGTAGGGAAAATTATAGTGCGATATCAAAGCGATTCAATGTGATTTTCTAGTATTTTTCTTGAATCTCTTGCAGCCTGCTTCTGATAAGACCAGCCTAGCTAGTTTCTTGCACCAGCAAGTCTGTTCCTCAAACCTATGCCCCCATATACCTACATATTTTTTCAATTTGTGCTTTTTTTTTCTTATATAGCATCCAGAACTGGACTGTGTTGATATACGCTGCTGCAGTTATGCAGCTTCAAATGTCTTAAGAGTAAACTGGCACAACTGATGATACACTTGTAACTTTTATTACGAGAGAACACAACAAGAACCTTATTCGAAC